>BLAL01000282.1:0-160901 GCA_015698045.1 Rhizophagus clarus
AAATCTTGGTCAATTATTTTTGAATGGTATGTTACAGAAGATAAATATTCAATTGAAGAACAAGCCCAGAATATGAATGCAGAAAGGTAAAATTAAATTGAATTATTATATATTATATCATATATGCATACATAATATTTTACTAATTTTAATTTAGTTACATTCCCAGTAAATTTTATCTCGAACATTTCCTTAAAAAAAAAAAATGCCAAAGGAGGATCGGAATAACCTTCTGTTTATTCTGCAGCATGGTTTTAAAACTGAACTGTTTTTATCTTATGTAGATATGAAGTTTGGGGCGGCTCTTATAAATTTTTCAACTAGTTGGTACAAATTAGCATTATATACATTGAAAGAAAAAATAGTGTCCCTTTCAAAAATCCACTTACATCTTGGTAATTTTTTCACAATTTATGAAGAAGATCATGAAGAATCTTATGCAATCATCAAAGGGATTTTTCGCCATAAGGGTAATAATGACAAATATTATGCCTTTATTGTTGTGGATTGGTTTTGAAAGATACTGGATTCGAACATTCACTGTTGAAATTGTCCACTTTATCGCCATTCAAGCAACATGGGAATAAATGGAGGCGCATTTTTCCAATTTACTGTAATAGATAATGTTGGCAAAAAGTACAATTTTATTCATAATTGTAATTCGAGGAAGAATGTCCAAGGATACTGATCATGATACCACGAAACAGAATTTTGGATAAAGAAGAATAGTTTTTATTCTTACAACTATATGATATAATTAAAATTACTCGAAAGATTGTTATATTTTACAATAATTACAATAATTAATCTAATTTTATCCAATAAAGAAGTCTAGTTCTTAATATCATATTATAGTTTTAAACAATGAGTAAGAGATTGTCAAGATTGTCATACCTAGTGAAGTAAGTGTCTGAGCCGATTAGGAAATTTTGTCAAGAAGAATTCAGTTTTTTTATTTCATCAGGAAATTAAACATGGCATAATGTTCGTAAGTTTACAGTTTTTTTGCAACCTTACGCATTTTACGACGTATATTTTGTATATTTTACAGGATCCATAAATCTACGTAAAAATATGCCGAAATATATCGTGAAATTACGTGCTCGTATGTATTATTAAAACATTTCGACCATAATGTTCGTAGCATTACCATGCTTGTAAGTATTATGAAACATTTCGACCATAATATTCCATGCATTACGTGCTACTAAGTATTACAAAACATTTCGACCATAATGTTCCGTAGCATTACGTGCTTGTAAGTATTACGAAACATTTGACCATAATGTTCCATAGCATTACGTGCTCGTAAGTATTACAAAATATTTCGACCATAATATTCCATAGCATTACGTGCTTGTAAGTATTACGAAACATTTCGACCATAATGTTCTGTAGCATTACGTGCTTGTAAGTATTACAAAATATTTTGACCATAATGTTCTGTAGCATTATGTGCTCGTAAGTATTATAAAACATTTTGACCATAATATTCCGTAGTATTATGTGCTTATAAGTATTACGAAACATTTCGACCATAATGTTCTGTAGCATTACGTGCTTGTAAGTATTATGAAATATTTTCGACCATAATATTCTGTAGCATTACGTGCTCGTAAGCATTATGAAACATTGACGGTTAAAATGTTCTGTAGCATTATGTGCTTGTAAGTATTACGAAATAGTTTCAACCATAATGTTCTGTAGTATTACGTGCTCGTAAGTATTATAGAACATGTATGATCGAAATGTTCTGTAGCATTACGTGCTCATAAATATTACGAAACATTACGATTGAAAATGTTGAAATATCATATTAATGTTACCAAAGTATTATAACATTTATTTGACATCGTAACTATATTGTAGAAATATCATATTAATATCGAATTAATAATCGCTAAAGTATTATAACATTTATTTGATATCATCAATAACTATATCGTAGTAATTTCATAAATACATTACAAAAATTAATATTTATTATACATTAATAATAATAATACAATCTTATTAATAATAAAAGAAAATAAAGATTATGTTAAGAATAACGAAAACATTAAATACTATCTTTATTCCTTTTATTCTATACGTAAGTAGGATCCAGTCGCTAAGGGTAAATTTTAAAAAAAAATATAAAAAAAAAACAATTATGATTAATATAATATACTCTTTATAAAATATATTTAAAATTTAAATTTAATATATAACCTTGGGATAATGGTTAGAGTAGGTAATCTCCGGGATTTTGAGAAAAATAAAAATGATAATATTTTTAAACGTTACCTCTTTAAATTTTGAAAGTGTTACTAATTCTTAAAACCATAATATTATAAAAAAAAATGCTGGCTGCTACGACTGACGCCACCCCAGACAAAGTAATTGGCGGCAGAAAATGTCATAAAATATCCAGCCCTATTTCACAACATTTTCCTCTGGGCTAAGCAAATATTACAAAACAAAGCTTCAAATATATTCAGCAATTTGAACATAGCATTTGAGAATACATTCTAACTCCCTTAAGTAATACCACAGTTTAACAAAGACTCAAACTACACCCTATTGTAAAGAAAATACATAACCAATCCCTCCTACAGAACCAGTAGACTTTACGAATATGGTAGAGTCCAAAAAAATACGAAAAATATGCGTATATCCCATTTTTATACCTGTTTAATGGCTTCACTATTTATTTAAAAGTAGTTTTTTTGTCTTATACATTTTTGGCGAACGGTCTTCGTGTTGGTAGTTATATCGAATATATAAACTAAAATACCAAAGTATTGTTAATATTGTAAAAGATAAGTATACTTGAATAAAAGATAAGTAAAGTATACTTGGATAAAAGAGAAAAGAAAATACCGTAAAGTGTTAATATATAAGACAAGTATAATATTTAAGAGAGAAGCGTATTTTTGAAAATAAGCAAAAAAAATCACGCATTAAATAAACACGATTTTTAGCTATTTTTAGATATCACATGCATGTAAACAAATCGAATTTTGATTGGTTAATTTAGTATATTACATCATGCATAAAGATTAATGTGATTTTATTGGTTAATTTTAAAACTGACACAAATTTAATAATTACTGATATTTATATAATTAAGAAACTTTGAAAATTTGAACGATGTTAAATTAATATATATATGATACGATATAACATTTATGATGTCGATTTGCAGCGATATCTGCTAAAACTCTAAAAATTCAAAGAGATATAGATTTGATTTTATTAACAACTAAATTTTCATTAATCTTACCAAGCATAAAGCGCACATAAAATTATGGTTATGTGCAGAAATTTGTGCACCACCTACAATGTACAGTACAATATAGTAGCGGAAACATATACAAAAAAAATTAGATCTTAGTATATAAAATTGAAAATTATTAAAATTTTTATAGACTTAAAATTATCAATAAAATCTTTTTTCTAACTACAATTATGTGGTGTAATTGTTCTTTGCACGGAATCTGCATATCTGTAGGTCTTAAAGTTCAATTTCTACCGCATGATGATTGTGAAGACTTTCTATAGGGCTGACATTTCCCATGTCCCACGATAGGGCTAAATTCTTCCCACGTAAAATGTCTAAATATTTTTATTTCAAAAAAAAATTAACTTTGGTAATTGGTAGTAGTATCATTATATAATCTAGAAGGACCTGGTTTTTTTCAATATTATTATATTTATTGAACATTACAAAGAAATTACACAGGCGCGACAAAATGACACATAATGACATATTGTTCAGCAATTAATTCCTGTAATATCTTCTTTTAATTAATGTAATTAATGTAAGCCTTTGGTTCCGGTCTGGAATCAGCGTAAAATTTAATAAAATTACTCGGGCGTGACAACAATAACACATAATGACATATTGTTCAGCAATCCTGTAATATCTTCTTTTAATTAATGTAATTAATGTAAGCCTTTGGTTCTTTGGTTCCGGTCTAGAATCAGCGTAAAATTTAATAAAACTGCATGGACACGACAATAACAACGACACATAAATTCCTGTGATATCTGTACATTATATTTAAAATTATAACAGATAAGAACGAATCTGCAATATTTTGCTCATTTAGCTCAATAAGAAAATATGTAAACTACTTTTTCTGGAAATTCTGATATTATTAAAAATGATTTGTCAAGCATCTTTTATAAAAGTATTCTGTGCCTTTCATGTATTGTAATTTAAAAAACAATTATTCTTTTTATTAAATTATTCAAAAAAAAACATTATTTGGCAATGCCAGCGACGTGAAAGGTTGTTTAGAGCAAAAGAACACGCATTTTATCAGAGCTTTTCAAATGAACGATATTTAAAGAAAAACATAATTAGTTGAATCAATTCACACTATCTTAAAACATGTTTTTAACATATACATATAATATACCGTATATATTTTTATTTATTTATTACGAACAGATAATGTTTTTTTATAAATCTGATAAAATAGGAAATAAAAAAAACTCTCGTAAAAATAAACTAAATTCTATTATGAAAAAATCAAATTAACTGCTGGCCATCTCCGGTGCTACATCTGGTGCTGGTGCTGCATCTCCATCCTGATTATCATCCTCTTTTTCGTTATTTTCGTGATCCTCTGATTTTTCATAATCAGCATCCTTTTTTCTGTTAATATCCATCTTGTCATCATCCTCATCATCATCATGATTTCTACCATTATTCTCAACTGGTGCTTGTGCTGCATCTCCATCTGGTGCTTTTCCATCCTCATTATCATCTTCTTCTTCGTTATTTTCGTGATCCTCTGACTTTTCATAATTATCATCATCCTCCTTTAAAGCAAATTGAAACGAGGATCCCAAATTAGGAATCCGCCTATAATATAGGTCAAATTCCTTTGTCGGCCACTGAATTCCTTTTGTTAGTTTATCAAAAAAATCTGTATCATTATTTATTAGAAATTCTCTTGTGATAAAATCATGTAATTCTATCACATTCTACTGCCCTTTCAGGGCATTTAAGATTTTGTTGATCCTTCGGCCCACCATCACTTCCTTTGCGAGTGCCTTTCTTCTTAATTTATCTTTTTTTTCCCTTCCAATTCTGAGGCTTCCTTAACCCTCTTATCATCATCTTTTAAGGAAGGTATTTTGTCTACAACTTGTTTATAACGGTCGTAAAGATCTGCTAAAACACTATACCATCTTAATCTTGATCTGCAAGCAATTTCCTCACTGACCCTTAATCTTGTGCAGGCTGTGGCTGCATACAAAATATAATCTGTAGCAGCCTCAAAATGCCGCATAAAGTTGGCATCATGTTTATCTTGGATGAGCATTGGTGCTGGAGGAGGATTCAACGGAATGAGGTAATCAGGCACCTCTTCATGTTCAGTTGCAATATAATCAACATATTGTTCAAAGTAACTTGTATTTGGTTTATCATAAACTGAATCGATAGTCGAAATATGATGTTCTTTTTTCGTGGTGAGATTTTCCCATTCTTCCAATTTCTCATCATGTTCATCCTTTGCTTTTAGCTTTAAATACTCGCAAATTTTTGCACTCCATTCGTAACGATTTGGGTTCTTAAAAAAATATTAATATTTAATTGATATATTCTGTTTTGATATAAAAATAATAATAAAACACTTACAATTTTTTTGTCCCGCACAGGGACATCTTTTGGAGGAAGGTAATGAAAGTATTAAAGACTTTTATTTATTGCCCGTATTGAACTATTTAACTTTTCATTTACGGATTTCTTACTAGCTATTTTTTTGAGCGTTTTTTTTGTTATTTCTGAGTAACTCTCAATTTGGGCAGACGATAAGGATGTTTCTGCATCATTAATTTGTGAGTTAATGAGCATTCGCTTCTCTTCATTTATTTTCTTAATTATATTATTTGGAGTGACTGAATTACAATAATAAACTGGTATCTTAAAGGAATTCTGATGAATTTCATTCCCAAGTTCAATTCTATCATCCTCGTACAATACCTGTTTCACTTGAGTTGGGAGAATTTTAGTTATTGTGTCTGGATTTTGAATCCATTCCACAACAAATTTGTCTTTTGTAATTACCACCGTATCAACTTCAAGTGGTAATATTAGGGACGCAGAGGACACTAAGTTTGTAAAAGAAGCGCGTTTGTTAAATAGTTCTTTTCTATCATTCAATGTATCTAATTTTATTTTTTTATTGTCGAATGAATCCTCGTCCCAATTAAATTATTCATGAAGCCTTTCATCTAAATTGTAAGACTCATGCTTCCTTTTTCTTTTTGATGATACAATTGATGATTGAGACATTTTTTGATAAAGAAGATAAAGAGTAAATTTATGTTTTGTTCACAAAATGGTAGTAACAAATGATTATTGCTTGATACATGTTTTTCAAGAGAAATAACTTATATTTATATTTTTTGAACTCTCAAGTTTTTATTTTTAGATATTTTATAATTATGCATTTATGTTATATTTTACAATGTATAGTTTATAGATAATTGTTAAATCTCAATTAATTTGATGTATAAACGTGGACTAAATAAATTGATTTAATGAGCGATGTAAATGTTCTTATCGCTAAAAACCAGATCATTGATCTCCCGCGTCTTTCTTTGCATATACGTAAATTAAAATAAATCCAGTACAATGATTTCTATTTTTGGAATTACGCAAGAAAATGATTAAGAGCGCAGAAAATAATTCATTGTTAAATCAAAGTGATCAAATTAAATTACATCCGATTTTGGATACGCAGGGAAATAATTAACAGTACAATAGTTTCTATCTTTGGAATTACGCAGGAGAGCACATCCAGTACAATGGTTTCTATTTTTGAAATTGTGCGGAAAAATAATTCATTGATCAATCAACGTAATTAAAATAAATTACATGTTAAGGAATTACGAGACACCACTTCAGACCAGCATAATTAATATATTTTATTTGAAGGTGAAACTAATATCATGAAAAGAGAAAAAAAAAGTATAAAGAATTATAACAAAGTATAAATGAACCTGCATATACCTACGCATCTATCTGTACTTATTTATTACTTCAATAAATTGGTTACCAAATTTATACAGTTTTGTGAACATATGTAATAAAACATTACACATTACCATATATAATATATTTCTTCTTCTACAAGACTAAAAGTCTTCAAAAATGATCACAAAGAATTAATATATATACTTTAATTAGATATAAATCAATAAATTTTTTACGGTTCCATCAGGAGTGTCAAAGAATTTATTAGATATCTATCTATCCGGAATCATCAGAAAAAAAGAATTACATTGTTACAATTCCTTTTTTGAATTCTGATAATTAAGTAGAATTCAGGTCTGTATAAAATTCATGTGCACAATGTGCACGTGTACACATTACTAGTTATACTAGTTACAATGCCATATGTTTGGAGAAGAACCTGACTAATTTTGGCTGTTATTCAGCTGGATAATTTCTAAAATTGTTTTCTGATCACGACACTACCACGACTAATAAATTTCCATTATTTTTTTTAAAAAAAAAACTTTTAAATTTTTGATTTTTAAAAAAATGGGCAAACCATCCTTGTTTTCCAGAAAAACATCTCGTAAATGGCAGCTTAAAAGATGACAATATCATAAATTATGGAAAGAAATTGAAATCGGTGATGTTCAAATACAACTTATCAATTATAAGAAAGATGTTGAAGCATCAAAAGAAAAAACAATTGAACGAATGAATCAATTGTGTCGGGAAAATGAAAACTTATTAAAATGGATAGACGTGTACGCAAAACAAATCGAAATTCAAAAGAAAAGAAATTATGATCTTGAACTGAAACTTTACGCACAGCACGCACAGCAATCATCATCGTCGTCGTTATCATTATCACAGTCTCAATCTTCGTCACAACCTTCATTTAAAAGTTTGGATGAATACTTTAAATAAGAAAATAATCAAAAATAATCAATAATGTTTTTGATTTTTATTTTCTTTGTATTCTTTCTTTGTATTCTTTCAATAAATATTATAAAAAACCCTAGGTCTAGATTATATAATGATACTATTACCAATATTAATTTTTTTTTTTGAAATAAAAATATTTGGAAGGTATTTTCGTGATGAGAATTTAGCTCTATCGTGGAAATATCAGCCCTATAGAATATCATTGCAATCGTCATGCAGTTTAATGAGCTAAACGGAACATACATTAATTAAGGAATTAATGACTGAACAATAATTATATCATTGGCCGCGCTTGTGTAATTTTATTAAACTTTACGCTGATTTCGGAGCAGAACCAAAGGCTAAATTGCAGTGTATAATTCAATGTAAAGTTTCTTTATCATAAAAAGAATTTATTTATAAAAAATACTAGAAAATATAATAATGTAAAAATTAAAACTAATCTCCATAGACCCAACCCAAATTTAAATCTAATATTTAAATTATCATAATTCCTTTCAAGAGCTTGAAAGTCCTTCCATAATTTTTCATACCATTCTCTTGGTATGAAATTATTATCCTGATTACTAATATACATGTTATTAATTAAGTTAGCAAGGGCTTCATCCAAATTCTGATTTTGTTTCTAATGAAATTAATTTAAGTTAATTTAACAATAATTATATTATATTTTATTATGTCATTGATAATTACTGATTGTTGTCCTTGCTGTTGGCGATGCACTTTGCGACTAAAATATATTGTACGATTTTTTTTTCTCGAGGGTGAGGTCATATTAAAAATTTCATTAGTTGTAGCCGGATGCAGGGGCGGTTTATTTATACGGCTATAATATGTGTAAGTTGATTGATAATCTTGAAATTGGGTCAATTTCTAAATTTGTTAATAAATCACGAATTTTTAATGCTAGAATTCACATCATTGTAAAAAAATAATTTATATAAATATATCAAAAAAATTATTCTTTTCTCGATTAATTATGAATAATGGTCATCCTAACGGCGTTATACAACTGGTAGAATAGAGAACTGGAAGCACTTCATGGCCACAGTTTGCGAAAGTTTTCAGTCAGGTACCCAGACCTGATATACGAAGGACGGCCTACTGTGAACGTCCTTCTCTATTCGGCCCTCCTGGATAAGGCGTTGTATAACTGATAGTTATTTGTAATTATTTTTTGGGTTGTGTTGGTACTGACGTTCTCGTCATACAACTTGGGTATCAATATAATTATTGATAGCGAACAAGTACCAGTTAATTATAATATGTTTTAAATTTTTAATTATTTCTTGCATATAGAGTTAAAAAAATTTTTTTACATACATTTATATGATAACATAATAAATAAATAAATAAATCTCTTTTTTATAAATCACTTATTAAATATATATTATTTTATAATAATAGAGTTGTTACTATTTGCTTATGAAAAAAATAATTATTATATTATTGAAAAGGGTTCTCTAATATATTATTCAATTATTATTATTATTTTTTTTTCTTCTTTACCATGACCACCATTATGACGGCTAAAAATTTATTTCAATATTTATTTGTCGTTATAACTAAATTTAAAATATATATTTGTTTACAAAATATTCATTTGACTTATCAAATCGGGGTACTATATGTACAATATTTTGTATAGCCTCGATATCGATAAAATTATAGATTTCTGTAAGTTCTAGTAAAGGGCATCCATAAAGATATGGATGACTTTCAGATTTGAAGTCATACCATTGAATTAATGCGAGATTTAACAGATCTTCAAAATCTATCCTTGCTATTAACAAAATCTTCAAAAATATTTTAATTTAGTAACGTTATTTAAATAATTTGTACCAATAAATTAAATAATTACCTGCCCATAACAAATGTTTTGATCAAAAGCATAATCAAATAATTCATCAGAGTCCATGCGAATCGACACATTACTAAACCAAGGTTTGCCATAATAACTATTAGTTGCACGTATTATTGCACCATTTTCTATTATAACTGATCTGTATATAGTCACTTTGCCTTTATTTGCAATATTTTCGTGATCTATATACAGATTTAAACATTCAGAAAAATTTTCAAACCCAATTTCATTCTGTTACCTATATTAGAATTTTCCGCCTGTTTTACAAAGAAATCGTGCGCATTTTTTAGCAAAAATTCAAAATGTTTAGCCGCGAATTTAAATGTACGGGGGGTGATTGCTAAATTTGGTGTTCGATGGGTTATATTTATTATTGATCGCCGTCAAATCTATAAAAAAATTTAATCAATTAAAAATCTTCATTGTATAAGTACGTAATTTTATAATACTTACTATTTGCATTAATTGTATCTCTATATTTTTTTTATTACTTAATCGGTATGGATTTTTGACATATTCTTTATGAAGACTTTCATAAGTCTCCGTAGTGTATCCATTAACTGCACCAAAAGATCAAATCAAATCAACTATATGATATACCCACGAATGCAGTTTTGGTAATTTCAGTCCCGAGGGGGACATATGTTGGAGAGTTTTGATGAACATTTGAGACCATTCATTTATCAATTCCTGAAATTTGATCAAATCACTTTCTTTAAAATTTTCATATCGACTAATTGCATACATTTCATTCCAAGCTTCGTAAAGTTTTGTCAGATCTTCATTCTTTACAAAATTTTCAATATTCTCATTATTTTCATATAAATTATCCACCACAAAAATCATTATTTTCATCAAATTGCAATATTCATTGGCTGTTAGTCTGGCTAATGTTTGTATTCCATTTGTAAAGATATTCAACCTGGGAAATCTTGGTATTTTGGTTAATCGATGATCTATTTTATCTTTTAAAGATTTTCCACATTGTTCCTCTAAAAGTTTCTTCGTATAATCGATTTGATAATAGAAAAGACCTAAATCGAGATGATGTAATCTATCGGGCACTGTGGCTTGATAGATATTTACATTACTTAAAATAAATTAATAAGTAATATATTAATAAGATAATAAATACTGGTATAACAAATATTGCGTAAACTTACGGTAATTTCCAAAAAAAATTGTATATATTTTTAATGCTAACGGAATTTACTATGCCTTGATTAAAATGTTCCTGCATATTAAGGTGAGTTCGCGTTGTTATATCATCAAATTGTAAATTAAGATCAGCAAGATTGTCTCTTGCGATCAGACAAAAATGACAAGGATGGTTTGACATTGATGATTTATACGTAAGACAATACGTTGCAGCTTCCGGCCAGTCAGAAATTATAATTGAAATCTGAGGATGGAACCAAATAGTTTCGTTATTCAAAGTTAGATCAATACCCTTTTTATATAATTTTAATAGAGAATCTAGTAACTTTTCTAAGGATTTATGAAAGCACTCTCAGACAGCTTTCTTAAATGTTTCAGACTTTCTCTCAGTATTATCTTTAGATTTTAGGATTGGCAAGTATCCTAATAATTGTTTTGCATCTTGTTTGTTGCGCCTCCAATTTTTAATATTACCAATTGACAAGTAAATTGGATGAAGTTGACTTTTCCCCAGTGTGTCAACATTTGTAGCATCTGAATACAATATTAAAGATAAAAGCTTGGCACCAATTGGCAAGAGTGCTTCTGTATTTTCCCACCATGTTCCAGTATTCTACTCACCATACAGTCTTTCTTCATTATGCTTTAAGTTAATAATGATTAGTATATATTCTACATTTTTAAGTTATATGAAAATACTAGTATATAAATAATTACCTTAACTTTTTCAAAAGTTAGCACAAAATTTTGTGATATATCAGGAATTGACAATATGTTTTTTATACAATTTATTATAGACCGATGATAAAGAAAATACTCATTATTTTTATAATTTATTACACAAGTTTTAGTATACTTTAAACTTGATAGATTCATATTATTCATAAATTTATGACCTTGTTCGATAGATTTTGGAAGAAGGGATTTATTTAAATTTGCATGTTTGTTAAAAAATTTAATTATAGCATTGCCTGTCACATTACTAAGTTTATGTTTTGTAACCAATGACATTAAATCACCATATGCTTCATTTGGATACGTTGCATTAATTTCTGGTTTGAATTCTTCCTCATTTAATTTTGAGTCAGAATCTTCAGGTTCTTCACTTGGTTCTGAATCAAAATCTCCTAAGATATTTTCATCGACATTTTCATTTTGATCAATTTCATTGGTCTCCGAAATTGACATCTTACTTTGAAAACTCTGATCATTTATTTCTGAGTCAATACTTTCATTATCAGAAAAGTCTTCATTTAAATTTTCATGGACCATCTAAATTTAGTATAAAATTAGGAATTATGTTTAAAGAAAAATTTAAATAATTTCTGTTTCTTATCTCAATATCATTATCATTACTTTTACTATCGCTATTATTATTAGTAGATGGTATACAATGATTTTTATGTTGAGTATATGCAGACCTTGTGCTAAAATATCTTGGACAAAATGGGCATTTGAAAGACATTTTGAGAGTATTTTGTTTACTTGAATTTAAACTTTATCGCTTTTTTATGTCGAATTTAAACTTTACAATAAAAAATTTCTCTTGCTTTCGTCAATTTATAAAAATTTACCTCTTGTGACGTATTTCAAATGAATCAAAAAATTGCGCCAATTCACGATAATCAATGTTTCGAAACTATTTTCAAAATTTGAAACGTTTCACTCATGTTTCGTTCAATATAAGCTGAAACTACCTTTGAAACTTCTGAATCTAATATTTGTAAATCATTTTAGACGTGGTGTTTCTGCCCAAAACACACCTACGGTTTGTCATTTACAAAACATTACAGGTTTTGAGGAATAATGTTTACAGTGCTGCAATTAAAAAAAAGCAATAAAACTCAATTGTCCTCTCGATATAATACAACAAGTGTCATTTTTTTACTACCAAATGCAAATAATACATAAAATTTCCTTATTAAAAAATTTTATCCGTCTCTTTACCATTGTATGTGGATGATATTTATAATTACACTATAAATAAAGCTGATAATATTAAAAAATCTTTATTTATTATAACATTTCATGGCATTTTATCACCTTCAATGCGAAAAAATTTTTATTTTATTTACATCTGCCCATCCTTTAGTTCCGGTTTGGAATCAGCATAAAATTTAATAAAATTACACAGGCGTGACAACAACGACACATAATGACATGCAATTAATTCCTGTGATATCTAATTAATTAATGTAAGCCTTTAGTTCCAGTTCAGAATCAGCGTAAAATTTAATAAAATTACACGGGCATGACAACAACGACATAAATTGTTCAGCAATTAATTCCTGTAATATCTTCTTTTAAAGTGATTAACAAAATTTAATTTTCGAATGGTTACTTTATCAACATAAAGAAAAGGAAGACACAAATTTTCTTTCGTTATAGGAAATGAAAAAAAATACTAAATTGGAGTGTTAGAGTAGTAGTCCGTGACCCATTATTACCCGAGTTTGTAATTGACTATCAGAACAGGTTTTGTAACGTTATTGTATTCATTGGATGGTTTGACTTTAATAAAAATAGTAATCAAAATAATAAATGACTTATAGAATTCAACTATGCACTACTGCGTAATCTAATTCAAATTTAGTAATTATCATATTACTAATGGATATACAACAGATATAATAAGTTAACGTAACTAATGTCTGATTTTTTTGCGAAGACTGACGCAAAACCTTACGAGATCAGTTTCATGAAAATATTCAGATCTAGTGGGCTTAGACATCAAAATTAAATCAATGAAAAAATATAAGTTTCAGGTCTTCTTTCTTTATTCTATGTTTCACTTCATGGTTTTTTTTTTCTTTTATTTTTTTCAAAATTATTATTTTAGCTTTTTGTATGAAAATATGCAAGACATTTCACACTCCTTTACGTTTTTTGCAAAAAAAATATGCTAAATTTCCTTTTTTTACACGAAAAAAAAAGAATCATGGTTTTTTTAACACTCTCTTTATTAATATTATAGGTACATCAGCCTTCGTATAATGATCCGCACACATACTAACAGTAACTTCTATCTATTAGACTTCATCCTTTCGAAAATTTTTGGAATCCCGGAGGCTACAAGGATAATGTGAATTGACTTGGATTTTTTACTTCTTTTATCAAATGATCTCTTTTCTTTTCTGAATTTTTGTGTAAAATTATGTAAGTCAATATCTTCTAGTGACATTTCACACCTCTTTGCATTCTTTACAAAATGAATATGATGCTAAATTTCCTTTTTTTTACAAAAAAAAGAATCGCCCCATCTAGTATATTGTTCGCTTATATCAACCCTTTGCATTTTTCGCATGATTTGTCGCAAAAAAAGAATACCCACCCCTTTGCATTTTTCAATAAGCGATGCACGATTTACCCCTTTGCATTTTTCAATAATCGATGCGTGATTTGCCGCAAAAAAAAGAAAGAATACCCACCCCTTTCGTATTTTTCAAAAAGTGATGTCGGTTTGTCATAAAAAAAAAAAATAAACTTTTGCGAATGCGGCAAGTATTAAATCTAAGCTTATAAAAATATTTATAAATACTTTGTTGTTCTCTTCTTCAACCAGTAATTTTAACTCAGTTCGTTAAACTTGGTTTTAATTAAGTTCTTCCCACTATCCTTAAATTATCTATTTACAATGAATAAAGCTAATTATATCAAATCTAGCAGTTCGAAAAAAACCAAGCGTCCAGTTGATGTTAACAAACGAAAAAGAATCGATGAAGGCGAAGCTTCTGATGGTATGATTTGAATATATATTATTTGTTATATATAAAGAAAAATAATGGTTAATTATATATTCTACTGCTATATAGAATCCAGCTCAAAATCAAAAAAAAACAAGTGTCCTGAAGTTCCTGAAGCCAGCTCAAAATCAAAAAAAAAAGTGTCCTGAAGTTCCTGATGGTATGTATTCGAATATGTATATGTAAAGAAAAATAATGATTAATTATATATTCTGCTGTTATATAGAAACGACTTTGGAGAAGATCTTGCGTCAAAATAATAAGATCATTTCAAAACTCGAAACTATTATTTTAAATCAAAAGTCTTTAGAAGCAAGAGTAACAAAGATAGAGGAAGCATGTAATAACGGCGTAAATAATGACACAGAATTTATAAAAGTAAGACTCGATATAAAAATTTGACCTAAAAATCAGTGAATTAAACAATCACTTTATATGTACATCATTTTACAGAATGTAATCAAAAACATTGCTCCTAAATTGCTCGAAACTTCAATATATTCGAATTCAGATGATTTTCGAGAAGCCACTAGGACATTTATAAATGAAAACCATAAAGAATTTATGAACAAATTCAAAAGACCCGATAATTGGGTGATTTATTACGAAAATAATATATCATCCCACGTAAGTATCGTGCAATTTTACGATTTTATATTAACATATTGAAAATTAATTAATTTTTTCTTATAGCTATTGGAAAAACATCGAAGTGTCTGAGGTGTTTTAACTGGTAATATAAAGAACGTGATGTCCATCACTTTTCGAGAACTCTAACTCCTTCCCATTCCTACAACTAGCAGAGAAACCATCATCAAAGAATGGAAGAATGAACCGGCCGTTAAATTATGTTACGATAAATTATTTAAAAAAATAAATAGTTCGGGTGAGACATATATATTAACAATAATAAGAAAGTTGGATAAAGGAAAAAAATCAGTATCACAGACGCAAATTGCTTTCACAATTAGCACATGTGAACTAATTTTAAACCCAGAAATTTGGATATTCACGTTAATGAAACAGTATTAGGAGATGGCCAGAAATTACGTAATTTGATTTTTGGGTTTTTTACCCTCCCTCCCCCCCTCTGTCATCATTTCCAAATAAAGAAATCATACAATCACGTGATATGTTAAAAAGGTTTGACGACGTAAATATTTATCTCTCTTATTTATTTTATTGAACGCGTATATTTTATAAATTTAACAGTTTAAATAATGAATTTTATATTTCTGTTTCATAAATTCAATGTATTTTATTTATCATTAAGCATCTGTAATACATGATAATTAAATGTAAAATTTCCTTATTTCTAAAGTTTTACTATTGAATTAATTATGTTTGTAATTTCGTGGCCTACCTCTACCTCTTTTTGTTGTCTTTTCTTTTTGAAGTTCCTGTGAAGTATTATCATTTGAATTCTCGTTCTCATCATCTTGTGTACTTTCTGCATTATATTCATAATCCTGTTGCAAATATTTGGATACTTCAATAACAACATTTATTGCTACTCTTTCTACTGGTACTCTTTCACCTGAATGAATTGTTTTAGTGTGTTGCTTTAGAAATGCTTTGGATGGGAAATATCTAAAGCATTTTTGACATGTTAAACTGTGATATAAATCTGAAGTGATGCTAGGACAGTGCTCATCATAGCCCGGCAATTTTTCTCCAAAATACTCCAGAGTATGGATTAAATTTAAAAAATGTCCATTATGACCTCGTATAACAGGTAGTAAAAAGCCATTGTTTGCGGATAAAAAATTATGTATCTCCAGTGCACGTGGTTGTGCACAACAGTTTTGGTCTTTGCACTTCCTTATATCAAGAGAATACCTACAAATTTGTGCATGCCGATCAATCCAATCCCACGATCCCTCTTCTATATCTAAAAAATCTGCCTGATCATGATCCTCAACGTATGTGGTAATAACTGGATGCCCATTGATATTATCCTGGCTCTAAAGTTCGCATAAACGTTCACCTGCATGTCTAAAATTATTACGTCCGAGATTCCTATCCGTAATTGTAATTTTTCCTTCAACACTTCCAAAATGGTTACCATACGTAAATACATTTAACTCAATTCCAGCTAATTTTCCAGAAAGTGACGCCATACTCCTCTCTACTGGATTATAAGCTGACTGCCCTGGAGCATGGGTTCAGACCGTAAGATAATCAAGATCAAGTTTCTTAAAAAGTAATAGATATTTTGTGATGTTGGCAAGGAATCGAGGGTTTTCGTCTGGTTCACCATCAGTTAATAAGCACCAAAATGGTTTTACAGAATCTCCATTATGTGTAAACTCACGAAAATTTTCTTCTTTTGTTATTGACATGAGATCCACCATATGAGTTTCGCAAGACGTGCTTAAGAAATATTCCGGGCGAATAAAAATTCGCACTTTACCAGAGCGTAATGAATCATTCGTATCAGAAGGATTTATCAACAGATAGACAGACAGAACTAATTTGTGCTTTGCGGCTTTAGGAAAGTCATGATCAGGAACAGATACCGGCTCATTCATTGTTTGTATGGTCTTGAATGTCCTTTCAACAGCAGCCATTCCAAGTGGAACCTCACAGGTCAAAATTAGTTAAATAGGGTATCAATAGGGTATCAATAGGTTATCAATCAGCTATCAATAGGCTACCCTATTGGTAGCCTATTGAATTTGCGCCATAATCTATCACCAATCAGGCAGGCTGATTGATAACCTATTGATAACCTATTGATACCCTATTGATACCCTATTGATACCCTATTTAATAAAAATACCAATAGGATACTAATAGGTTATCAATAAGTTATCAATCGGCTATCAATCAGCCTGCCCGATTGGTGACGGATTATGGCGCAAGTTCAATAGGCTACCAATAGGGTAGCTTATTGATAGCCGATTGATAACCTATTGATACTCTATTGATATCCTATTTAACTAATTTCGACCTGTGCCTATCAAAACTTAAATTAGAATTTAAAATAATAAAATTAAAAGAGAAAATTTAAAAAAAATATTTAAATACCTTAGCTTTATCATCTTGCGAAATTATTAAAACGTCTTGAGGAAAAGCTGTTGCAAACGACTTCACGCCTTTGACTGATGCCAGGCAGTAATGTTCGTCAACATGGCTATTCATTTCATCTCTTCTAACAGCTGTAAAACAAATCTGCGCGGGATGATGATGGCGCTGTGCCTCTTTCGATCCTGGATGTTTGGGTTGCATGTAATTTTGCAACGTGGATTTAGCCATATAAATACCATAATCTTCGTCCATTTTTTTGCGAAAGTGCTTGATTGTACGCACTTTAATTATTTCTTTGCGTCGTTTATAATCTGCTGCTCCAAATTCAACACTCGCATGCATTTTTTCCAAAAAATCAGGATTTTTAATTAAAAATGACGGACGACCTAGTGTATCATACACTTCCACAATGTTTTCTTCTATATTTTCCTTCTTTTTCTTTCGTGCTCGTTGCTGAGCTGCTGCATTGTTCCTCAACTTTTTAAGTCTATTTTCTTCTATTAATATTGTTTTTTCCAGCTTTTTAATACTTGAGACGAATTGGAAATGAAGTTCGTGTGATGATGCTGTTCGTAATAGATTGTTGTATTCATACAAGTCAACTTTAGACTTTTGAATAATATCAAGCGATTTTTTTTGTGCTGTTGCATTTGACGAAGGTTGAATATTATCAAATAGTTCAGGAGGATTCTCTAAAGGTATTAAGGGTTGTTTTTGAGATTCTTTTTGAGATTCACTTTGAGATTCTCCTACAGGTTCGTAAAAAGTGAAAGGGTAAGATCGAATGGGTGTACGTAGTAATTCAAAGATACGATTTTGAATATTTTCTTTATCTTCCTTTTTCACTTCTCGCCAACTATCTTGAGCTTGTTGGTGTAGTACTTTCTTGTTTGGTGTTTTATTGTGACTTTTTACCATTTCGCTGAATGCAAAGGCATTCACATATTGTTCGTATAAATTTTTAGGACTTTGGATAAGGTAATTTTTGGAGTATTTCAGTTCTTTAAAATACGTTTGCTTCATTGCAGGAAAAGAACAAACGTATTAAATCTTGTAAAGGCCGCATAGTTCACAATCTACATTTAATAATTATGTAAAATAATTATGTAAAGTTATTATGTAAAGAAAAATATTTCAAAGCATATGCTTTTTTTACTGTGAGAATATAATTGATGATTCATATACTAAAAATGGAAAATTGAAATCGCGTATAACGTCATCACAGGTTGACCCCCCCTCCCCCCTTTATTAAATTACGTAATTTCTGGCCATCCCCTTAAATACTGCCCACAGCAAGAAGAACAGGCACAGCTGTTGGACTTAATAGTATATGATATACCGGCCAAATGGGATAGCTACACTCTCCTAGGCAACTTAAGTTTCTGGGGGAAAATCGTATCAATCAGTACAAGGTGTCATAAGAAGTATTTATCAGCAAGGGTTCGATTGATACCAAACCATGAGTGTCTTAAAGCTTATAATAGAGGCAAGTGGACTGTCAGACTAGGTGGTATCCCGGTTAGATGGTTCCCAGCGTCATGGAACCTTTCAGAACGTAAACAATGAGAAAAGTTCCAGGCAGTCATTACTGACATTCCTGCAGATATGACTGAATCCATATTATTTCCCAACTGCACTCCCAGCAAGTTTGTAGCTGAGAGTGGAATGAAATCTTTCAAAGTAATTAAAGAATCCTCGGGGCAGAGAAAGTTGATTGGCTACTTCGCAATGTGGGACCAAGCTTCTAAATGTATAAGTACTCCACAACTCTGGAATGATGTTAGTCTTTCGTGGTGTCATTATTCCTCCCCCAAACTTGGATTCAAGAAACATCCCCCAGCTAGATTTGGCAATGCTGGCAATAAAAATACAAGGCAATTAAAGCCTTCTCGTCAACAACATACTAATTTAAACAACCATAGGTGTCATAACCAGAACAAAAAAGAAAACTCTTCCTCGAATTCTGGTTTGACTTACAAGAAGAACTCTCGCTCCAAGTCCAACCAGTCCAATCGGCCGGACGTGAAACACTTAATAGCAGGACTAAAGGCCCTTTTGGATCAATTTATATAATTTAGTTAATTAGGTTTATCGGCCCTTAACTTAGGAATCATTTTGATTTAGTTATATATTTGGTTTTATTTTGTTTTCTTTTTAGAATATTTTTTTTTTTTCATTTTTCGATTCCCTTATTCCTTAAATCTATTTCTGGACTTCCTATTATACCTTATGAGAATAGGCTAGAATAGTTAGTCATGTCAGGTACTTGTCACTTGTAGCTACAGTTCCTGTAGATTAGGCGGTATAGCATTTATTTGTATTTTGATGCTTTAATCAATTTTAATAAAGCGTATGCATTTGATTTGACAAAAAAAAAAAAAAAAAAAAAAAAAAAAAAAAAAATGATTTATACATATAAATATATATGTTTTATGTCTAAGTTGAAAATATTACTAAATAAATATTGTTTGTTTTTGATATTCATAATAAAAAATTTAAAAAAAAGATATATTTAGATATTAAGAATTCAGAATATTAAGGATTTGGGATATTAGGGATTCAGAATATTAGAATTTGAGATATTGAAAATTCAGGATATTGGGATTTGGGATTTCGAAAATTCAGAATATTGATATTCAGGATATTATTAGAAATTTGGAAAATTGGAATTTAGAAAATAGTTCAGTCCAGAAAATTAGCATTTAGAAAATTGATTTTAGGAAAAGATATATTCAGGAAAATAGCATTTGGAAAATTGTCTGGCATCAATACAATATATATGTGATATGTATTTAATATATAACTGATTTTTAACTGCCCAATATATATATATGTAGCACTTATTTATACTATATTACCATTTTTCTTCATCTGATGGGTATATATTAAGATCTAATATATGTAGTATTACTAAATATTATACACATATTTTACACATATTAGTCATATATTGGATACCTGATATATACCTGATAGTATCAATTTTAACCTGTGTAATTTAGTTCAGGAAATAATTTTAATCAATATATTGATATTAATGATCAAATCAAATTAAATCAATCCAAAATTTTAAATACTTTAACCAAAACTAGTACTGATTTACATACCATAATTTCTGAAAATAAGCTATGGCAGTAGGGTATCATGATTTAATAACCCAAAAAGTGTGGTATAATTTAGACAAAAAGTGTGATTTGGTGCGATTTTTAATTCTGGCCAGATTTAACGTAATTCCGGCTGGAATTAACAATATAATTTTACATCAAATTCAATAACTTAATTCGGGGTAAAATTATAAACAAAAAAATGAATCATGTGAAAGATAATCGGCCAATAGGATTTAATTTATTGCGGATAATGCGAAAATTGTGAAATTTTGCCGAAAAGTGTGGTCACACCAAAAATGCGAAAAAATGTGATCATTCCATCCTGAACACCCTATACGGCAGCAATTTGCGGAGCGATTCCAAGTATCATAAAAGGAAAGACGAAGTTATTGTTTATTTATTTTTATTTCTGGTGAAATGATTTATTGAATAATTAAAAACAAATGAACAAATGTTAAAAGAAATTTGTACAAAGAAAAGTAATAAAAAAATTTACTCATAAAAGAAACAAAACAATACTAATTCCAAAAAAATTTGATAGATCATAAAAAACCAAAATTGTTATTAGAAACATAATTATAATCAAATGATTTTGAAACTAGTATTTCAGAAATAAAAAATTTTTGTATTAATTTGAGCACTAATGATACAATTGCTTGATATCAGTACTACTAAATGGAAGTCCACATTTTGCACATTTACGATTACGTGCTTTTTCTTGTGCTTCAAGACATTCCTTACAAAACGTATGCATGCACTTTAATAAGCAATGTGATTTGAATCGAATAGCGCATGACGAACATTTAAGTAGTTTCTTGTTATTAAATAAAAAATTAGTATCTTTTTCTAATTAAAAACGGAACATTCATAGAAATAAAATTACCTCATAACTCTGAATTAATTGTTGTTCAGTAGTGTCCGATACTTGTGTCCTTCGAAGATCTTCAACTTGTCTCTTATACATCTCGGCTTCTTCAGTACTTCTTCTTGATTTATGAGCTTCTTTTTCATATAATTTTATGCTCTCCTCAAGTTTTTTGGAGTTCTAAATTTGTTTGTGCAAACATAATTTCCGCCAAACACTTAAGCTAAAAGTTGAATATTACGTTCAAAGAATTTAAAAATATCACACCTCGTTGTATGAAGCCATATGTCTTTCAATCTTTTCTTTTAAATCCTTATTCTGTTGTGTAAATTCATGCAATTTAAGTTTATGTACATCCACAACTTGTCTGGAACATGCTAATTCTTTGTTGGCATTATCCTGCAAAAAAAATTTAAAAATTTGATGAATCAACCTCAATTTATAAAATAATAATGTTAATAAATTCAAACCAGTTGTGATTTAAGATTTTCTTCCAGATAGCCCTTTTGTCGTAAGAGATCCGTTTGATTTTGAATAACTGTAGATAAATGATTCTTTTGTTTTTTTAAAGAAACATTTTCCATCCATATAGAGTTTAATTTCTGTTTCACTTTTGCTTCCTATTCAATACAATTATAATCAATCATAATTTATTATATGTAATACTTTTTAATAACTTTAAGTTATTTCATACCGATTCACGTGCGTTTTGCAATTTTTCATCATGCGCTATTATTTCAAATACTTTGACAGTATTTTCCTGATCTTGACGCGCCCAGTGATCACCCAAAACTTCGAGTTCTTGTAATAATTGCTTTTCATTCTATAATAATGATAGATATAAATTGATAAATATTAATTTATTATTAACAAATTTAACAGATAAAAAAAAAAAATAAAAATTCTTTGTTTACATACTTTTCTTAAGTAATCACATTCTGACTCTATTTTCTCAATTTTTTTCTCTGCTTCTTCGATTTTTGTGGTGAGAATATGTAATGGATCATCCCCAGGATCCTTAATACCGTATTTCTCATCATATTCGTCCAGCCTACTCCTTAATTCTTCAACCTCTTGTTTTAATCTAGTCTCGGAATGTATAACTTCATGATATTCTCCCATATTAAGATTCAAAGTGCTTTTCAGCTCATCCAATTCTTTTTGAAGTTCGGCCTTTTTTTTTTCTGATTTACTGTAAAATTTTTTTTAAAAGATGGTTTAATATAATTATTAATCGTTAATCCAAAAGTCTATAAAGTCAAACAGAAAAAATTACTTTAATTCTTCCTGTAAATGGTGATCATATGATAATTGTCTTTTTATTAGCTCAAATGAATTTTTTCCTTGTTGAATTTCCTCATAAGAAACGTCCGGCGGTTCCGCAGGTGTACAATAAAAATCCATTGCTTGCTTATTACCCTCATTAGCAGCGATCTTCATATTAAGTCTCTGAATCTCAGTCATTAACTGACGTATTATCGTTTTCCTATCATTAGCAAGTACCCGCAGAGCAGATATTTGACGAAATTCTTGTGGTAACATTGCTCTCAATTTATCCACCTCCATTAACACATCATCCCTTTGAGCACGAATTCGATTTAAATCAAGAAGCAGCTTATTTAATTGATCTTCCATCTCCTTAATAGTTTGTTTTGTTTCTTCCTAATTATACAAAGGAATTAGAATGGCGTTATGCATAATTATGTTGAATTATAACTAAATTAAATAAGCATATATCTCTTTCTATTTTATTTTCGAAAGTATTCCCTTTTTATAATATAAGAATAAAGGATAGAAATCTCACTTGTATTTGATTTGTGGCTGAATTTCGGGTTGCTGTCATTTTTTCCATATCACGACTATTCTGTTCCATAACTGTTCGTATATAGTCCAAATTATCTTTACAGTGAAAATATTGCACTTGTAAATTTCGATACACCTGAGATTCTATTATACGATCTTCGGGAAGGTTTTTAATCTATTTATAAAAAGAATTATTAACATATAAATATAATGTATAAAATGAAAATAAAAATTTAAAAATAAATACTTGTTCTCGGAGATGATGAATTTCTTCCTTTAGCTTAGATCGTTCATTAGTCAATTCTTCCAATTCTTTTAATCGTGATTCGGCCAAAAATTTAAATTGTTTTAAATTTTCCTCTGTTTGGCGATTATTATGGCTTGGCTATAACAAACAATTGAGATTAATGTAAATAATTTTAATACACGGAAAATAATATTAAAATAGTAACCTTATCACTTTCAGAAGTGGTTGACGATCCAAATATATTACTTCCAGGATGTGTCCAATATCCAAGAGTTACACTTTTAGATCTATCTAAACGTTTTTCTGCTTGAACAAGATCATCTTTAGTGACTTCAAGACGTTCTTCGGCTACTTCAAGTCGATTTTTAGTCTTCTCTAATTCGTCTTTAATAGTACTTATCTAATTTTTATTTTGTAATAAATTATTATTTGATAAATTAGATATAATTATCTTAACAAAGACAAAAGGAAGAAATATTTAGTTCAACAAGTACCTCGAACGATACTGTGTGATGCTGTGCTTGTAACTCATCTAGTTCCTTCTGATTGCGTATGTTGAAATTGTTTAGACTCTCATTTTCATTCTTAAGAGTCTGGATTACTTTACTCTCTTTCAATACTGGGTCTTTTTCATTTTGTAAAACCTTTATTAATTTATTTCTTTGTTCTATCCACGCAACAATCTTTTCAAGCAGAACATTAATAACCCTTTTAGTAGTTGCAAATTTTTCTGTTAACGATTCTTCAATCTTTTCGATAATTTCATCATTTTGATCAAATTGTGATATTTGAGCAAGGAATTTTGATTCTCGAAGTTGTTCTTGAATAGCATCAAAAAAATTTATGAATTAACAATTATACCAGATATTAAAACATTACTATAAAGATAAATTTTTCGTAAGAGATAAAACAAATCTTAAAGATTATTAACTACAAATATTTATTTATTTTTTATTTTTTTATTTTTTTATTATTAAAATAATAATTATAACAATTACCATCTGAAGGAATTAAGCTCGATAATTTTCCATCATCATCAACTTTGGAAATAATCATTCGTAAATCATTTAATAACTGAGATAATTTTATTTAAAGTTACTTAAAATACATATATAATATAACAACAAAATCATTAAAGTAAAACAATAAATACCTTATTCCAGCACTTATTTACGACATTTAAATGGTCCTCATAATTAATCTGTTTCTCTTTAAGTTGCTCATTCCACTTATTTATCCGCTCGCTTTCCCGTTTATATTCTCGTAAAGCACGGATAATAGCCTCCTTTTGATATAGCTAAACATTATTGAAAAAATATAAAACAAGTTCATATAATATAACTAAAGCAAAATAAAAACTAGTTGAATATTTTAAACTCACCTCAAGCCATTTTGGATCAGAAATATCTAGATTAGCATAATCCTGGTAACTATTTGAGCTACTGGAGGAAGCGGTGGCTTGGCCATTTACACCGTGATTTGACCTTGATTGCTGTGATGACAAAAGTTGTCTCTTGGGGGGAGGGCTTTTGTCCGACGATGATGAACTTTGTTCAGCATAAGTTCTTTTTCTGTCTTCCATCGTTACGATGGTATTGATAGTATTGATGATACGGTATACACGTCGGTCTATGTTAGATCAAAGATCTAGGAAATATATAAACGTCAAATATTATCGTTGGCTATTTGCCGATCATCATAAAATACTTACTGTCACACTGTACCCAGGTCAAAAATTTATATCACATGATCTGTATTTTTTAATTTCCGAACTGCTAAACTGCTAAGTAATAATTTTTTTTTAATAATTTTATCTTTTAGTTGTAATAAATTTTATTTATACTTGTCATTTAATAAATTTACAAATCTTGCATCCTGCAATAGATAGCAATCTATATAAAAAAATTTTTACTTAGTACATAATATAATACCAAATAGTTCCGAAATTAAAACAATCTTTTTTTATTATAGAGTTGCTTAATTTCAGGTTATATATTTTTTTTTGAATAAAATAGTGAATTAATAAAGAATAGCTGTAATATTGTTATAGTTAATAGTAATTTCATTTATAATACATAATAAAATTAATTATCTTTTTTTTAATTATTAAGTTGATTTTAGCAATATTAAATGTCTTTTTTATTATATATATTTATTAATTTTTATTACAAAAAGATATGGATTATTTATTTTCAGAATTATTTATTATAATTGAAGGGTTACTTATTCTTAGAAATCAGAATTGTATAATGTTTTTCAAAAAAAAGTAAAGAAAATCCAAAATATACTGTAAAAGAATCTCTTTAATAAGAATCAAAAATATTATAATATATAATATTCTATCAAATTAAAATAATTATTAAGTTTTTAAAGAATTACAATTTTAGGTAAAGTATTTTAATTAAAATAAAATCATAGAAAAAATGATATAAAATTTTATTTTTAATTTTTTATTTTTATTAAAACAAAAAAATTTATAATATAAAGTAACAATTAGATAAATTCAGTATATTTGTAACAAATGTAAGTGGTAAGATTTAGTCATACTATTGCTAAATTATAAAATTTAAACTAAAATATAATTGCAATCCTCTAAAGTTATAAATATTTATAAATAAATGCATATAACTTAACATTATAAGATACTAAGTATCACCCTATCTGAAATATTAACAACTAATAACTACTACTACTATTATAAAAAATAAATTAAGTAAGTCATGTGATCAACTTACATTAAATACATAATATTCAAAAATATATATTGTATAATAAATAAATTGACGTAATCTTTCATAAAACAATGATATATGATCAGAATTAATAACGTGGTGGTAAGAATACAGATCAATACCATAGAATCTTTTCTTAAGTTTAGAACTAATACCTATATTGGATTCCTAGATCAAGAAAACTTAACAATAAGAAATCCAAATTTTGTTTTTAGTAAAGTTGGTATTTATATGATTAATTTTGCATAATAATCTATTTATAGACAAATTTAATAAATATAACAATAAAAAAAAAATTAAAGTTTAAGAAATAAAACTTCTTAAAAAGTCAATAAATATAAAATGATAATTATTATCCAAAATATTCTATATATTCAAATTCAAAAAATGTGCTTCTGAAATGAAAAAGTTTAAATTAAAATTGATAAAGGAATAAATGTATAAAAAAATATTTAGAAATAAATGATATGATTTTGAACAAGTTCAAATATGCAAAAGAATTTCTAAAAAATCATCATATAAAATACAATTAATATCATTATATAAGTGAAAAAAATAAACTTTAGTATGTTCTAATATAAGTAATTTATCAAATAAAAGTTTAATTTCAAAAATTTTAAAATGAAAGTCTTTAAAAGAAGTAGAAAATAAAGAAAAAAGATTATAGTTAAATAATGAAAGTATCCATTTCCAATTAATAAAAATATACTTCTCAGCGTAAATAATTTAATTATACCATTATACCAGATATAATAAGCTGTAATAATTATAGTCTCAAATTTTAAAAATGCTAATATACCATAATTAAATTATCCTATCGTATTAATTACAATAACACAATTAAAATTACAGCTAATCTATAGATGGCACCCAAATTATTTTAAGTAAATCCCAAATTAACTTATACATTTTGACAGCCATAATTCCCAATTCCCAAATGTAAATTGCAAAATTTATATATGTAATTTGTAAATTAATTTGAATTTGTATATTTGGGCTGCCATAATTTCAATTATTTTGGATTTGGATGGCATCTATAGGCTGATCATATGATTTTTAAAAAACTAATCAGACCTTCATTATAAAAAATTTGTTAACACTATAATGAATTATTTGGTAAAATTTTCAGTATAAAGATATCAGTCATGTAGCTTGCCAAACTGATTTATCTGATTGATAAAAAAAATTTTTTTTTCCTTTTATTATATAAAACAGTTTTTTTAAACTGTTTATTTTATTTTTATTTTTTTTTAGTACAGTTTATAGACTTGCAATTCATGAAATGGTAAGTTATATAAATATTAAATCTTTTAATATAAGAATGTTAACTAACATTTTTTACTTTTTTTTTATAAGAACGAACCTTTTGGCACAGTTTCTAGAGGTAATGTGAAGAAAAGGAGGGAAGTATTAATGGTTTTTTAATCTAGAATGTTAACTAATATTCTTTTCTTTTCTTTTTTGTAGGAATGAACCTTTAGTATAGTTTCTGAAAATAATATAAGGAAGGGAAAAGTAATATTAATATTTTTTTAATATAAAAATGTTAACTAACATTTTTTTCTTTTTTTTTTGTAGAAATGAACCTTTTGACATAACTTTTGAAGGTAATGTGAAGGAGGGAAGAGGATTATTAATGTTTTTTAATATAAGAACATTAACTAACATTTTTTTCTTTTCTTTTTTATAAGAACAAATCTTTCAGCATGATTCCTAAAGGTAATATGAAAGAGGAAAAGGGAATATTAATGCTTTTTTAATATAAAAACGTTTACTAATGTTCTTTAACTTTTTTCTTATAGATATTGGACTGTAACTCAGAATTAAAAATAATGGATATGATTTTAAATTTTTATATATAAGAATGTTTACTAACTTTACTTTTGTAGAAAATTTGAATAAACATAAATCTTCAATATAAAAATATGTGAATTGTAATATAATATATTAATATAAAAGCTATAAAATTTAAAATTTTAAATAAGTGTTTATTAGTAAATTGCATTAAATACTGTATGTCAGAATAAATAATTACATCAGTATAAATTAATTATGTCAGTACAAATTAATTATGACAATAAAATTCAATTACATTACATCAATATGTAATTTGACATTATGCTATAATGTTACAGCAATTGAAAATTAATTACACTGAGAAGTATAAATAGAAATATTAATCAAATGATATTTAACAAATAGTTAAGGTTATAAAAAAAATTAAAATTAATAATATTTGTAAATTTTTAAATGAATGAGTGTAAACTTATTTCAATAGAAATGTTATTCTAAAAAAAAAAAATGATAAATAAGAAAGAGTAATATTTTTAAAATTTAAAAATTTGAAGTTAGAGTAGAATAAATAGACTTAATCAAACAGTTAATAATATTATTACAATAGTTGTCTAAATATGCAGAAACTTTAATCATCTTAATAGATAGTGAATGTTCTAAAATATGAAAATAAATATAATTCTAAATTAAATTGAATATAGAAAGTTTAAAAGAATCACATGCTAATAATTGATAATAGTTAATCAAAAAGAAAGTCAAATATAAAATAATAGATTAATAATTTGTAAAAATTATAATATTTGAATTATTAGAAGAAACTAAAATAACAAGTAAAATAGTAAAGAATTTAGCATAAAAAGCTGAGGGTTAATGTTCAAGAAAAGTAGTAAATTATACAAACAGAGTATTATGATAGGTTTAAATAAAATCTGCAAATATAAAAACTTCAAAAAAATTAGGGTTTACAAAAAAACTATTAGTATAAAAGTGTAATATAAAAAGATTCACAAGTTTTTATTAAATTAATAAAAGTTCTTTTAAAGATAATGATTTTTCAAAGAAAATAGAATTCTATAAAAAAAAGTCAAGAAAAGCATTAGAAAAAATAGTAATATACAGTGTGAAATTAAAATTAATATAATACAAGTATTAGGTTTATCTGATGAATTATAAAACAACCTGAACACAAATGAATTAAAATTTCATTATACAAAAATAGATATTGAATTAATTTATAATATTTAAAAATTAGTATATTGAGTAATACTAATAAATAATTGGTTAGAAATAGAATCTATAATTAATATAAAGTTTTGGTATTTTATACTTGAACATTATTCAGCTTCTGATTCCAGTATTATATAATGGATATATAGAACAATTAAAAAAATATTAATTTGTATTGCAATTAAATAATTCTAAAAAGATTTGGATGTTATTCATCGGGAAAGTTATATCGGCTCAGATCTGCAATGATCTGTGATTTTAGCAGATTGCCGCTTTTTTTTTATGCAATTTTGTTAAGAATCTGCGCAATACTGCAGAAATTATTTTTTTATTTTTTTCAAAGATTTTTTTATAAAAAATTTGTGATAATCTCCAAAATTGCAGATTTTTAAAAACATTTCATGCAAAAATCTTTAAAAAGATTTTCCCAATTTTCTTCTTTAATTTGATAAACTTTACATAAACTTTTTAAACTTTACATTTTGTTTTAACACAAACTTTTTAAAGAAATCATTTTTTACACTTTGAAGAAATACATTTTTTACGACACTTTTCAAAGAAATAATGTTTTGCAATTTTTTTAAAGAATATTTTGCGAGTTTAGAACACTGAAGATATAGGTTCTAGACTTAAAAAAAAGTTTATTTATTAATGAACGTTACTAACGTTTGGCATTTTCTTAAATCCAGAATACCAAAAGAAACATTTCGAAGGTATTTCTTCGAAAAAAGTATTTAACAAATATTAACTAATGTTTGTTTATTTTTTTTAATTCCAGAATGCCAAAGTGATAGTTTCTGGACTATTGAAAAAAAAATTTTTTTTAATTGAAGAATGCTAATAGCGTTCATTTTTATCCAAAAACGAACGCTAGTTTTGAAGGTAATATATATCATTTGACTTGTGTATCCTTTGGAAAAAAAAAATTTCAATTACTTTAATGAACTCTATTTTTCTTTTCTTTTTTTTTTTTAAATGCAGGACGACAAAAGTACCAGTTCTGGACACCATTTCGAAAGTAACTTCAAAAAAAAAGCTTAATTTCTTATTAATTTTATTAACAGGCGTTGACTAATAGTTGTTTTTACCTTTTATAGGCCCAAAACTATTAGCACTCATCATGTAATGTTTAACCTCAAAAAACTTGGAAAAAAACTCATTCCACCCACCAACACAGAAGTCGTTCACCAAGAAAATTGCGATCACAGACTCCATTCGAAGGTATAACCTTTGAAAGATTTTTTTTATTATCTTATTTAACGAACATTGTCTAATGTTCATCCTTACTTTTTGTAGGTCTGGAACACTAAACATACAGGCTCAAATTCTATTTCAAAGGTAACTTCAAAAAAAATACCTTTTTTTTATTTTTATTTTCAACAAATGTTACCTAACATTCATTTCATTTTTCTTAGGTCCGAAACTTCAATTCAAAGCAGACCGAAGTATTCGAAGGTAGAAATGATTTTTATATATATATATATATTTACAAAATATTAATATTTTATTTCGTATTTCTTTTTTTTAGGTTCAGAACTTTATTTCAAGGCGGACCACTGTAAGTAAAAAAAAGTTCTTTTTTTTACTTTTATTTTAACAAACATTACTAATGTTTATTTTTATTTTTATTTTTTAGGTCTGGAACTCCTTTAGAGGCAGACTGGTATTTTGAAGGTATAATATCTTCAAAATTTATTTTTTTTTTTATTTTATTTAATCAAACGTTACTAATGTTCAGTTTTTTATTTTTTTAGGTCCAGACGTTCCATTTCGAAAACTGGACTCTATTCAAAGGTAAAGCTTTCGAATTTTTTTTTATTTTTATTTAACAAATATTAATGAACGTTTATTAATATTTGTTTTTTCTTTTTAGATCTAGAGTAACCATTTTTAAAGGCCATTTGAAGGTACGACCTTTGAAAAAAAATGTATTTAATTTTTTTGTTTAACGAATGTTGCTAACGTTTGATGTTTTTTCCCAGACGAAGCCCAGACTATTCGAAGGTAATGCACATTTGAATTTTTTTAAAAAAATTTGGTTTTTTATTTATCTAATAAATTCTATTTTTTTTTCTTATTTTAGGTCTTGGACGCTCCATTTCGAAAGCTGGACTTTATTTGAAGGTCAATCTTCGATTTTTTAAATTTTTTTTTTATTGTTTTTATTTTACTAACATTCAATTTTTATTTTTTTTTTGTTTTAAGTCTAGAGCTTGGGCAGATCAGAATATTTTGAAGGTAAAAAAGACTTCAAAATTTTTTTTTGTATATTATTTTATGAAGCGTTACTAACATTTCATTTTTATTTTGTAGGCTTGTGCTTCCTGTATGCCATAGTAAAAGGAAAGTGGAAAAATAACGAAGAAAAGAGCCTTCTGAACAAGATTTCAAAAGTTCTTTTGAAAATTAATTTTTTTTTGTTTTGTTAATAAAATGTAAACTAACGTTTTGATTCTTTTTTTTTGTAGGTCCATGGCTTTCCAGATGCCTTCTGATAGAATTTCGAAGGTAAAATTTTGAAATTATCTCATTTTTTTTATTTAAACGAAAAGTCAGTTAATATTTCGCTTTTCTTTTATTGTAGGTCTACAGTTTTCTTTAGGAGTGATAAAATTTTCACATTTGATGCATTTAGTTGGATCGAAGTTAAAAGTTGTTTATTGAAATCGAATTAACAGGAACACTATCCAACCCATTAACAACAACATAATTTGAACGTCTGTAAAGAAAAGAAAAGGGGACTTTTAATTAGTGCATTTAATTAGCAAATAGAATAGTTTAGTACTATATACTTTTAAATTTGTAAATATCTTTAATTAATAAATTAATATTAGTTAATATTAAAGTTAAAACACTGCCTAATTGTAAATTTGCATTAGTGTTTTTGAAAAATTTCGCAAGTTTTTTTGTGCTTGCAGATTTGCGCAGAAATCCATGAAATTTTTCAGTACTGCGCATCGACATGTCCTCAGATCTGCGCAGAAATGTACTTCGCAGAATTGCGCAGATCTGTAGACCAAAATTTTTCCTGATGTTGATTATTACTTTTTGATAGTTAATACTATGATTATTAATAATAGTAAGATATGAAAAAAAATAAATTAACTACAATAATATTTGAATTTTTTCATTTAATATTTGATTTAAAAATAGAATGTTTAAATGTTTCAGGTTGTTAAAATATTTAAAATATGGTAGCTGTCACCTATAAATCACTATAATATTATGTAACTTTAACTTTTATAAATCATGAACTAAGTAATATAAAAAAAAACTAAACCAATAAAATGATAGAACAATACAAATTGCATATTTCTATCAGTTTATCATATGGGCTAATTTGATTCTGCATGATTTGTTATGTTACATGAGTGATAAAATGTGATGTCTGAGGGATATGTTATGATTGGATAAATATTTGACAGCTAAACTGATTTTTGAAGCTAACTAAAACTATAAAAATGAACGTGTCTAATATTTTTAAATGTTCACTTTGCCAACAAAATTTTCCTTCCAAAAATAAACTGTTAATACATAAAAGAAATAAACACAGAAACAACAAAGTTATACTTCACTGTACTTTACTTACTTTATCCTCTTTTGAGTATATTGTTTATTATCAAGATGTGTTTATAGTACTTATCAAAAAATGACCCAGCTTTAATAGATGATCTATTAGTTCAAAATGACTTTCAATTGACACATTCCTGAAAACAATTTTTGTTTATTTATTTGAAAATGAGCCTACTTTTCGGTATAATCCAATACAATGAAAATACTATTGTTAGTTTTAAGGAAAGGCTGGAGAAGAAAAACTCTGGTAAATTCTTCATTATGATTATAAAGTTATCTGCTGAAACTAAAGAGTTTTGACATGTTGAAATTGTCAAAACTATTTGACATTGGCCTTCTGATTTGTTAAAATGCTGAAATAGTTTTGACATGTCAAAATTGTTGAAACTATTTTGACATGTGATATATATAATATATACATATATCACTAGTATCAAATTAATGAAAAAAACTGTTTTGCAATGGTTTTTCAAGTATTTAATAAAAAACGTTGCAAGACGTTTTTTATTTTTGAATTTTTAAGCGAAAAAAACTGTTTCGCAATAGTTGTTCAAGCATTTAATAAAAACATTGCGAGACATTTTTTATTTTTTAATTTTTAAACAAAAAAACTATTTCGCAACAGTTTTTCAATTATTTAATAAACAATGTTGCGAAATGTTTTTTATTTTTGAATTTTTAAGCGAAAAAACCATTTCACAACAGTTTTTCAAGCATTTAATAAAAAATGTTGTAAGACGTTTTTTTTTTTTGAATTTTTAAACAAAAAAACTGTTTTACAATAGTTTTCAAATATTTAATAAAAACATTGTGAAATGTTTTTTATTTTTTTAACTTAGAAAAAAACTATTTCGCAACAATTTTTTAATTATTTAATAAAAAATGTTGCGAAATGTTTTTTATTTTTGAATTTTTAAACAAAAAAAACTGTTTTGCAATAGTTTTTCAAATATTTAATAAAAAACGTTGCAAAATATTTCTTTTTTTTAACTTAGAAAAAAAACTATTTCACAATAGTTTTTTATTTTTTTAACTTAGAAAAAAACTGTTTCGCAACAGTTTTTCAAATATTTAATAAAAAATATTGCGAAACATTTTTATTTTTGAATTTTTAAGCAAAAAAAACTATTTCATAATAGTTTTTCAAGCATTTAATAAAAAACGTTACGAAATGTTTTTTATTTTTAAATTTTTGAACAAAAAAAACCATTTTGCAACGGTTTTTTATTTTTTTAACTTAGAAAAAAAACTGTTTTACAACAGTTTTTTATTTTTTGAACTTAGAAAAAAAACTATTTTGCAACAGTTTTTTATTTTTTAAACTTAGAAAAAAACTGTTTCAGTTTTTATTTTTTTAACTTAAAAAAAACTATTTCATAACAATTTTTTAATTATTTAATAAAAAATGGTACAAAATATTTTTTATTTTCAATTTTTAAGTGAAAAAAACTGTTTTGCAATAGTTTTTCAAGCATTTAATAAAAAACGTTGTGAAACATTTTTTATTTTTGAATTTTTAACAAAAAAAATCATTTTGTAAAGACAGTGACATATATTAGTTAATATTTTTTTACTATAGGTGTTTATCCCCCCACCCCCAGGTAAAGATGGTGCCGCAAATAAGCAATTGCGGAATAATTGCGATTTACGGTATTGCGGAACATTGCGGATTTTTAAACCTAAATATCCGCAATTCCGCAATCCGCAATTGTCCGCAATTCCGCAAATATTCCGCAATTCCGCAAAGTACCGCAATTCAATTGCAGAATAATTGCGGAATTGCGGCACATTTGCGGAATTGCGATACATTTGCGGAATTGCAATTTCGCTAAAGCAATCCAAAAAAACGTTGTGAAACGTTTTTTTTAATTAAAATATACTTTGAAAAAACGTTGCGAAACGTTTTTTTTTTAATTAAATATATTTTGAAAAAACGTTTCGCAACGTTTTTTCTTTAAATTAATTAAAAAAACGTTGCGAAACGCTTTTTATTAATTAAAATACTTTGAAAAAATGTTTCGCAACGTTTTTTCTTTAAATTAATTAAAAAAACGTTGCGAAATGCTTTTTATTAATTAAAATACTTTGAAAAAACGTTTCGCAACGTTTTTTCGTTAAATTAATTAAAAAAAACGTTGCGTAAACGTTTTTTTTATTAAATCGGTTCGGTAAACTGCCAAAACCGATCAGGTGAATTGCGGAATTGCGGTTCACTAACCGCAATTCAACTCCAAAATCCGCAATATTGCGGATTTGATAAATCAATTGCGGCACCATCCTTACCCCCAGGTAAAATATCTTAGTTACATGCAACCAATCATATTTTTTAAAATTTGTATAACCTAAGATTTTTGCTTACCCCCCCATCCCCTAAAATATTAGCTAATATATGTCGCTGCTCTAATGGTTTTTCAAATATTTAATAAAAAATGTTGCAAAATGTTTTTTATTTTTTTAACTTAGAAAAAAAATTGTTTCATAACAGTTTTTTAATTATTTAATAAAAAATGTTGCGAAACATTTTTTATTTTTTTTAACTTAGAAAAAAAAATCATTTTGCAACAGTTTTTCAAGTATTTAATAAAAAATGTTGTGAAACGTTTTTTATTTTTGAATTTTTAAGCGAAAAATACCATTTCACAATGGATTTTCAAATATTTAATAAAAGATGTTGCGAAATATTTTTTATTTTTTTAACTTAGAAAAAAAATCATTTTGCAACAGTTTTTTAAGTATTTAATAAAAAATGTTGCGAAACATTTTTTATTTTTGAATTTTTAAGCGAAAAAAACTCACTAGTCAAAAAAGAACAATTCGGCCTAAATTTGACCAGGTCGAATATAGGTCGAATGACGATCTAATCTATATCAAATTGAGGCCAATTTTTTTGGCACATTTAGGGTGCCAATCGTCTCAAATTCGGAAAGAAAATTTGACCATCATTTTACCTATATTAGAACATTATTACATATTTATTCGACCTTAAAAAAAACTATATTCGACTACTGTATGTAATCCGAATATAATTGATAAATAGGTCGAACTAGAGGTTTTTCAAGGTCGAATAATAAAGCATCATTTTGTATTTTATAAGCAAATAAAAACCATTTATTTTATATATATTGACATATATAGTATATAGTAATATAAGATAATTATATAAACCAACCCGCATATGATCAACCGTACAAAAAAATATAAAATATCCAGTAATAATTATATAACCAAAAAAAATAAATATAAAATATACTAATAATATTCGTCTGCATCAAATATTTCATGGAGTTTTTCGTCTTCCGTAGCCCTTCCTTTTCCTTTTCAGTTTTTTTCAGCTTTTTGTTGCTAATATGATATAACATATGATATAAACAAAATTAATTAACGATATTTGTGACGTAAAAATATTAAAATAATTCAACTTACTGTTGTCGAACTTTCGCTGATCTCATCCAAATCTTCAGGTCTAGTTGAATTCATTTCCGCCGAATTTAACAAGAAATCTGAATATGGCTCTGTTAAATTCAGTTTTATTGGCACATGATCCTCGTAAGATTGAATCAAATCATCAACCATGTCGTCATATTCACTAACGCTAATTAGTTCGTTTGTTTCATCTGTCTCGTACATTTTCATTTTATCAAGCGCCCATTCAGACGCATTCTCGAGAGGTTTACTAGACATGAAGTAAATATCATCATTATAAATTCACTCCCATTGCTTTTTTGCGTGTTGAATATATTCTGCTTCAGGATCTAATACGTCTCGTAATAGCTGTTTAACTATTAAAACAAAGATAAACAAATATCGAATAAATATTAAAATAGGTTAGGAGCAGTAATCACTTTAATACCTCGTCTGAATACCATGACTGATCATATACATGCAAGAACTGCTTATTATCAGGCAATTTCTGTCTTGAATCGTCTTCAGAATCTGATTGCTCAATGGAATGACAATCATTCTGTACAAGCATTGGTAATAATTCGTCTTTATCAAATTTCTTTATGTTGGCGTCATTTCTTTCGTATAATATTATTGCCGCCTTTACTCGTCTATTTTTTTTCTGTTGAATATATAAAGATTAATTTCAAATAACTAAAAAGAAGTGTATTAAAATAAAATACTGCTCACTTCAGACAATCGCGCATTAATGTGCATCCTACGGTCGACTTTATCTAATTGGCCTGATAGTCGTTTCCGTTGTTTATCTCTTTTATGCTTGTGAATCGATCGTAACCAGTTCAACAATTGGGTTACAGACGGATTATAATGTCCACTCATCAACCTCTTTAATTCAGGTATCAATTTTTTGTATATCTTTGCTGTCTGTTCACTAAAAGTCTTGCCGTAATTCAACCGATATTCTTCAGGTATTTGACCTTTCAAGAGGTTCTTCATTTCGTCCTAAATAATAAGAGGAAATAATAAAGCTGTATATATACATTAACACAATTCGGTTGCAAATAGTCTTGTAAAATTCTTACTCTTGCAGCTGAAGCGGCAACTTCATCAGGCGATTTCTCTCTCAATTTTAATCTTTTATTGGGGCGTTTTGGTGAATATTGCTGCGGAGAATCGATAGTTTTTCAAGGTGTGCGAAGTTGCTTGAGCCGTTGAAGTTCTTCTTTGAGAGTTTTATTCTCTTCACATAATTGGTTCGATTCATCACCAAAAATTTCATTAAACTGCCGTAGTAAGGAATTCTCCTCCTCAACCCTACGAACACGGTCTTGCAAATTATCTATTTTTCGTTTCATTTCTGATACTTTGACCTTTTCGTGATTCAATTCGTTCTGTAGTCGAAGGGTTTCATTTTTTAAATTTCCTAGCTCTAAATTATCTATTTTAAATTATAAGGATATGTATTGAATCGTAACGAACAGATATAATATAATAAATATTAAAATATAACAAAAAATTCAGTTTACCCACTTCTTCATTACTCGGTCGAACATTTCTTGGTGCTCCTTCTTCGTGATGTGAACGGTAACTTTTCGGTACATTAATATTAGGATATCTTTTAATAATATCAGAAGTTCGTTAAGATTGAGTTTGAGTTTGACTTAATGAGGCTAAAATATCTTGCAAAATAACGAGTCTAAAGGGAGCTGTAGTATTAGTATTTAGTGATGTTGATGTTGAAGCAATATTTCGTGGTGTAGACGAGGTGGTGGTATTAGTTGGTGTTGACGCTCGTGGTGTGGCAATATTTCGTGGTATAGTATTAGCTGATATTGACGCTCGTGATGTGGCAATATTTTGTGGTGTAGTATTAGTTGGTGTTGACGCTCGTGGTGTGGCAATATTTCGTGGTATAGTATTAGTTGGTGTTGACGCTTGTGATGTGGTAATATTTCATGGTGTAATATTAGTTGGTATTGACGCTCGTAATGTGGCAATATTTTGTGATGTAGATGAAACGGTGGTATTAGTTGGTGTTGGTGTTGAAGCAATATTTCGTGGAGGAGTTGATGTTGTATGTTGCAATGGTGTAGACGAACCAGCAATATCTGGTGAAGGAGCATTTGGTTTTGATGGTTTCTTACAAGCCATTATTGTTTTAAAATTATTTTTATTTTTTATTATTATTTTTTAAAAAAGAAAAAAGGGCGATTTTTTTGTATGGAACGAAAAAATTGGACCACTATTTATATCTATTTCTTTTACTATCAAATTAGACTTTTAACAATTAACAATCATAAACATTTGTATAAAATTAGACTTTCAATAGGCATGATCAAATTAGACTTAAACTTTCGCATCAAATTAGACTTTTAATTAATTAAACATATATTAAACATATCAAATTAGACTTTCAATCATTAGCCATTAATAAAGTTGCCTGCCGAAACTCAATTGGCCAATGTTGAAATGTCGAAACCTAAAATATGTCGAAATGCCGAAATGCTGAAATAGTTTTGACACGTCAAAATTGTCAAAACTAGTTTCGACATGTCGAAACTGCTGAAAGTAAAATCACAATGTTTCGCAACGGGTTTCATTCATTATAATAAAAATTCAAAAATAAGAAACATTTCGCAACGTTTTTTATTAAATAATTGAAAACCCATTGCGCAATGGTTTTTTTTCTTTAAGTTAAAAAATAAAAAACGTTTCGCACCGTTTTTTATTAAATGCTTGAAAAACCGTTGCGAAACGGTTTTTTTTTAAGTTAAAAAAGTTTGAAAAACTGTTGCGAAATGGTTTTTTTTGCTTAAAAATTCAAAAATAAAAAATGTTTTGCAACGTTTTTATTAAATAATCGAAAAATCGTTGCAAAACAGTTTTTTTTTCTAAGTTAAAGAAAACTTGAAAAACTGTTGCAAAACGGTTCTTTTCGCTTAAAAATTCAAAAATAAAAAACATTTCGCAATGTTTTTTATTAAATAATTGAAAAACTGTTGCGAAATGATTCTTTTTATTTAAAAAATCAAAAATAAAAAACGTTTCGCAACATTTTTTATTAAATACTTGAAAAACCGTTGCGAAACGGTTTTTTTTTAAGTTAAAAAAATAAAAAATGTTTCGCAACGTTTTTTATTAAATAATTGAAAACCGTTGCGAAACAGTTTTTTTTTCTAAGTTAAAAAAAAAGCTTGAAAAATGTTGCGTTTTTTGCTTAAAAATCAAAAATAAAAAACATTTCGCAACGTTTTTTATTAAATAATTGAAAAACCGTTGCGAAACGGTTTTTTTTGTTTAAAAAATCAAAAATAAAAAATGTTTTGCAACGTTTTTTATTAAATACCATTGCAAAACGGTTTTTTTTGTTTAAAAAATCAAAAATAAAAAATGTTTCACAACGTTTTTTATTAAATACCGTTGTGAAATGGTTTTTTTTTGTTTAAAAAATCAAAAATAAAAAACGTTTCGCATCATTTTTTATTAAATACCGTTACGAAATGGTTTTTTTTTCTAAGTTAAAAAAAAAGCTTGAAAAACGTTGCGTTTTTCGCTTAAAAAATCAAAAATAAAAAATGTTTCACAACGTTTTTTATTAAATGCTTGAAAAACTGTTGCGAAATGGTTTTTTTTGTTTAAAAATTAAAAAATAAATTACGTCTCGCAACGTTTTTTATTAAATACTTGAAAAACTGTTGCGAAACAGTTTTTTTCGTTAAATTGACAATATGTATATATTATATATATCACGTGACGAAATAGTTTTGACAATTTCGACATGTCGAAACTCTTTAGTTTTGGCAGGCAACTTTAGCCGTTAATGATCAGATTAGACTTAAACTTTTGCATCAAACTAGACTTTCAATTAATTGAACAGTTAAATCGCATTGAGTGCGTGGTATGGTATATATTTTATTTTTTAAATTTCAGTTTTTGTTTAATTTTCTATTCAACTTCTTAACACAATGGCAAAGTGGGGGTTTAAGGACCGTAAGGTCCGTCCCCCCTTGCTATTGTGTGTTACGACCCCCTGAATGTTAAAATCAATATCGTTTTTTATTATATGAGAATTAGTTCTAAAAGATCTAGAATATTAATTTCTATATTGTGTTAGAAAAGCTTTTAGCCGTCTTAGAAGGTTAATTTCTATATCAATTTTTTATTAATATATTAGAAAAGCTTCTAAGACTTCTAGAATTGTAATTTCTCTATTGTAAATAAATCTAACGAAAAATAAGTCTAACGAAAATAAATATATCAGGAATTAATTCTACAAGGATTAGCGTATTAATTGGCATATTTATTAAATAAGTCTAACCAAAATAAATCTAACGGTACTTATTACCCCCCAAATAAGTCTAACGAAAAAAAATAAGTCTAACCAAAATAAATCTAACGGTCCTTATTACCCCCTAAATAAGTCTAACGAAAAAAATAAGTCTAACGAGATTTTTGTCCTAACTTTTCCTTAATCAAGAACGGGTTTAATGTAAGGTAACGCATCAATTAACATATTTATCAAATAAATCTAATGAGATTTTTGTCCCAACTTTTCCTTAATCAAGAAAAGGTTTAATGCAGGCTAGCGCATCAATTAGCATATTTATTAAATAAGTCTAACGAAAATAAGTATAACAAAAAATCATGTGACTTCTTAAATCTAACGAACTTTTCTATATACAAGAATGGCTTCTGCACAAGCTAGCTCATTAAATAGCATATTTGTTAAATAAGACTAACGAGATTTTTGTCCCAACTTTTTCTTAATCAAGAACAGGTTCAATGCAGGCTAGCTTATTAAATAGCATATTTTATATAAATGTCTAACGAAATGCCACCCTAAAAAAATTCAGAAGAAAACTGTGATCGAAGTCTTTCATAGTATTGAGTAACATAATAGCCTCTAATATGATCTGGGCATCGGCCACAAGCAGAAGCTGTAGGCTTTCCACAATCAGAGCATGGTACCCGTTTTTTAGCTTTCCAATGAAATCGGCAACCTTCTAGGCGAATGCAAGGGTTATTGCAAATCTTTCCAGTATTGCAGAGAAATGGGCAAGAATATTCACCGATCATCCTACTTTTTATTACTAGATTTGAAAAGATTAATTAATAATTAGTTAATGCTTCAGTTTTACAATAGCTTTGCCAAAGACAACTAGATTGCCATTGCTTTGAGCATCTCTTCTATTTCATTGTCTGTCCTTTCGCGATTCTCCTCCTTAGCTATTTGATAATAAAGCTCATATAATTCCTCTAGGCTAGCAAATAGATCATTATCTTCATACCTTTTGCGATAATTTTCTAGCCTTTCAGTATATGCTTCTTCCTTAGGGAACATCTTTACTGCAAGTGTTTTAATATAGTTATTCGGATCCTTTTCAGCTCGCAGTTTTTTTAGATAGTCTCCATAATTTTTTGCAAGATTATCATATTTTTTGCCCTTTCGCAATGCAGTTTTTATGACTTTGACTTGCGCAAGTTCTATATCTTTATGATCTACCATTTTTGTATGTTTCTAATATAGCAATAGAAAAACTTTAATTAATAAAATTATATTCTTTTAAAATTTTACCTCCGGAAAAAAATATTTGTTATAAAGTCTCTATTCCTTGACTCGAAGTTTAACTTTCATAGCCCTTTCTTCTGCTTCCTCAGGAGATATTCCAGATGCTACCAGGCGTTTGTATAATCCAATTCGCCAATGTCCATAGGGAAGAGTTCGAATCCCATCAAGTAAGATCCAGCGCTTGTTATCATATGGATTCAGTCCTATCTTATTTACCCTCTCCAGATATATTTGATGATCATGACTGCGGAGACCATACATATCATGTCGGGTTAGCTTCTTAGTCCTGAGACATTCTAGAAATTTGTCATGTCGAAGCTCCTTTTTAACCACGCATTTCTTAACACCCTTTGCCTTCTGGATGCCATGCTTCTTTTTAGGGTCTTCTGAATCGGGATCATCGGGAGTTTTAGGATCATGACCTGCTGGAAGAACTGAATACATTTTTGGCTTTAAACATATTGATTCGCCTATTGGGTTCCCCTTTGTCTCATCCTTCATTAGAAATAAGTCTCCTGAATAGTTAAGATCGAAAATATCTGGTCTTTCTGCTCGATCTTTATATATGTCTTCAGTTTCTATCCACATTATGAGTGAGTCTGTATCTGTATAAAGTAGACGGGCCTTATCTCCATAGCGAGGCTTTATGTAACCGTACCAAAAGTTATACATCATGGCCTTGCTAATGTCGAGAATTGCCTGCCCCACATAAATTGGTTTATTTAGAGTTACTGTTCCTTTTAACATGTGAACTGCTGTGATGCCCCCTTCGAATGCTTTAAAGCCTACATATAATGGTGAACTTGCTAGACGCCTAATTTTTTTATCCTCTTCTGTTCTAAGTAGCTCTACTCTCATATGTTTACGGACATTCTCCATCTGTTTGCCGAAGACTGCATTATTTTTTAACTTATAATACATAACTCCAAACTCATCCCCAGTGGCCTTAGCTATTTTGCGTTTACAAATATTTTCCTCAATATAGTCTTTCATCCATGGAGACTGCCGGAATTTTAATCCACCGTGAATCTTTGTAACTTTCACCCCCAATTTCATGTATAACTGGAGTGCACGATAATGGATCACGTAGTTTTTTTTGGGATAAAGGGTTTGGACGAGCTTTTCTCCTGTTGTATATTTTCCGCCCCCAACTTCTTTATCTTGCACTAATCTTTCATTATACAAGCTAAGCCATTCTTCTGGAACTATCTGCTTTTCTGGTGCTAAAGGATAATCTGAAAAGAAATCATGCAAGTGCACTGGGGCTTCTAGATCAACTTCCAATGTATATCCTATTTCAGCATCTGGTGCAATGCTTTGTATGTCTGGAAGCTGTTCTAAGCTTACTTTTCCCAATATTTCTGTAGGCATGTATTGGGTCATTGCACCTGAATATAAAGCATTCATATCCTCATACATGATCCAGGAATCCGGCTTGCTAGAATCGTAATCTGGACATTTCAGATTATTAGCTTGGGCATATCGGTGACTTGCCATTGTCATTCCTCCATGGATACCATTTTCAACCATCAGATATTCGTCCATATCTGTCATGAGCTTGAGTTCGACTCCACTGCTCTTATATAATGAATCGTTGAACATTCCTGGTGCTGAGACGTAGTGGGAAGGGTCTAAGCCATCATCTTGCAGACATATGATGGTATAGTTCATAAATACATCAGCTAGTAAGAGTACGTCTGTCTCAAGGTAAAGATCATGATAGTCTCCAAAGCTTTGCATCTCAAATGTTTGCCATACTTTTTGAGCGTATTCATAGTCCTCCTTACTGATATTTTGCTGACTGAGAAGCGAATAGAAATCCTTTCTAGGCGGGATGTTTGTTCTGTCAAATTTTTCCCATGCATTTGTCCAATCATATGGGAATACTCCTTTTCGGAAAAGAAGCTTGATCTTATCCATTGAGTAGCCTTTCTCTGTGAAATGCTTAACAGTTAGAGGGAACTTTTCTGGGTTTTCTCCTAGACTTGCTACTAACTTATCTAATCCCATTGCCATATGCTGAAAACTGTCAAGAAATCGGAGTTGACCTACATCCATGGCCTTATACTTTCCAATATTTTCTGGAATGCAATTTAGCTTATCAGCCGTGAACTTGCTTACAACTTTCATAAGCGGATGGGAATCATACCCACGAAAATTATGGCAGATGAGAGGCACTTTTGTCTCAAAAGATCCTATCCGTAACTTTTTATTACAGGCATCATGAGCTGGACCTCGGAACTTGCCACTTATATGATCGTGGTCTTTTACTTTACGGTTAAGTGCACTTAGAGCTTCATAATATTCTTTCTGTATCTTTTTCTTTTCAGGATATTCCTTTTCCATGCATAATTCCCATTCTTTGATTTCTAATAAACTGTGCTTTGCTTCTTCGAATTTTTGCAATGCTTCTTGTGATGGCTTGATAAAAGACTTTTTGCAAATCCAGCATTCGGTTGCTTCTTTATATGCCTCCAGGTCACCTGGTGCCATGATCATTTCTGCAGGCGCTGATAAGTCCTCCTGTATATTTGCCAACTCCACCTCAATTTTTGTAACGAATCTTTCAAGCGTATCTGGGCCTCTGTATAGATCATGACTCATAATCTCATAGTTAAGTGAACTATCCATACGAACAACTACATAACAATAGCCACACGGCTTGTGCATCTGTAATCTTTCTGTATGGGTTAACTTTGTTTTCTCTTCTGGGGTTAGTTTTTCGGTTAACATTTCAAGATCCCAGAAAATACGATATGGGTTTGGTTGCATGCATTTATGATTATAGAAAGCTTTGACGCTTCTATTTTTTACTGGCATTTGAGGTTGCTGAGAAGCATTATTTAGACCTTTGCATTTTGGTATATGCTCCTTTAATCCTTTCTCTGCAGAATATACATGAAGACAATAACGGCAAATGTATTTTCGCCCTTTATGTTTACTATGATTATATACTAGTTTATGTAAATCTTTGATAATACAGTAATGACTTCTATCATCTTCTGTAATTACTAGAAGATTTACTTGCTTGTATTCTTCCCCTCTTCTTTCTGAAACATAACGAAATTCAAGACACTTATTTTGGTTATGCCATTCATAGACACATAGACTGATTTCTAGGTTATTTTCTTCGAACTTTTTATAAACTGGTGTTGAGACTGGCACTGGAATTGGGATGTCTTCCATATTAAGTTCTTCCACAAAACCTCCATATAGCCGATGTGGATTTCTCTCTGGATGAACTTTTACAGGATGCAAAGCTCCTAGAACACTCCACTTGAAACACCAGTCATCATTATTTTGAATATTTATAATTCCATTATTACGTTTTGGCAAAGTTTCAGGTAATGGTATATGAGCAGTAGGACCAATCGGATTAAAATCAGATATTTCTATACTAAATTCTTCTATATATTCTGGATAAGCATCAGACATTTGATATTGTGTTAACTCTAACCGTCGCACTATTACTTACTTATAAAATTTTTTCTTTAATTAATTATTTCCTATTTTTTCAGTTTCCGGTTATAGAGCTGTCACCAAAAGCAGTATTTACAGGCTTGCCAAAAATGGTTTTAGAAGGTTAAATTTAGCAATTGAAATAAAAAACATTAGTTAAGTAAATCACTAAAATGACAACCAGCATAGTCGGATTAGAGGATATTATAGATGAAGTAAAAAAGAATATCAAAATGGTATTCCAAAATGAGGTTAGAGCAGAAGATCGTCAAAAAGTTTATATAATTGGACTACAATTAACATTAGATAGATTAGCACGAGAGTTAGATTTTGTGCAAAATAATTATCAAGGAAATCTAATAGACTGAAAAGACTTGACTAGCCTATGAAATTCATCATCAACAGTATAGTCATAGTCATAGGATTGGAAAACTCTGGCCAGTCTAAGAAATTCATTCCTTAGTTCGTAAAGCGAACAGACATCCTGATAGTACCTGTTTAGTTCATAGTCCTGTTTTAAATAATATTGCATTTTACGACGTGTAAAATAGACTAAAAATTGTTTTTTATTATGAAGTAGTTGACTTCTACTATAGCGAGAAGAATTTAAGAAATCTTTATGATCATATAATATAGAAAGCGAAATAGTCCTTGTACTTAATCGATTAAAAATATCACTCCATGTATCACTTACTTTGCAATAGTTAACAATTTCAGTAAGACTGAGATCATCATCATAAAGGTAAGAAATAATATTATCACGAATGCTGGGAATACTAATAAATTCAGCTTTTCTTTTTTTCTGAATAATAAGCTTAGATACAGCATTCCATTGGTGGTTTACTCTGGTACAACTCCTATAGAGATCTTTCCTACTAAGAAAGGCAAAGATAGCTTCTAGTAATTCGGGTAAAGCTAGGGTATGATACATTTTTATGTAAATTTAGACTATATAATATTTGTTAATTATGACACATTCAAGAGTTATATATTTACCAGAACTATTAAATCATATTTTATATTTCCTAGCAATAGATAAATCCCTCTATCCCATTCTATTTGTCTGCCGATTATGGTACAGATGCGGTGTTTCTGTTCTATGGAAACGAGTTGAGCTAAAGAATAGTAACATACAAAAAATTTTTATGAAAATAATATGTGAGAAGCAGAAGAGTCTCTTTGGGACCAAACCATTTTATTATTTGAATGTAACTCATTTAGAAATCCCATGCTACTGGCGACTTTCAGATAAAAAATTCAAACATATTACACATCTATTTCCAAATATAATTCATTTAAATTTGAATGATAGTACAGGATTCAGTGATAAAACATTAAATCGAATAGCAGAATCATACCCCAATCTGAAGTATCTCAACTTGGGGGGAATTTATTATCATGAAAGAAAAGATGATACTGGATTAATAACTGATAAAGGTCTATATGCAATCGCAAATTCATGCTATAAATTAGAATATCTAGATATTTCTTTTCGTATAGAGTTTTCTGAAGAATCAATTTGTAATATTATTCATTCCTGCCTAAAACTCCAAGCACTTTATATTTACGGTTGTAGAATTACTTATAAAACTATCAGAGAAACTAGATTGTATCTTAAATTAAAATATTTGGGTCTAAGTAGAGGTTGGAACCGATCTAATTATTCTTAGTCAAATTATTTAGACTATTTTCCGCAGATAAGAAATGGAAAGCAATAAAAAAGAGAATCCAGAGACGAGCCAGCTTGACTATGATTCCTCATCCCTTATATTCCCTGATCTGACAAAATCAGCACAAGCTCTAATGGATAGCCTGGATAAATTGGAAGACATGATAAATTTGATAAAATCTGATTTGAAAAAACCGTTGCCATTAGATGTTTCTGACCTTTTGCAGAGCTTAGACAAGAAAGGGAAATAGGTTAAATTACTGCGCCATACACGTGACATTGTGAACTCAGTTCACATTCTCCTCCTTATAAATTTCAGGATAATCTTCCGCAATTCTTGGACAAGGAAAGGCATTTTCTCTGGCATTTTCTTGGTATTTTTTTCCCAGAATATAGGCTTCAGCAATTTTTTTGGCTAATTCTAGACGGAAACTTTTACTAAAAATATATGGAATACCCAAACTTCTGGGAAAATATGGAATTTCTAAACTTCCAGGAATAATTTTCTTCCAGGAATTTTCTAAAACTACATATTACTTACCCTATTCGAACATGGCAAGCCAACCACATTTTAATGAACACTATAAGAATTTGCTTGACCAATTACCTCAATCCATAAAAAAGGATGCATGGTTACGACTAACAACTCGCAAAAGTAATCCACTATCGGAGGAACAGGCTAAAGGTATTCGTTTAGATATTGAGGAATTACTTACTAAAGAAGTTGGAAGATACTTTAATAAAAAAAATCGTCAAAAGCTAAAGATTGAAGCAAATACCACTTCTGATGGTTCTAGTACATTATCTCGGTTAGATGGATTTGAGAAACAGTTAGAAGAGCGTGAACTTCGTGTACAACAACAGGAAAATAGTATTAAGAAAACTATTGAGACTCAAGTTTCTGAAGAACGCAAACGTTTAAAAGATGAATATGATACTCTTTTAGCTCGAAAAGTGAGAGAATATAATAACTGTATGGTAGATATGAAGCAGAAATTATATTCACTTAGGTATCAGCTAGAAGAGCAATATAAATCCAGTAAGGCTGACTTGGAAAAACAATACCAATCTCGTATCTCTGCCTTGGATAAAGCCAATATTGAAAAAGATAAAGAGATTGGCAAGTTATCTGCATTACTATCACGATCTAAGAATGAAATAAAGGATCTTAAATATATCCTTTCTTCGGTTAAAGATATTATCAAGATATTGGATGATATTATCTATTCTAAAGATCAAACAATTATTGCTTATAATGATGAAATCCGTTCTATTCATCCTGGCTGTATTGATAGTACTCTAGAGCCAATTAGTTTTTATGAAAAAAATGCCAAAGACTTGTGGAATAGATGGCGTGCTAATGCACCGGATAATCCACATATCCGAAAAAAATATTCATTTCGTTCTTCTATTCATACAAAACTTTCTGATCATCTTATTCAAGAACTTCAAAAGGTTATATCATGCCAAAAATAGTCGAATAGGCACTGTATTTTTTTCCTGATTGCTGTCTAAATATTGTCTGATCTGTGATGAAACACTGTCTGAAACACTGTCTGAAACACTGTCTGAACACTTAACTGTTTTATAATGCTGTTTTAACCTACAGGGATAACGGAATTCTTTACCACAATGCATGCATGTACGGTCTGCTAGTTTTTTTTTACAGGTTCTGGCCCCTTCCCTACAGTGAAGACATTACGCTGAGATTTATGAACTGATAGGGGGATGGTAATAGTCTTTCCATTTCGGATTGTCTTAAATTCTCCCTTTACTAAGGGTTCCCATCCTGCCCGATGTTGCCATTTCGTTCCAAGAATAAATAGTGATAACTCATTTCCATTATCATCATATTCTGTAGGGACGACAGAAAATTCATCTGAAATGGTATCTCTATTTTCCTTATCCTCTATAGTTACAGGAACACTATCAACCGTACCAAGAGAATGAGACTTACTTGCAACCCCATTAAGTCGATGAATCTTCTTTCTATTTATTTTTTGACCCAAATGAATAGCAACATTTTCTGAGAATATTGATGAATCTGATCCACTATCAATCATTGCATATGGTATAGTTATATCCCCTACCTTACATGAGATGGTTGCAACATCATCGGCATCCTTTATTTGGAGAAAATTTATCTCCAAGGGCTTTGGCCAATATATTTGGCTATTTTTTTTTTGAGCTGTAGCATAAGCCTTAATGGCATAATCTAGTTGAATGCTCTCTGGTTTAGCATAGCTAGAGGATGTAGCATTAATTTCCTTTATTTTAGTAGAATCTGCTATAACTATATCTTCATTTGAGCTGGGGGCATTTGAAACAGTTTCATTATTATTTTCTGGAACTTGTAAAAGAAGCTTCTGTTCGGTATTTGTGGCCTGTATTAGTGGAAATAAGATATCTTGAAATTTTTTTGTAACATTTTCCCATGCTAATTCCCTTCTTTTAACCGTATCATTTGGCATTTCTGTATTCAAGCAATGGTCTTTTATTTTGGGGAATATCATATTAATAAATTTTGAAATTTCTATAAGAATCTCTCTAGGACAATGAGGGACTAATGATGCTATTGACGATTTTAATGCTATTTGATACATTAGATCTGTAGCTATGGCTATATTACTAATACGAGATTTGGAAGTAGGGGACTTCTTGGTGGTTCCTTCTTTTGATTTGGTACTCTTTTTTATAGGTACTCCACTTCGCACCACTTTTTTTTTAAAGCATAGCAATTTCGTGATTCATCATCAATATCATCCTCATTATCATCTTCAATTTCTTCTTCAGAATCTTCTTCCAATATGTATTCTTCAGAATCTTCAGAGTCTTCAGGATCTTCTTCCTCATTTTGGTATACATAATTAACTTTTTTAGTTCGCTTTAGTCTGGGGCAATTAACCTTTGTATGTCCAGCATTTCCACATACTGAGCAATGCCGGACAAGTTTACTTGATGCTTTACTTGGCACTACCTTTCTAACAACTTTCTTTGTGGCATAGGCACTTCTGGGTGTAAAGGGACTCTTTCTAACATGAGCTGTTTGACCTCCTAATCTCTTTTTAAGTTCTTCATAAATAAAATTTTCTAATGTAGCGTCATCTGTTCCTATTCCTGTATATCCCAAATCTCTTGCTAGACGAATTTTAAAATCATCTTTTTGTGGTTGAGCTTTATAATTAACTGGAGCTATTGTATGAGCTTGTATTCTTTTGCCTGCACTTTCATGCCATATATTACGCAAGTCTGTAAAAAATGCAATGACTGTAGCAGGAGTAGCAATTCTAACTCTCATTTCTAAATCAGAAGGCAATTGATTAAATAGATAAGGTAAGGCATCAGCATCTGGCATTGCTTGTACTAGTGGTTTGATTCGTTTTTCATAACTATCTGGAGTATCTGTCTCTAAAAACTTTTCATTAACAAGAGCAAATATAGCACTTCGGTTAGTCCCTACCATAACTTCTCTATATTTTTCACGCAACCAGTTTAGGAAGAGAGGTTCAGTATTAATAGCTGGATTACCTCCTGCATAAGGATCATTGGCAGGAACAGGTGCAAACCTACCTGTCATTTTATTTATCATAACTTGACATCTTGCAACAGCATTAAAGCCAGCAACGGCTAAAGGACGTGCCATCTCATTTATATTTCTAAGCTTTTGATAATATACGTCTGGTGGTTCCTGCCCATCATAATTGGGTAATTGTGCAAGTAATGGTGCTAATGTATGCATGACATCTTGTATTGTAGCCATGTTTCCTGGAGGATTGTTTTGTAAATTCAAAATAATTTGTCGTGAATTTAATTCCCTACCCTTCCATTTTTGGTATCTATTAAATACAAATGCCCGATTGAATTCTGCTAATTCTGCCTCTGCTTTGCGTCTCTGATTTATTCGCTGAAGAATAGCTTTTTCTCCTATTAATACATTTATTCGATTTTGCTTTCTTAAGGCTATCCTTTGTCCATTAGTTTGCCTATCCTGTGCTATTTGCCACCAACGTCGACGCTCATTTACCTCATTATTATATGCTAAAGTCAGTAGCTGAGCTTGAATATAATCATTTCTAGTATTTGTTAATTCATTCCTAAGGGCATTGATTCGCTCATTAGCTGTACGGTATAAACCTTGCATGTTAATAGCATCTTGAGCATTTCTTTGCATAAGTTCACGAGCAGTTGTTAATAAGATTCGTATACCATCTAGTGTATTTTTGGGGTTGAATGATGTATCCCCATCAAAATATGATTCCACCCGATCTAGCGCTCTAGCAATATTTATTAAAATATCAGGTATTGCCATATTTTTTTGTTCTTCTTCGGAATGATTATTATTAGATTTAGATAATTCTTGTATACGAGATTTAAGTTTATCTATTATGTCTTCTAGCTGGATAATTCGATTATCTTGAATAACTAATGCCTCCTCTTTTAGCTCCAGATGATCCTGACATTTTTTAAGCTCACCTAGGATGACCTTACATTTATCCTTTAGCTGATTAACTTCATCATCATAAGATTGAAGATTCTTTTCAAGATGAGAAATATATCGCTCACAGGCTTTAATTTCCTCTTCTAGTTTGTGGATTTTCTTTTGTACTAACTTTATCCCTAGATCAAAGTTGCTATTTAGCTGATCAAGATATGTCTGCTCAACCCTCATTGTTACCTATTATTCCTATAGATTCTGGTGAGGCTCGAAATCTTGATATTTCTATTGCTTTGAAAAAGATTTATTATCAACCTATTGGTTATCAGAGAAATGCTAAAAAATTGTTTGAAGCTTCTATTAAGGCTGGATATGATTTTACTATTGATGAAGTGAATGACTGGCTTGAGAGACAGGCTGTTCACCAAATACATAAACCTCGTCCTAGATATATTCCTTATGCAAGTTTTTCCTCTATTACTATACCCAATGAAGTACATCAAGCTGATGTGCTCTATATGCCTTATGATAAAGTAGGACGAGTCACCTATCTTTTTTGCCTCAATATTGTGGACGTTGCTTCTAGATATAAAGCTTCTGTCCCTATTGGTGCATATAGTGTTAAGGATAGAGAGGGAATCTTAACTTCTAAAACTATTGCACGTGCTTTTAAAAGTATATATGATGATGAATCCCATCCTCTTGTCTGGCCAAAATTATTAATCACTGATAGGGGTTCTGAATTTAAGGAAGAATGTGAGGTGCTTATGATGGAACATAACGTGAAAATTCAGAAGGCTAAATCTAAGCGTACTATGGGTATTGTTGAGAGATATAATCAAACATTAGCTAAAAGATTATTTCGTATACAAGACGCACATGACTTATTAACATTGCATTTATCTGAAAGATCTAGGTCTTGGGTACAGAACTTGCCTATAATTGTTAAAGATATTAATATTTCAATAACAAACCTTATAAGTATGTCTCCTGCTAAGGCTATAAAAAAGAAGCAGGTTAAGGCTAAACCCTCTTGGCCTGCTAGACGTTCAATTGGCTATGATGAAGCAATTTTACCAAGCTATACTGAAGTTCGATATCTTTTTGAACCTAGTGATCTAGAAGGAGGAAAAAAAAGAGCAACCGACTGCAATTGGTCTCTTGAAGTTTTTATAATTGAATCATATTTGCTAAAAGAAAATCAACCAGTTCTCTATAAACTTTATAATGGCCCTGAGCGTTCATTCGTGAGAGAAGAACTACAGATCGTAAAGGATGTGCAATTACCACCTCAATGGATACTTAAGCATTAGTCTTACCTCCTCTCTCCTCCACTTGGTATAGAATTTGTTCGAAAGCATTGCTTAAGTAATCATCTATTTCAGCTCTATTATAGACTATAATTTGTGTATTTCTAAGCCAATCAGTTCGTGAATTCTTTTTTCCTGCTTTATCATTCCCAGGCTTATCATCTATAAGAAATTTGGTTAGAGAACATAGAGCAAACTTAAATTGTCCACGCTTATCAAATTCTTTTTCAAGTATTTCCTTAAATTGTCTTCTTCGGCTTTCTAGCATTTTTCGTATATCACTTCCATTGTCTGGATGAGATCGTGGGACTTTTGCACGATGCACAGCTATGGCTCTTCTTTTAAGTGCTGTGCCTAATTCTTCTTGCTCCCTAAATTCTATATCTCTTTCTTGTTCTTCAGTAATTCCTCCCAAACGCTTGAATTCTTCATTATTTGCCTTTTCTTGCCTACAGTACTCTTCATATTCTTCTTTTGTAGGTGGCCTACTTGCTTCAGGATCCAATTGCTCAAGATCATGATTTAGAAGATTGCATTCATGCAAGTTTTCTGGTCTATCTCTATCACCTAGTTCAAGTTCTTTCCATCTCTTTAGCAATCTCGCTCCCCATTTTCTGAAGTGTTCACCAGGCTTACGATTATTTGGATTAATAAATCTGACTGCTTCCTCTGGGATCTTAGGAAGTTCTGTTTCACTTGTTGTTAACCTTTCTGGAAATATTTCTTTACGAATTTCAGCTACAACCCCCTTCACTTCTATATGACCCCCCCTCTCTCTATCAAATCTCCGTTGTAAATATTGGATTGCTGAATATAGAAATGAACTCCATTTTGAAGTAGTTATACCTGTATATGGTCGATCACACTCTTTTTTCATCTCTAAGTAGAAACGCTTTCTATCAAACTCCTCTGGCCTACAACATGTTTCCTGTTGCAAGTTTTTATAAGTGCCTAATTTTCTTTTTATATCCTGATAATTCCATTCGATATTAGGGTTTTTGAAAGGAATATCTTTACTAGAGTCTTGAATTGCCTCTTGAACAGGATTTTGGTTAATTTCTTGGGTTAGTATTTGAAGAGGTTCTTGGATAGCCTCTTGAACAGGTTGTTTGTTAACTTCTTGGTTATCTTCTTGAACAGGCGATTGAATTGGAGTATCAGTTTTAGGTTTACATGGATTTTTTCGTCTAAGATGCTCACGAAGTTTTTGAGGTGTTGCGCATTTTTGCCCACAACTATTACAGATTGTAATTTTCTTATCACTTCTTATTTTTCTAACCATTGTGTTATCTCTAACCGTCGCACTATTACTTACTTATATAATTTTTTCTTTAATTAATTATTTCCTATATACATATCACTTTTCGATTATAGAAATCCTACCGAAGATAAGTATTTACAAGCTTTCCAAAGCAGTTCTAGCTATTGTAAAACTGAAGCATTAACTAATTATTAATTAATCTTTTCAAATCTAGTAATAAAAAGTAGGATGATCGGTGAATATTCTTGCCCATTTCTCTGCAATACTGGAAAGATTTGCAATAACCCTTGCATTCGCCTAGAAGGTTGCCGATTTCATTGGAAAGCTAAAAAACGGGTACCATGCTCTGATTGTGGAAAGCCTACAGCTTCTGCTTGTGGCCGATGCCCAGATCATATTAGAGGCTATTATGTTACTCAATACTATGAAAGACTTCGATCACAGTTTTCTTCTGAATTTTTTTAGGGTGGCATTTCGTTAGACATTTATATAAAATATGCTATTTAATAAGCTAGCCTGCATTGAACCTGTTCTTGATTAAGAAAAAGTTGGGACAAAAATCTCGTTAGTCTTATTTAACAAATATGCTATTTAATGAGCTAGCTTGTGCAGAAGCCATTCTTGTATATAGAAAAGTTCGTTAGATTTAAGAAGTCACATGATTTTTTGTTATACTTATTTTCGTTAGACTTATTTAATAAATATGCTAATTGATGCGCTAGCCTGCATTAAACCTTTTCTTGATTAAGGAAAAGTTGGGACAAAAATCTCATTAGATTTATTTGATAAATATGTTAATTGATGCGTTACCTTACATTAAACCCGTTCTTGATTAAGGAAAAGTTAGGACAAAAATCTCGTTAGACTTATTTTTTTCGTTAGACTTATTTAGGGGGTAATAAGGACCGTTAGATTTATTTTGGTTAGACTTATTTTTTTTCGTTAGACTTATTTGGGGGGTAATAAGTACCGTTAGATTTATTTTGGTTAGACTTATTTAATAAATATGCCAATTAATACGCTAATCCTTGTAGAATTAATTCCTGATATATTTATTTTCGTTAGACTTATTTTTCGTTAGATTTATTTACAATAGAGAAATTACAATTCTAGAAGTCTTAGAAGCTTTTCTAATATATTAATAAAAAATTGATATAGAAATTAACCTTCTAAGACGGCTAAAAGCTTTTCTAACACAATATAGAAATTAATATTCTAGATCTTTTAGAACTAATTCTCATATAATAAAAAACGATATTGATTTTAACATTCAGGGGGTCGTAACACACAATAGCAAGGGGGGACGGACCTTACGGTCCTTAAACCCCCACTTTGCCATTGTGTTCTTACGTCTAATTTTTCGTATTCAAATTTGTCTATTTTGTTAATTATACCATCAATATTATTTTAAAACGGAATATAATCACAATATCACTAAAAATTCGACATCACTAAAAATTTGATATTAATAAAAAAACCAAAATATCACTAAAAATTCGACATCACTAAAAATTTGATATTAATAAAAAAACCACAATATCACTAAAAATTTGACATCACTAAAAATTTGATATTAATAAAAAATCACTATTAATTAAATATAACAAAGTATATTATAACTTTATTCAACATAAAAATCATATTACAACTTTATCGTATCTAACTTTTATCAAAAAATGAAAAAAAGGGGAAAGAAAACGCATTGCTGCTAATATCATTGACGAATATAATAATCCTAGTTCATCGACCTCTGAACAAACATCTACTGAATTTACGATCAGAAAATCAAGAGAGAAGGTTCCGTGCTTTTGCAGCCATTGTAATGGGAAAATAATCGATCTGCATACGAAGGAGGAACATGAGCAAACGAATGAGCAAACGACTTCTTTGGAACCATTAAATCGTGATAAGGCTCCAACGTCTCATGAGTTAGTAGAACTGATTGATTCAACAATATCGTTAGCAGAACCACAAGATACGACAATGTCTATTAATACACATTCTGATAATGATACGTATAAGGAACAGAAATATATATTTCTTCCACGCAAAAAAAGGGCAAAATCAGGCACATTTTGTCGTATCACTGAAGTTGAGCTAGTCGCTGAAGATTCCTCTTATAATGTACCAGCTGAATATGACACAGATGATATCTACACTAGTGAATCTTCGACACAAGAAGATTCTCCTAATGATGAAGATAACGATTTTTCAGATAATTTTGAGAATTACTCTCATCCTATATTCGACATACTAGATATTTCAGACACACCAGATATTTCAGAATTACCAACAGATGAATTAATTAAAGGGATTTTGATATGAATTATGAAGTTCAGGTCGAGTCATAACATACCAAATACCGCAATTGAAGAATTAATACAATTTATTAAAATAATATTGAAAGTATGTAAAAATATCAATTACGAATCATTTCCAAATTCATTGTACATGCTAAGAAAAAAGTTAGGACTTTTCAATCGATTTACGCAGTTTGCAGCCTGCCAAAAATGCCACAAATTATACAAAAAAGAGGAGATAATATCAAAAGATAATAATACCGTTATGAAATGCAGCCATGTCGAATTTCCAAATTCGGCTACAAAGAGATTAAAACAATGTCGTACTCCTTTAGGGAAGAAAATTTCTTTAAATAATAGTATATCAATTGTTCCTGAATTAATTTATCCAGTCTCGAGTATACAACAGCAACTTTCTAGTATGTTCAAGCGGCCAGGATTTGAAGAATTACTGCGGCATTGGACACGTCGTTCAATAATTGACAATGTTCTATCAGATATTTATAACGGCCAAATATGGAAAAATCTTAAGGAATCGTCTGAACAAAAGTCAAATAACTTTTTCCGACCAGACAAGGCTGATGCTCATCTAGGATTAATGATGAATTTGGATTGGTTCCAGCCTTACGAAGGAACGATTTACAGTACAGGTGTAATATACGCAGTAATATGCAATCTACCTCAGGATGTTCGATTTAAGCCCAAAAATGTGCTTATACTCGGCATATTACCAGGGTCCGATAAGGTTAAATTGCATAAAGTTAATCATTATCTTTCGCCAATAATAACGGAATTAGAGTCACTTTGGGAAGGCGTGAATCTTAATCGCACTAATGAATATCCAAATGGCAAAGATATTTGAGCTGCATTAATAATTGCTTTGTGCGATATTCCTGGAGCTCGAAAATTATGCGGGCATATCTCTGCCCTTGCATCATGTCATCGATGCGAAAAAAGGGCCAATAATCACAATTTTGGTGGCATGGCGGATATGAGCGACTGGTTTATCATGAAAGATCCAGTAGAGCATCGTCAAAAAGCTTTGGAATGGCGACAATGCAAATCTAATGCAGAAAGAGAGAGATTCGTCAAGGTGAATGGTGTAAGGTGGGTTGAAATATTAAGACTCTCATATTTTGATCTGATTCGGTTTGTTGTTATAGATCTGATGCACTGCCTTTTTCTAGGAATCGCAAAATGGATAACAAAACAAATATGGATTGATGAAGATGTATTAACAGAAAAAGCTCTTCAATCAATTCAAAAGAAAATGAGCGAATTTAAGCTATCATCAGATTTGGGACGAATTCCTGGTAAAATCCATTGCGGTGAAGGTTTTTCTAACTTTACCGCTGACTAATGGCGCAACTTTTTCCTAATATACGCTACTGTTGTGTTATGGAATCATCTTCCAAATAAAGATCGCAAAATTCTTACGTATTTCGTAAGAGTTTGTACGATTTTGGTTAGACAATTTGTGGAGATTAACGATATGAAAGAAGCCCATAAACTTTTAGTAAAGATAATTAAATTGATCGAAGAGCATTATGGCGAAGAAAAAATAATGCTAAACCTTCACCTATCATTACATCTATGTGAGTGCTCTTATGATTACAGACCCCTGTATTCATTCTGGTGCTTTAGCTTTGAACAAATGAATGGCGTATTAGGTAATTCAAATTTAAATTCATTTGCTGTATCAATTTTTCGAATTATATTATTCCATTAAGCAAAGATTAATAATAAAATATTTATTAGAATCGTTGCTTAATAGCCACCGCCAAATTGAACTTGAACTAATGCGTTGATTGATGACTGAAACACAAATAAACAATATTATCAGCTCAAGTTCAGAAGTAATCGGCATCGAATTATTCAATAAACGACCTTCTGTCAGTTCTCTTTCCGAATTTTCAACAAATGAAATGTATCAATTTTTAATGAATTCCAGAAATATATTGGAATCACCGATTACTGGCTGTGAGGAATTTCTGGGTATATTTTTAGCACCGCGATCTGAAGATATTCGTCTTGATGAACAAATCTACAATTTACTTATTGAATATTATAAGGATACATACGTAGATTCTATATTCAGAAAACCGTTCACAGAAAATTTACCCAATTTGACGATCGTTATCAACAAAGCGAATCAATATAGAAGATGTCAAATCGGTGCAGAAATTTTTGGATCTGCTGCTACAACACGACATATTAAGAGCTCATTTGTCTTAGCTAAATTTATTAATCGTGATGGGAATAGCGTCGATACTTACCTATATCAAATCCAATTTTTTTTCGAATATAGCGTTTATTTATCCTCCTATAATTTGACACACAAATTGGCTTACATCAAATGGTACAAACCAGCAAATTTGACATCCCGATTCCATTTCAGTATTGACAATGATGTCAAAACTTGTAATGTCAAATTATGGAAAGATAGTTTCTATTTGAGCAGTAGAGACAATATAATCCCAATACACAATATTTTAGGTCAGTTTATACCTGTAAAATACAAAAAATCAGATCGATCTAATGCCAAAGAATATTTAGCCGTTATTCCTATAAATAGAAAGTTCCATTTGCGTTGATTTAATATAACATTTATACTAGTCTGAATTGTTTAAACATTTTTTAACAAATATTGTATCATTGTTTTTTATTATACTTAATAATATTAATATAGTAAATATATTATAACCATTATTTAATATAGAAAAGTGAATACAATTCAGCCATTATTCGTGTGAGTAGGGAATTTAATTGCTTATAAATCTCTTAATTGATTAATTGATTATTTTAGGAGAAGTTGATCGATCAAAAATTGATTGGTCACGTTTCATCGACCAATTAATCGACTAAAACTAACAATCAGATATTATTCGATCAATTTGATCGATCAATCAATTTAATAATCATTTTTTCGCAAAAAAATATATGATATTTATATCCTATTAACATATTAATGTAATAATAAAAACAAAAATCAAATTTTAATATTAACCGGTAAATAGTAATTATTTTATTATTAAAACGTATATATTATTTAAATGGATTGATGTATTCCATATTTCTCTTTAAAAAAAGTATTTCATTAACTGTTTCTGCTTTTAATCTATTCCTTTCAGAAGTTATTTGGTTACCGGCATCACTAAAAAGTCGTTCACTAGGAACAGAGGTAGCCAGAATTCCCAGATATTTACGCGCAACTTTAAACAAGGTTGGAAACTTTTCCCTATTATCAATCCACCATTTGAAAATATCGGTATCAGGAGAAGCTTGGGGCGTGCGAAAATTATCTAAATATTGAGTTAATTCATTATCGGTTGATAAATGTATTTGAGGGCCAAATATCCTACTTGAAAAAGATTGAGATTGTGATTGGGATAATGGATAAATTTGTATAGGTATGTCATTATCCTTATATTCTTCATATTCTGCATTCAATAAAAGTTTTGCTAGTTCCTGTAATTCATAAGACCAACCGTACATTGTTTTAGATCTAGGATCTAATAAACCGGCTAATAAAGTAGAATTTGGTGGAATATTCCAATATTCAAAAAGAGCATCATAAATTCCTTTTTTGATTGAATTAATTATAGAATTAATATCATCATCAGATGATAATGGTAAATATTCCGCAAATTCATCCTCAATCTCCAAATGTAAATTTTCTTCGTTATTTTCTTCGTTATTTTCTATTTTAATTAATGGTTAAATTAGTAATTATTATTAACATAATGTAACATGATATTTATTAGAAAATAAGTTAATATAATAATTGTTTACCATCACTATTTACCGAAATGTTTGGATCTGGTGTATAATCAAATTTAAGTATTTGGATTGAAGAAAAAATTAAAGAAAGCATGCAATATTTTTGACCTCCAAGAAACTGGGTAGCACTTTCAATTGGAGTTAATGTTTCAATCAACTTGTCAAGTAATTTCCATTCAAAATCACTTAACATTAATGCTGTTAATCGTTGATAATCTTTTCTTGCTTCATAATCTGTTTCCAAGCCAAGTGTAACACATAAACGGTTTATTGGTTTTTTTAATTCTTTTAACCGTTTCCAGGAAGCTAATTTTGATCCCCAACGTGTTGGTACCTCTGTAATTGTTCTAAGAATCTTTAATGGTTTGTTTTTTTCATGTTGATTGTTTTCATCAGCATTTTCATTATTTTCCACAGAAGGTGATAATCCAGTTTCATTAGCTATTCGTTCTTCTTGTCTAATTATTTCTCTTTGAGCATCTTCTAACCTTTCTGTTTGCTTAGGTGATTCAAAAAACTGGTTTAATTTTGCATATCTTTGAAGATATGGTTTTATTTGTTTTAATCCTTTAAGCACGCAAAGCTGAAGAGTATGTGCTGAGCATGCTACTCTACTTACACCATCCCATTCGTTAATTGCTTTAACCATATTACTCCCATTATCTGTTACTGCTACATTTACCTTCTTTTCTAATCCCAAAACCTTTAACTTTTCTTGAATAATTTCGCGAATATGAGTTCCGGTATGTGGATATAAAATTTTTTCTACGCATACCAATATATCACATAATTTCATTTCCTGAGTTAACTAATGACACGTTATACCAATATATCCAGTTTTAGCTCTTGAGGTCCAAAGATCAGTGGTAATAGAAGCATAAATGCAAGTTTCTTCAATGTAACTCTTCATTAATTCAACTGCTGTTTTATATCCACATCCTATATCCCGTTTTAGAGTCGCATAACATGGTGGAATAAATGCTGGATTTATATTATTTATCATTCGCTTAAAACCTTTTCCTCGCACTGTATTAAAAGGTAATCCATCTGTAACAATCCAATCTGCTACTCCATTACGTAATTTTTGTTGTAATGGTTCCTTATACGGTGTAACTTTTTTAAATTGTTCATCAACTTTTAATTGCTAGTAATATATAAAATTTAAATCAATATATTTGCAGATCTGTTTTAATTATGTAAATCAATACGTACTTCAGATTTTTTTTTATATTCCTTATGAACATTATTAATATGATATATCATAGTACTTGTTTGAGTTTTATAGACACAACTATATCTGCACTCATCACCGTTGTCATTATCAATATACCTGCAATATGCACGACCATTTGTTTTAGCCTGAAAAAACTTCCATACAAAACTTGTTTTTCCAGTATTAGAAGTCCATTGTGGTTCTTGTTCTTCTTGTTCTTCTGTTTGCGTAATATTGCATTGTTTTTTAGATAAATGTGAAATTTCTTTTCTTTTAACACGCTGGAATACTTGCCATTTAAAAGTATATAATATATTTTTCGTGATATTTTTCGCGTGTTTCAAAAGAAGCAAGATGGATAAGGAAATTTTAACACCAATAATATTGTAATATAAAATTACTTGCACATAGTTAACAATTAAAGAAAGTAGAAATTTGCTTAATTTCCATAAATTGCAAATATATTTTTAATTTTTATTTGATCGACCAATATAAAATTTAAATGATTATATATTTTAATCGATTAAGTTTGATAATCGATGATTGGTTAGCTTGATTGATTGTACATTTAGCCGATTATAATTAATTGGATTTAAAATCATATGATCAATGATCGATCAAATTAATCAATCATCGATCATAATCAATATAATTAAATTCTCTAATGAGGCCGAACATAGTTTAATTTTTATTATATGCAATTTGACCATCATTCGGCTGGATCAAATCAGAGTCGAATATAGATTGAATTGCATATCATTACTAATTTAGGTCAATTTTTTTAAAAATTAGCCGAATCTAGACCAGATTTTTTAGAGGCCAAATATTCCTTTTTCGACTAGTGATAGCAATTAAATGGTTGTATTGATGATTGATTAATGTATACCCTATTTAAATTTTGTAGAATTAGATAATCCAGAATGTATTACAATAAATATATACCAATTTTTAATCTTAATCAGAAATAAAATGTATAGCTACCAATTTTGATGAACTTCATTAATGACAAGGGAAATTTTTGATCTAATTTTTATTCTTAGCACTATTAGTTTTAATTAAAAATACATGGTGGCCTTTAACATTAGCTTCTGCTTTCATTAATCAAAAACTGATTTTGACAAACTTTGAAGATTAATGAGATATATTATTACTATCTAGTAACAGATACTTCAAAGATAAGCGGAATGAGACTAATTGTCACTTTCATTAACAGTGAAGTCTTAAGTAATTGTGATAATTAAATAGTTGCGTTAATGATTGATTAACATATATTTTATTTAAATTTTATAAAATTAAATAATCTGAAATACATTGCAATAAATATGTACTGATTTTTACCTTCAATCAGAAACAAAATGTATAGCTACTGATTTTGATGAACTTCATTAGTGGTAAGTGTAATTTTTATTCTTAGCATTATTAGTTTTAATAATTAAAAATATATGATGGCCTTCAATATTAGCTTTTGCTTTCATCAATCAGAAACTGATTTGACAAACTTTCTGTTGACAAATATAGAATCCTTACACTAACAGACTTAATCAAGCAGAAAAAGATCATTAAATCCATAAACTCACAGGATGAAAATCCACTCACAACCGTAATAAAAGATAATGTTAATAAATCTTTAATTGATGGCAAAAATAGAAATAAAGCTGATTAAAATCTTTCTTGAAGATTGCTGAGGTGTGTTGTTATTATTTGATAATAGATATTTCAAAGACAAATTAATGAAGCCTTAAGTAAGTAATTATACCATTTGAATGGTTGTGTTGATGATGGTTAATGTATGCACTTATTCAAATTTTGTAGAATTAGCTAATCTGAAATACATTGCAATAAACATGTACTAATTTTCAATTCTCAAATCAAATAAAATGTATAACTACTGATTTTGATGAACTTTATTAGTGGCAAGTAAAATTCTCAACCTGATCTTTATTCTTAGCACTATTAGTTTTAATAATTAAAAACATATGATGGCTTTAAATATTAGCTTTGCTTTTATCAATCAGAAACTAATTTGATCAACTTTTCTGTCAACAAATATAGAATCCTTTTACTAATAGACTTAATTAAGCAGAAAAAGATCATTAGATCCACAAACCTACAGGATGAAAATTCACTCACAACTATAATGTTAGATGATGTTAACAAGTTTTTAATCAATAGCAAAAATGGAGATAAAACTGATTAAAATCTTTCTTGAAGATTGATGAAGTGTATTATTACTATCTAATAACAGATGCTTTAAAGATAAATTAATGAAGTCTTAAGCAGTAAGTAATTGTGCTATTTATACAGTTGCATTGATAATTGATTAACATATGCCTTTATTCAAATTTTATAGAATTAACTAATCTACCAATCATATGGGCTGATTTGTTCACTCTGCATTAAAAAGAGTTATTAAATTGATTTTCACAGTTTTCGTTACTCAAAATTGTTTTGTAATACCAAAAAATCATCTGATTGATGATCACTTGATTAAATAATAAGTTGAACAAAAATTTACATTTGCAAAACTTAAATTATTAAATGTAAAAGAAACATGAAAAAACCTATTTCACTAATAAAAAACCCATTTCTCATATATATGGAATTTTTAACATATATTATTAAAAAGTAAGTATATTTTAATAAAATATAAAGTAAAATAAAAATTTATATAGTCTTAGTAGCTATAAATATTTATGAAAGTGTAATAAAAACATCATATAAAAGATGGTATTATAATAGATATTTTTAAACAATAAAATAATTATTTTATGTCAGAGTTTGTATTACTATCTTTAAATGCAAATATATCAAGATTCACTGATCCGTTTTCTATAATTTTAGGCTTGTTGGAAAGCCCTTGTTCTGGACTTTATAGACGAAAAAAGAGCTTGCCAATTGGATCATTAGATCCAGAGATATTTACGTTTAAAGTTGAGGTATGAATTTTTTAACATGTTTAAATGCAAATATCTTGGGATCCACTGATCCGTTTTTTAAAAATTTAGGCTCTTTGGAAAGCCCTTGATCTGGACTATATGAGCGAAAAAAGAGCTTGCCGGTTGGATCATTGGATCTGGAGATATTTACGTTTAAAGTTGAGATACGAATTTTTAACATATATAGTAAATGCTAAGATTTATATTAATTTAAAAGAAATATTTACCAAATTATAGTATAATAACATTAAATAAAATTTTTTAATACTCACCCTCAATTTACTGTATATTGTATAGTATTTTGTATAATAAAAATGTAACAAAATCAATATTTTAATTAAAGGTGGTCAAATCAGCCCATATGTATATTGCAATAAACACGTATCAATTTTTAATTCTTAAATTAAACAAAATATATAACTACCAATTTTGATGAACTTCATTAGTGGCAAATAAAATTCTCAACCTGATTTTCATTCTTAGCTAAGGATGGTGCCGCAAATAAGCAATTGCGGAATAATTGCGATTTACGGTATTGCGGAACATTGCGGATTTTTAAACCTAAATATCCGCAATTCCGCAATCTGCAATTGTCCGCAATTCCGCAAATATTCCGCAATTCCGCAAAGTACCGCAATTCAATTGCGGAATAATTGCGGAATTGCGGCACATTTGCGGAATTGCGATACATTTGCGGAATTGCAATTTCGCTAAAGCAATCCAAAAAAACGTTGTGAAACGTTTTTTTTAATTAAAATATACTTTGAAAAATGTTTCGCAACGTTTTTTCTTTAAATTTATTAAAAAACGTTGCGAAACGTTTTTTTTTAATTAAATATACTTTGAAAAAACGTTTCGCAACGTTTTTTCTTTAAATTAATTAAAAAAACGTTGCGAAACGTTTTTTATTAATTAAAATACTTTGAAAAAACGTTTCGCAACGTTTTTTCGTTAAATTAATTAAAAAAAACGTTGCGTAAACGTTTTTTTATTAAATTGGTTCGGTAAACTGCCAAAACCGATCAGGTGAATTGCGGAATTGCGGTTCACTAACCGCAATTCAACTCCAAAATCCGCAATATTGCGGATTTGATAAATCAATTGCGGCACCATCCTTATTCTTAGCACTATTAGTTTTAATAGTTTAATAGTTAAAATACATAGTAACCTTCAATATTAGCTTCTGCTTTTATCAATCAAAAACTGATTTTGATGAACTTTGAAGATTAATGAGGTATATTGTTATTTGTGCTTAAGTAAAGTTATTTAAAACAGTTGAAAATATATTTATAAAAGTTTTTATATATGTTATAAAATGAGTTGCTTAGCAATATAAAATTTTTGATATTATAATAAAATTTTGCTTAGTAGAGTTTAAAATAATTTACTTATTGATTATAGTAAAAAATTTGGATTTTAATATGACCTATATATATATTATTTAGGGTTCTCATCATCCTTTTATTTTTGATTACTTCTTTTATTTCTTATTTTATTTCTTATTTTACTTTATCCTTTTACTTTTTTTTTATTATGCATCTCTTTCTTTATTATTGTAATTTATTATTAGATATCATTTATGTCATTTATTACTAGTACTGTAAATTAAATAAATAATTGTTTATCTATAGCATATATTTAGTATAGATATAATATAAAATTACAAATTTTAATAAAAAATAAAAAAGTTACTAAAGTTTATTAAATTATTTCAGTTGCTTAATTATTGTATTTATATTATATTTTATTAAAATTTTATTCTTATAAAAATTTTTTTTATAAAAAAGAATTTTAAAATTAAAAATTAACTGATTAAAAATTAATTAATCAAATTTTATTTTTAAGTTACATAATAGAGATGGCAGAAAAACTGATACTATCTAAAGTAATGCTTAGATAACTTTTTAGATTTATTATAAATTTTATTAAAAAATTTGCCTTTTATTCAATATGTTTTTAAAAATAATACTTATATTTTATTACAATTACTCTCTCTATGGTCACATATTTGTGACAGTTTATATTTGGTAACTATAATGAAATATAATTATAAACAATAAAATCTTATAATTAAATCAGTAACTTTGGCTAAAATTATAAATTATAATAATTTTGATTAAATATTTACATCACAATAATTTTGTCAATATTATTCCAATTATTATGGATTTATAACTATTAGATTCCTTTTAATAAGAAGATTTCAACAAGTTTAAAATCATTAAAATCTGATTACTAGAACCTGTAATAATTAAAATACAGTCAAAATAATTAATATTACACAAATTTTATATATAAAAAATGCTGATCTGATCTTTAAAATTGAATTGTTTGGTCAATATATTTAGGAAGCTTTATGCTTAAACTGCTCAGTATTATACCTGCATGCCATCCGGATAGGTTGGTGATTGCTTAATGTCATATCTTGTAGGGATTATAGAAAGGATTTATAATTTGGTTTTAGGGTATTTATTCTTAGTTAGTGTATGGTAATATCGGCCATTAGTTGAAATTCATAGATCACATCTGATCTGGTATTGGGTGGGTTTAGTCATTTAGATCTTAATGTACTCATTAATTTTTCTAATAAATTTTTACATGACCTTTAAATATAAAAAAAAAAAGTTTATAAAAAAAATAAAGCTTCACTTTCTGTTAAAAAAATATTAGTAAACAATTATAAATATATATAAAAAATATGGGAAAGAAGGAAAGAAGAATTTGAGATAAAGAATACTATGCCCTTTATTTTGAAAGAGATATACTTTTTGCTTGCTAGTGTATTTATAAATTACAGTACATTATTATGTGTTGCAAAAAACGGGTTGGATCCATTACATTATGCATTTAATGCCGAGAAATAAGAGTGTTCAATAACTCCTATACAAAAAATGGTGCAAACTTATGGTCAGCATTTAATGGGCAAAATGAATTTTAAGCTGGTGTTATTATCAAGAATTGATGACATCTTACTGTCTATTTCAAAATCGGATGATTCAGGTTTATGATAAAATCTTTACATGAAAATTTCCACAAGCAAACTCAAAGAACTCATGGTAAAATCATATAAGTTAAATTTTATAGCGTGAATGAGATATCAAAACTCACTAAGCTTCAAATTCCTACTGAATCCAAAATCAAAGAGAGCGTTAATGATAGAATGCACCTGTCCTGTCTCATCTAATTTCTCTGAAGACAATGACACTTTTGATCCTGTACATATAACACTATCAAGATGCTTTGAATACACTTATACTGAAGCTAATTGTGAGAGTCCGCACATATCAGGATATATGGAGAAATTGGACTTGCTGAGGTAAAATAACTTCTATCATCTTATGCGTCCATACAGGGAAGAAAGTAATAATTTACTTGAGATGCGCAGTATGATATTTTGTTTTATAAATTGCTGTGCAACATAGGTTATATTTTGGTGAGAGGAAGATGTGTGGTATGGCTCGATTCCATCAAAAATATATTAAAATGATTCAAACTTTCATCACCTAATTCACTAAAGATAAAAAATTTATCCTCTATAGTCAACTGAAAATATTGCATTAGTGATTAAATATTGTAAAAATTTTATATACCCAATTTACGATAAAAATTTTTTCAGGAAGAATGAGACAAGTTTAAAAACAACTTACAAATTTGGAGAATAAAAACATCCATAACCGGGTCAAAGAAAAAAGAGTCAACAATAGGCACATATAATTTTTTTTTTTTATTCGATCTTATGTGTCTTTTGGACTAAAGTTGCTTAATATTATTTTTCAACTTTATTTTCAGGTTTTTTTGTCCTTTCTTGGGGGCATACTTATCAACGTAACCACTACCGCCACCATGACTTTTTCCAATACTATACAACTTTGGATTTCCGATTGCGGATTCGACTGCAGAACAAAGTTGTAACCAGGGAGCGTCGTACGATTTCAAATTAGCAAAAAATAAATAATCATGTCCTAATTTCCGAACAAAAATAGGTAATTAACACAGTAATCATCTTAAAATTATTATATATATCACAATACTTAACTTTCTCTACCTACGACAGGTAGAGCAAATCTCGCCGATTCGCGAATTCTTCTTCGAATACGAGCTCTTACTACAGCCAGTTTAGAAACATTTTTTTTAGATACCACAATTTGCAATCGAAAATTTTTGATTGGTTCTTTGGTTTTCTTTGCTTTAATAGTAAAAAAAAAATTTTTTAAGATAATCCGAGTCTATTTGATAAAAAAATGAAAAAGAAAACTTACTAAAATACGTGTCATTTTCACGCCATTTCCGTGCGGCCAATTTAAAATAATCAGTATAAGTGATTCCAGTTATATTGTTTTTTTTATCTGTGATCATTTTATGGATCGTATCAGTGTCAATCGAATGTGTCTAAAAATCAATAAAATTTTATAATTAATTATAAGAGGTAAGTTATTGAGTAAAGTAGTTTTTTCGTACATCTTTCTTCGGCAGTAGAGGTGGTAGGTTTGGATCCCTTCCTAAGAATTGTTAGAGGATATCTTAATAAGTAATTATTTAATTTTATTTTTGTACCTTTCAATTACCATTTTTTTTCATCATAAGTGTCTTTTCTTCCTTTTCTTTTGATATAATTTCGTTTGTATCTGAAAAGGAAGAAAAACGTCTTACTCGAATTATGCGAAATATGTTAAATGCTATTCTAATACTATACATAATTATCGAATTATCTTGCAGTTACATATTGCATCATTTAATAATTTAAAAATTCCGAAAAGAAAAGCTTCACCGGATTTTCTACTGCGAACGCAGTAATATATTCGGAGTAACAAATTCGGGATTGTTGTACTTAAAATTATTGTGCATAACTGTACATTGAAAATCCCGATAACTTGTAAATTAAACGTCTTCAAAAGGCTTATGCTATAGTGAAATAGTTTTGTTGGATATGTATAATAAAATAGCCAAATCTCTTTTCAAACGATGCCATACTATATACAATCAAAACTTGGAATTAAAGAAACTACAAAATTGTGCGTTCAATATTTTTGGTGTGGCTTTAAAGATGCTTTTGCCTGGCCTTCAAGTCTGATCACTATATACGGGTACATACAGTTACAGTGGATCTACTTCGTTTTACCCTATATTAAATAACAATATTTTTATTATTTGATAAAGGTCAAAAACGATCCGAAATCGTACACGAAATTGTTTTATTCTAAACGGACTTATTTTTTTAGGCAGTATATTTTTTTTTAACCACATTACAATACCTACTTTACATTTCTTTTTTGGAAAAACTTTTTTTACTTCGTTAAACCAAAGGAACAACAGTGGCGATGTTATACATTCACCATTTCTAACAAATATGTTAGATACTATTATAGCATTAACATATCAACTTTTTTGGGTATATCCGATCTTTCTACTTAGTTTCGTGTTAAACGCTGTATGGTATCAAGAAATAGCGGATCGTGCTTATCAACTACAATTCGGACAACCAGTAAATTCACATTTTACATATAATCGAATGCCTCGGCTTATAGCTGATGAAATATATCGAGCGATTTTATTTATGAACTATTTGGTTTTTGCGACAATAATACATATTTTACCTATTATTGGACCAATTATTTCTTTCATATATTTTTGCTGGATATACGCTTATTATAGTTTTGAGTAAGTTTTGCTAATAAATTTGAATTTTTTTTTGAAATATTATTAAATGCTTTCTTTAATATTTGTCCATAGATACAAATGGATAAATAAGGGGTGGAAGTTGGAAAAACGAATCGAATACTTTGAAGAAAGATGGGCTTACTTTGCTGGATTCGGATTCACTTTTACGGTGATAACGTTTTTTGTTGATCAATTTTTGAGTGCGGGTGTATTTGCACTCTTTTTTCCACTTGTAAGTTTTGTTTTGCTTTTTATTCATTTTTTTTCGACATTTTCTAACAATTTATACCGTATATGTTTTGGGTAAAAGTACATAATCATGGCTAACAATGCACTTCCAATGCCGAGACAAAATGAACGAACGCGATTTTCATCATTAATTCCTTATAGATTACCAGTATTTTGGGTAGCAAGGAAATTTAATGATAAAATAATAACTAGTTTTACTGCTAATAAATTATCACGAGAGAAAAAGAATAAAAACATTAATCAATAGGAGATATCTTTATCATTAGAGACTTTATATATCAATTTGTGTTAAAACTAATATATAATTTGTGATTTTGCATTATTAATCAAACTACAATGACGAGAAAAAAAGATAGTTTAGATTTTATTAATAATGATAATGATAAAGTTAATAAAACATTTCGAATTTTTTTTCTCTTACTTGAGATAAATATGATTCAGCGACTATACGAGCACGAGCATTTAAACTTAATTTCATTTCACTAATCTCTTTATCAACTTCTTCCATAAATTGAATAATAAAATCAACTAATTTGTGTTTATACATTTGTTCGGTATGAAAATTGGTAATCAAAAAGCTAATATTATATCCCTAAAAAAATTTGGCTTTTTAAAAAAGAAATCAATCAAACACAAAAAAAAATAAAATTAGTTCTTTACGCTTACATCAATTGGTTTTCTTCTAAGGATTATGAAATTTTCTGCTCTAAGCATCATAAATCTAGTAAATTTCTTACACAGGATTGTTTCAATTTCATCAGCTTGCTTAATTTTGATACTAATGCGAATTGAATTAACAGAAGGTTCTATCATAACTTTTTCATTTTCATTTCTACTAATTATCAAAGGATTCATTACTACTTCTGATGATGATCTATGAAATAAAAAAAAAAAAAAAAACAATAAATTAGTTTAGCAAAAAAATTCCTTGTCAACATATATTTTAATGATACCTTGCTTCAACTTCAGGCTTGTTATGTCTTTCTACAACTTGGGAAGAAAAATTTTCTAAACAAAGTGCAGCTGTCAAAGTAGATCTAACTGCTGCTAAATATGGACGTAAAGTGTTCGACTAAACATTGTAAAGGCCAAGAAGATGAAAAAAATTTAAATAAGAAAATATATAAATATATAAAAAAAATTTGAACATACCATGATAATGTATTATAAAAAAGAGCTCTAACGTATTTAATGCAAATGATAATAACTTCATAACGAAAAGTGAACATTGTGCAACCAAGAAATTTCGGGGGATAAATTGTGAAAAAAAAATTCAAAATATTTGTTTTATTCCGGATATTGAGATAATAATGTCGACACTTCTTTTCCCTTATTCAATAGCCATATTCTCGAGACCTATCATGCGATACTTTACAAATCATGTTTCTTTAAAGCGACAAATAGCTCATAATGTGAAGGAAAATAGTCCTCCAATAAAAGGAGATAATCCAAAAAAACCCTCTTTATTAGGGGTAAATGAACCACCAAACATTGTGCGTGAAAAAGATACAAGAACTTTGTCAGACAAACTAAAGTATTTCTTCAGTGTAGAATCGAACGTAAAGACAAGAGAATATTTGTATATATCCTGTAATTGAAAGTTGATCATTTTTATTTGATTTTTAAGTTACTTTTTGTATAATTTATTTTTAGAATAAAAGAATATCAAACATCTTATTGGCAAAGCTTTAATGAACTGGGAATCCAGGGCGAAAAGCTATGGGAAGCTAATGAGGAAGTTATCAAAGCAGATGTACATTTGTTCACGTTATTTATGTCGATATTTTTAAAATCATTATTCTATTGACGCATTTTCTTTTACAATTAGAAAGCATTATATATGCCTAATATTAACGCTCGTTCTTTATTAAAAACGAATATTGACACCACGAATTTATTAAGAGACAACACGACTTTATTAACGGTATTCTTTAATCGATTCGGGGAGAATCAAGTTAAGAGTTTTATCGAACCTTTTCTTGCAGAATTCTCTAAAAGATCAAAAATACAACTAATGCAAGTACGTATCTTCTAGCAAATATGATAAAGCTCTAAATTTTACTAATAATTAATCTTATGGAAGATAAGTTGAACATCGAAACGAATATTTTGAAGTCTTTTATTCTTAAATTATTCATTCCAAACATTCGTAGGATAACTCCTCAATCCCTTCATGTAATGTAATAATCATATGTACATAATATATATATTATTTAGTGATATTTTAACACTATTTTTCGTAACAGAAAACTTATATCCTTCTCCTCCGAAATGATCGATTTTTATGCGAAGCGTTGAATATATATAACGCTTATAGAGGATATGTTTTTGTGATAGATGCAGATTGTAAGATAAGGTGGTTTGCACACGGTTACGCTACTCCAAAAGAAATTGAAACAATGTTAAAAATAATCAAGGATCTTGATAGACATAAAAAATAGTATCCGATATTTATAACATTATGCATACATAATATGAGTGAAAATGACGGGAACATAACAATGATAAATAAAAATAGGAATAACAAAGAGTAATGAACAAAAACATGATATTAAATTTTGTGGAATTTTTTTTCTAAATTGAGTGATATAGCAAGATAAAATTTAATACGATTTGTTAATTGTAAATAGCAAGATTCAATTGAATTTGTATTATTTGTAGTCTATATATATAACATCATTTACTTGACATAATCATCAATGCACCATAATGATTAATTTCTTCAATATCTACTTGGTTTTAATTTTGCTTGCATTCTGGTTGTTCTAATCAAAATAAAAATTAAATAAATAAACGAATTATGCATTTGTTTATGAACAGAATTGTAAAGATATGACATTTACCTACCTTTCCATTGGTCTACATTTAGTTGTTTTAACAAAAAAGAAAAGATTAGAAGAATTGGAGAATCAACTATTATGCTAAAATAAATTTATTATTTACCCCGTCTTCATCGTCATCATCATCATCATCATCATCATCGTCATCCTCATTATCATCCTCGTCATCCTCATCTTCGCCAACGAGGAAAGAATCATCATATTCATCAATCATGTCTTCATATTTCAATGCTTTGCCAGTATACCAATCTACAGCACGAGGGATAAGTTTTTCTTTTATGTCTTCTCCAATTTGATAATCCATTTCAAGTCGTTCATCCAGATTGTCATCATCGTCGTCAATAACGTCATCATCTGGCTCAGTAGGTGGACTGAAAAATTGAAAGAATGATTCGGCCGGTACCGTAGTTTTTACTACACGAGTCTTGTTAGTGCCTAAAATATTGAGATAAAAATTTAAATCGGTTTAAAATTACTAATACTAAGAAGTTCATTTTATTAAATTACCCTTATGTTTTTGTTTTTTCGTCTCCACTGTAACAGTAAGATCTTTTCCATCTTTCCAATCGATTTGTGTACCCTCAGCGTGATCATAAACGAAATCACCCCCATAACCTGGTTCCTCTTGATAATAATATGTTTTTGTCAAGATAGTATTTGTAAAATATGAATTCTCTTCAAATTCGAAATCAAGTCGGAATCCAGGTTTTTCGAGATATGACATTCTTATGTCAACCAAATGCTTTAATGCATCCTCATCACGATCAGTAATAATTTCCTCAATTGGAATTAAATTTTTCATTGCAGTAAGCCAGAATTCTGGAATGCCTTTAACTTGTTCATTAATTTCTTGTACTTTATTTTCTTCGTTAACTATATGCTCCTCTTTTGTTTGTTCTTCCTCATCAAGTTTTGCTCCAGCCTGAATTTCCTCTTCAGTTGGTTCACGCTCTCCACGGACAATTTTGGAACGTACTTCATATAAAGGTCTGTATAATTCTAAATATTTCTTTTCTAATGCCAAGATCTCTTCTTGAAATTTCGCTTCCAGCTTTGCATGTTCAGCTTGATAATACTTTAAACTATTGATCCGAGCTTTTACGTCTTCCGGTAAGTTTTCAATATAACCTGAAGACTTTCCTATTAATTGTCCAAGTTTACCTTGTAGAAGAGTAACCAACTGAGGGGATGGCTGATCCATTTTTTTTTTTTTTTTAGTTTTCGAAGGGAAAAAAATTTTTTTTTTTTTTGTTTATTTCGCTATGATATGCCATATCTATAAAAGTATACAGGTTCCCGCAATTTGATTGGTTAGAATTGGTCACGTACCAAATTATTTTGAAATTTACTATGTTAATTAGTATTACATATACGAAAAACTACTTTTTTCTTTTAATTTAATAATATAAATAAAATTAAATCCTTAATTTAATAATATAAAAAATTAATTACTTTAATATAATAATTATTTATAATTCAAGAAAAATATTATCTAAAAATAGCTAAAATCTATATTATTCATTATTATTAGATATTTTATTTGTTATTATTAAAAATAAAATATTATTTTGCTTTGATAAATTTTTTTCTTTCAAATAATAATATATTATAATTTTTATAATTAAAATATATATATTATAATGATTTATACAGTAAATAGAATAAGTAATGCAACACTTTTGAATCAAATTTACAATATAAAATACAAATTTTAATATAATAAATTTATATTTATTTTAAAGTTAAGATCTCAAACAATATTTTAAAAGTATTTATTTATTTAATCAATAGTAAAATTTTATAAAAATCATCTAATTTGTAAAAACATAAAATTTTAACTTTTTAACTAAGTGAGATAGAGCAAAGCAAATGCTAAATTTGAATTCTTTGAGTAAAAAATAGGTTAAATTCCAAAGATCATTATAATTGAATCACTAGTTATTAAGAAAATTGATTGTAAATCACTTAAAAATCAATAATTTACTAAAATTTTTAGTGATCTACATGATTTTTAAAATCAATTTTCTTAATAACTAGTGATTCAATTATAATGATCTTTGGAATTTAACCTATTTTTTACTCAAAAAATTCAAATTTAGCATTTGCTTTGCTTTATCTTGCTTAGTTAAAAAGGTAAAATTTTGTTTTTACAAATTAGATGATTTTTATAAAATTTTACTATTGATTAAATAAATAAATACTTTTAAAATATTGTTTGAGATCTTAATTTTAAAATAAATATAAATTTATTATATTAAAATTTGTAAATTTAATTCAAAAGTATTGTATTACTTATGCTGTCTACTGTATATCAAAAAAATATTAATAAAAAAAACTTTTATTAAGTAAATTTTCTTTTTTATTACTCAAATTATAGTAATATATTGGAAATAAAAAAATATAAAGAGCAAATCAAATCAAATAATCATTAATAAAACTACTAAATTATCAAAATATTTATTAATTAATTGTATATTTTTATCAAACTTAAAATATTCTTTAATACTTTTATTATTTTTATACTTCTCTATAAATTAATTACAATTTCTGCATTACGTCTGTAAAAATATGCTGTAAATAATTTTGGCATAGAATTTTTTTAACGTAATACCATATTAGTCATATTGTATTTTTACAGCTATATTATATTTATACAAACGTAATGTCAAAATCAGAATTGATCATCAAAAATTATTTATTAATTATTTTAATAGAAAGATACAAAAAAATAGTTATTTATTAATTATTTTAATGAAAAATTATGAAAAAATGGGATCTTTGCAATAGAAAGGTACGAAACTCAAAAAATTTTTTAAATTTACTTTATATGCTAATTATGTTTTTTATACTAAAATAAGTGTAAATTTAATATTAATTAAATTTTTATTTTTTTTTGAGTTTCGTATTATTCTATTGCAAAGACCCCAAATGATTATTTATTAATCATTTTAATGAAAAAAATATAAAAAAAATGATTATTTATTAATCATTTTAATAAAAAATATAAAAAAATGATTATTTATTAATTGTTTTAATAAAATTATAAAAAAAATAATTATTTATTAATTGTTTTAATAAAAAATATGAAAAAAATGATTATTTATTAATCATTTTTTTCTAAATTATTTAGTTGACCTAACTTGAAATTATTTTACATATAAGAACACTGGAACATTAGTTCCAGTTTTTTTTAAAAAAATTTGCATATAAAAAATAATAGAGCAAGGCCTCTGAATATGAAGATATTACATTAAAATAACTATTTCGTATACTTTGGAAATAATTTCTCTAAGTAACATAAGTGTAACCATGTATACTTTGGTTATTTTGATACTAGTAAATATAGTAGATATTATATCAATTATCATGACAAGATTCTAATCATCACATTCAAGGACCATGATAGAGTATTTTTTTAATTTTACGTATAAAAATGCTAGAACTAATAATATTCTGGCATTTTTTTTGATTTTGCATATAAAATATTAGAACTAGGTGTTTTTTTAATTTTGCATATAAGAACATCAGAACTAATAACATTCTGGCATTTTTTTTTGATTTTGGATGTAAAATGCTAGAACATTATTAGTTCTGATATTTTTTTTAATTTAGCATATAAGAATGTTGGAATTCAGCATTTTTAATTTTGCATATAAAACGTTAAAACTAGGCATTTTTTTTAAAAATTTGTATATAAAAATGCCAGAATTCAGCATTTTTTTTAATTTTGTATATAAAATACCAGAACTAATATTCTGACATTTTTATTAAATTTTGTATATAAAAAATCTAGAACATTAGTTCCAGAATTTTTTTTTTAATTTTGCATAATAAAATATCAGAATATTAGTTTTGTTTGTGTATATAAACAGAAGAATTAATGTTTTGACATTTTTTTAAAAAAAATTGTGTATAAAAAATCTGAAACATTAGTTTCAGTATTTTTTATTTTAATTTCATGTATAAAAATCCTGAAATTAATGTTCTAATATTTTTTTTAAAAAATTTTATATACAAAAATACCACACAAGTCGAAAAAGGACAATTCAGCCTAAATTTGACCAGGTCAAATATAGGTCGAATGACGATCTAACCTATGTCAAATTGAGACTGATTTTTTTGGCGTATTTAGGGTGCCAATCGTCTCAAATTTGGAAAGAAAAATTTGACCTATATTAGGACATTTACATATTTATTCGACCTAAAAAAAAACTATATTCGACTACTATATATAATCTGAATATTATTGATAAATAGGTCAAACTAGAGATTTTTTAAGGCCGAATAATAGTAGTTTTATTAACATTTATTTATAGCTATATTTTATTAATAGTTACATATTATACATATAAAATTCTATCTAATATCTATCTATATATTATCATTCTCATCCATCCATCCATCCGCTATCCATCTACAACCATTATCTATTAAGACACATGTGGCAAAGAAACGTGTTTATAGTTCAAAACCAGACCAATTTTCTAAAAAAAAAATGGAAAGAAAAAAAATGTTAACATTTTTTAGGTAAAAACTGAAGGCTGTTGATGGTGGCCTAAGGTATACCTACATAGAGCTTTATGATCGCTTTTTTTGAGACTATTCTCCTATGAAACTTTATCTGGTTTCAGTGAAGCTGATTTTCCTATAAAAAGAAAAAAAAATGAATATTAGTATAATATTTGTTGAAATAATACGAAAAAATTAAAAAACATTTTTACCTGCAGGTATTCCATCAGAGACTTGAGAAATTATCTAAAAAAAATGATCAATGAGTAATGATCATTAAAATAAAAGTAAAAAAAAAAATCACTTTTTTACTTACTAAAATCCAAGTCCAAACTTTCGAGATAATCACCACTGAATCACCTAAAAAAAAAGAAATAAAATAAAATGAACTGTTAGCAATAGTTTGTTAAAATAAAAGCGAAAAGAAAATTTTGTTTTTTTTCGTTTACCAATATCCAATCGATCCCAAGAGAAACTTGAAAACTACCTAAAAAAAAAGAAAAAAAAGCGAACATTAGCAATGTTCGTTAAATTATAAAAAAAAATTATTTTTTTTTTTACTTTGCTGAATACTGCATCCAAATGTTTGAGAAACCGGTCATCTAAAAAAGAATAATAACGAAATGTTAATAATCATTGTGAAAAGAAACAAAAAAAGGACGTTTGTTTACCAGATTGCTTATGAATTTCTACTGTCCAATTCCTCACTGAGATTCTATGTATTCTCTATTCATACGCCAAGAATCCGAAGAACTAATCGCCTAAAAAAAGAAAAAAAAAAGAATTTAAGTATAGTTCCATTAAAGAAGGAACTAAAAAAATTAATTAAAAAAAGACAAGAATCTCACCGAAATTCTGAATCTAGAGGTCAGTTTCCTATAGAAAGAAAGACAAACTGTAAGTTTTATTAGAAAAAAAAAGAAAATGATTAAAAAAAAATAAACTTAACTATCGAAATTACACGTAAGGTTCAGTTTCCTAAAAGAAAGAAAAACGAAATGTAAGTTTCATTAAGGAGTAATTAAAAGAAGCTCTTTGTGTCCAAAAGTTGGTCATTTAAAAAAGAAAGAAAACTGAATGTTAAGTGACATTTCATTAAATCGAATAATACAAAAACCACTTCCCCTTCAGTTCACCTCTCACCGAAATGCTCCAAAGAGTCGAAGAGTCGCAAAAAAAGAAACGACTCAACAAGTTACAGACATCTGGATATCCCAAAGAGCTAACTAGTTGTCTACAAAAGAAAAAAATAAACTATTAACAAAGTTTATTAAAAAATTAAAGAAAAATAAGTTCTCCCACCGAGTTCCAAGGAAGAGATCTCAGAGAACGCCTAAAAAAAAGAAAGAAAACGAATTGTTAGAAACCGTTTGTTAATTAAAAGTAATTGGGAGAAAAAAAGAAAAACTTACTTGAAGTTTCGTGTCTAAGAAGATCAAAATAACTACGTAAAAATCAGACGTTTCGTAAAGGTTTTTTTTTAACAGAAGGTCGAGAGAAATGGGAAAAGAGAAAGAGGGGAAAAGGGAAAGGGAAAGGAAAAGATGAAGAGAAGGGAAAAGACGAAAGAAAGAGGAAAGATAAAGGACAGGGAAGAACAAAAGGATGTGAAAAACGAAAAAGAGGGAAAGGCAAGAAAAAAGAGAATGGCGAAGGGAAAAAGGAAAGAGTTTCGTTAAAAGTTTAAAAAAAGCATAAAGATCTTTTTTTTAAACTTTGATTATGTGATACATAACACAAGTTCTCGTGACACACAATTAATATTAGATTCGACTATTGATTTAACAAAGGTTGAATATATGTATAATCATTGATCATTATTAATTGTGGTTAAATAATTTTAATTTTGGTTGAATATAGACCGAATTTCATTAAGGCCAAATATTCCTTTTTTGACTAGTGCAGAACTATCAGTTCTGGCTTTTTAGCCTATGTTTTTATTATTACAAAATGATAAATATAATTACATTTATCAAATACATTACATTTATCAAAATGCTATTTTCAGTTTTATTTCCAGTTTTAAACTTAGTTCCTTACTGGACGCTTTTTGAAATAAGATTTTTATTAAAAACTGTTTTCAGAATTAGGACTCCGATCGGTTTCGGTAATTACTGAACTGTACTGACCGGTTTCGGTATCGGAGCAGTTTCAGTTTTATGATTTATCAAACTGAAACTTTCGGTTTCAGTATCGGTTTTGCGATTTACTGAACCGATTTACCGATAATAAAAACGTTTTTTTTTATAAGAAAAACGTAAATAATGTAGTTAAAAAAAAACGTTGCGAAACGTTTTTTACATAAACATTTGATATAAAAATAACGTTTTGCAACGTTATTTTTGCGGAACTTGTAAAAAATGTTGCGAAACGTTTTTTACATACACTGGTCAAAATCGATGCTATCGGGTACATATCGGGTACATATCGGGTACCTGATATGTACCCGATATGTGTGAAATATGTGTATGCTATTTAATAATACTACACATATCGGGTACCCGATATGTACCCGTCGGATGCAGAAAATCGGTGACATATAACGTACATATCGGGTACATTTCTCATACATATTGGGTAGTTAAATATCGGTTACATATCATAGATTTATTGGGTACCCGATATATTTTAAAAAAATATCGGACAGATATTATACACTTATCGGATAGTGCTAATAAGTATCCTATATATACCCGATATGTATCCTATTTGTATTTGAAATATAAGCATAATTTCATAATTTTCACACATATCGGATAGCCGAAAAGTATAGCATTTATGGGGCATTAATAGTAGTAGATTTATAATTTAAATACAATTGTAATTTAAAAGTAATTTAATTCATTTAATTGTAATTACTGAAAGTTTTATTTATATTTTCAATCGATAATAAAAAAAAAATATTATACAAAAAATATTATAAAAAAAATTCACTACTCTTTACACAAATTTACAATTAATGTTCACTTGTTTGCTTGTTTTCATTTCATTATATCTATTTAATTTGAAAGAAAGTAAAATGTTAGTAATAAAAGTGTTAGTATGAATATTAGTAGAAGTGTTAGCAAAAGAAAAGGAACGTTAATAAAAAAATTTTTACATTAGAAAGTGTTAGTATTAATGTTAGTATGAAAGTTAGTAGAAGTAGAAAAGGAACGTCAATAAAAAAAAAATATAAAGTATAAGTATTAATGTTAGTGTTAATGTTAGTAGAAGTGTTAGTAAAAGTAAGAAATAAAAAATGTTTAACAGTAGAACATTGTTAGTAGGAACGTTAGTAGGAGGAAACACATTAGAAAAAAATATTAGTAAGAGTGTTAACAGGATGGAAAAAGAAATTTCAACAAAAAATGTACCTTTGTATTTATTTTTTAGAAAAACCAATAAAGTAAAAAACTCGATAGTAGAACATTGTTTAGGACGTTAGTGAGAAGAAATACATTGGAAAAATATATTAATAAGAGTGTTAAGAATAACATAATAATGGGAAAAGAAATTTCAACAAAAAATATACCTTTATCTTTATTTTTTAGACAAAAACAATAAAGTAAAAATTTGAGAGAGAGAGAAAAAAGTTTTGAAAAAAAAAAAAAACGATAAATAAATAATTAAATCGTGATCGTGCAATCACATGATCAACAAAATTATCAATTTTTATTGGTTATTTGGGTAATATTATAAATAACATAATAATGGGAAAAGAAATTTCAACAAAAAATATACCTTTATCTTTATTTTTTAGACAAAAACAATAAAGTAAAAATTTGAGAGAGAGAGATGAAAAAAAAAAACGATAAATAAATAATTAAATCGTGATCGTGCAATCACATGATCAACAAAATTATCAATTTTTATTGGTTATTTGGGTAATATTATAAATAACATAATAATGGGAAAAGAAATTTCAACAAAAAATATACCTTTATCTTTATTTTTTAGACAAAACAATAAAGTAAAAATTTGAGAGAGAGAGAAAAAGTTTTTGAAAAAAAAAAAAAAAAAATACGATAAATAAATAATTAAATCATGATCGTGCAATCACATGATCAACAAAATTATCAATTTTTATTGGTTATTTGGGTAATATTATATTCAGCCACATCAGCCACAAAATCGGTCACCTATCGAATGCACAAGTCAATATTAGCGAAGAAGCACAAACTTGATTATTCACTATTCGTGCTCAACTTGAGTTGATAAAATTATTAAAAAATCACTGATTTTATAAAATTTATCAGAATTTTTATACCTAATTAAAGATGATTAAATTAAGTTTTACTACCGATTTCATTATAACGTTACCAACTTTTTTGTTAATCTTGGATATTTTATTTTGAATTTAAATTGTTCGCTTTGAACTCGAGTTGAACTCGAGTTCAACTCGAGTTTAACTCGTTCGCTCAAGATCTTTGTGTAATGTATTGTAGATCCGTAATTGTTTTATTTGTAGTCTATAATTGGCAAAAGCTTATTATAAACCAAAATAAAAAACACTATTTATTTATGTATCTGTATTATTAGATTTTACCTTTTTTAGATTTGATATATAATTAAAAAGAAGACCTTTATCTTGATATTTTGGAATCACGATCATAACAATTGAGTTTAGGTCGAGTTTAACTTGTTCATTGTGATTGATTGTATTGTAGATCCGTATCTGTATTATAATTAATATAAAGAAGACAGATCATAACAATCATGACATATTTGAGAAATTAGAACAATTTACGTAAATGTTCTTGAAGGGTAATTAATATAATAATACAAGGTGATAAAAAATTGTTTTTAAAAAGAGGTTTCATCTTTTTTTTTTTTCTTACAATAAATTTGTTGTCGTTATTTCTATTATATATTCTTTTTCTTAAAATTTGTTGCCGTTATTTTTTATTATTATATATTCTTTTTCTTAAAATGCCCGCAAATTGGACTGATGCAATAACTGAATATTTAATAAGATATAGGAGGTAAAAAATTAAATGAAAACTAATAAATAACTTTGATCATATTCTAGTTTTTTTTTCTCTTACGTTTCCTGATCTAAAAATTAAATAAATAATGTAAAGGAGAAGGAACAACTACTACCATGACATACCCGGGAGGGACCGCTCCGAATTCTGGGAGAGCCTAGCTCGAAGAATTCAGAGACGGTTCCGCGTGAGGTTCACTGGCCAACAGGTAGAAAGAAAGTGGAGAAACTTGGTCAGGAATTTTAATGTTAGTAAAATAATAATAAATCATAAAAAAAAATAAAAAAAAATAAAAAATTAATAGTATTAACATTTTTAGAATTTCTGTGAATGGAGGAATGGTGCGCGAAATGGAAGGTGGTCCCGGGAAGGAGAAAGATATTATAGGCAGTTCCGCACAAGGTTTTGGGACAGACCTGGTAATTATTAAGAATTTTTTTAATTTATATTTAAGTTATTTAAGTTCTAAATTTATATATATTTCTTAGGGAACCACCACAGTCGTAGGCGGCGTAGAAACACTGCGCATCGGCGGCCTCGGAATCCGTAAATTATATTTTTTTATTTTTATTTTTTTTTTATTTTGTATTTTTTATATTTTATTTTTATTTTTATTTTTATTTATATTTTTATATTTTTATTATTTTTATTATTATTATTTTTTATTTTTTATTATCTTTTATTATTATTATTTTTTTTAAATATATATATATATTATATAGTCATCTAATTATTATTTTAATATTTTTACTATTTTATAATTTGATTTAATATCGGCCTATATTCAACTGAAATTAAAAAATTCGACCTCAATTATAAGTAATTAAAGCTTATTATAATAAATTGCTTTTATTCAATAAACATTCATTTTTTTTTTTATTAAAGTATTAATTTAATAAACAATCTGTCGTCATATATTATATAATATATTGTAATGATGAAATGTCCCCAATAAATTTTTAAAAAAGGTACATTTAGGCGTGACAGATCTAATACCACTGATTCTTCCAAAATGTTACTAAAATCTTTCCATAGATCAAATTGAGAGAACTAATCTATCAATTTACAATATAAAATCTTGAAATAATCTTTCACATTTTCAAAATACGTGATCAAACTCATTTTTGCTAAACTGCCGAAACCTTTTGGCGTTTACATGCAATAGTTTCGGCATTTTAATTTAATTTGACGATCATTGATTATCATGATCAATCTATTTTTACGGTTTTCTAAACCATAATTTTTTTTTTATTTTTTTTTTAGGTTGCTGGACTCCCGGACTTGGAATGTAAGTTGGAAGGGGTGGGGGGAATTTTTTTTTAATATTAAAGAAACGTTACTAACGTTTCTTTCTTTATTTTTTTTAGGTTTCCAGCCTTCTTGGACGAACCGGACTTGGGAAATGTAAGTTGGAAAGGGTGGTGATTTTTTTTTAATATTAAAGAAACGTTACTAACGTTTCTTTCTTTATTTTTTTTAGGTTGCCGGCCTTCTTGGACGAACCAGACTTGGGAATGTAAGTTAGAAAGGGCGGGGGATTTTTTTTAATATTAAAGAAACGTTACTAATGTTTCTTTCTTTATTTTTTTTAGGTTGCCGGCCTTCTTGGACGAACCGGACTTGGGAATGTAAGTTGGAAAGGGTGGTGATTTTTTTTAATGTTAAAGAAACGTTACTAACATTTCTTTCTTTATTTTTTTCAGATTGCTGGACTCCGGACTTGAAATGTAAGGAGAGAGGGAGGGATATTTTTTGAATATTAAAGAAACAGTTTAACGTTTCTTTTATTTATTTTAGGTTGCAGTTTCCCTTGTTCCTCTTGATCCTAACGTGATCACGATTAAGAAAAGTTTGAGCAAACTTTTCTTAAAATTGTATTATAAATGACTGTAACTTTTTTATTAATTTATTGTAATAAAATACGTAATAAAATAAAAATATTAACAATAATAATTATACTTTTAAACACTTTACAAAAAATTTATAAACTTGATAATGCATTCAATAAATAAGACAATAAAAATTTTTTAACTACATTAAACGAATTAAAAATTTCTAAAAAGAAAAATCTATAAAGAAAGTAAACTCTAAAAAATTTCTTAATACGTTATATAATATGAAATCTAACGTATTAAAATTTGTATCACATATCGGGTACCCGATATGTGTAAGATAGAACTGTGCCCGATATATATTAAATAACATATCGGTGACCAATAGTTTAGATATCGGGGTCTTGGTAATTAGGCATATTTTGAAGTGTAATAAATCGGGTACCCGATATGTAAAAATACCCGATATTTATCCGATTAGCCGCCGATATATAAGTCCCCGATATGTACCCGATAGAATTGATTTTGACCAGTGATAAACGATTTGATAAAAAATAACGTTTCGCAACGTTATTTTTGCAGAACTTGTAAAAAATGTTGCGAAACGTTTTTTACATAAACAATTTATTATGAAAAATAACGATTCACAACGTTATTTTTGCGAACATTGTAAAAAACGTTGCGAAACGTTTTTTACATAAACGTTTGATATAAAAAAAATAACATTTCGCAACGTTATTTTTGCGAAACTTGTAAAAAACGTTGTGAAACGTTTTTTACATCAGAAATTTAATATAGAAAACAACGTTTCGTAACGTCATTTTCCTTTTTATTTAAAAACGTTGCGAAACGTTTTTATAAAACGATTTAATATAAAAAAAACGTCTCGCAACGTTTTTTTTTATCACTTTAATAAAAAATGTTGCGAAACATTTTTTTATGGATGATTTGATAAGAAAAAATCGTTTCGCAACTTTTTTTTTGCTAAACGTTGCGAAACGTTTTTTTACTAAACTCGTTCGGTAAATCGGTTCGGTTTTTGGTAATTACTGATCGGTTTCAGTAATCATTAATACCGATACCGATTAATTCGGTTCGGTATCAGTTTTTGCAAAAACTGAACCGAACCGAACCGATCGGAGCCCTATTCAGAATCATTTTTTAACTGAAAAATGTTTTTTTAGTAAAAAAATGGTAATAAACTTAAAAAACTTATTTTTTAATTCTTTTTAATAAAAAAATGTTAAGGACTGTTTCTTTTAATTCATTTTAATAAAATGAATGTTATGAAGCTTTTTTTATCATTTTGATAATGAAATATAAATACTTTTTTTTTTTAATTTGTTTCAATAAAAAAAAGTTAGCTGTGACTTTTGGGTGTTAGTTTAGCGATTCCAATCATGTAATTCAATAAAATTTTTTTATGTGGAATTTGATCTACATATTAATTTTTAATTTCAATTTTTTTACAAACAAACCAATAATTTTTATATAATAAATTTTATTGAGTTAAAAATTATAAGTAAAACCCAATTTATTAATTTAAAGTTTTACGTATTTTATTGATTAAAATGTTCTCAAACATTTTATTTTTTAATAGGATAATATAAAACAAAGGTAACCTAATAATATTAAAAAAAAAAGAGAGTTACAATAAAAAAAAAAGAGAGTTACAATAAAAAAAAAAGAGAGTTACAATAAAAAAAAAGAGAGTTACAATAAAAAAAAAGAGAGTTACAATAAAAAAAAAGAGAGTTACAATAAAAAAAAAAGAGAGTTACAATAAAAAAAAAGAGAGTTACAATAAAAAAAAAGAGCAAGAAACAAAAGGGTAAGGAAGAAGCAAAGAAGAATAAAAAAGGTGAAGTAGAAACAAAAAGGAAGATAAAGAATGAAGGTGAAATGAAAGGAACAAAAAGAATAAAGGTGGATTAAAAAAAAAATGAAAAAAATGAAAGGAGAACAAAAAACAAAAAAATTAAAAGAGTGACAAAAAGGAATAGGAAAATGATAGGAAGATGAAAAAAAAGTGAAACTAATGAGAAGACAAAAAAATGGAAAAACATGAAAAGGAAGGGAAAAATAAAAAAAGAACAAAGAAAAAAAATTAAAAAAGGGATGAAAAGGATGGGAAAAATAATGGGAAAATGAAAAAAAGGAAGGGGAAAAAATAAAGACATAAAAAAAAAGAAAACGATAGAAAACAAAATGAAAGGGAAAAATAAAAAGAAAACAAAAAGAAAGAAGAAATGAAGAGAGGATGAAAAGAAAATGAAAAAATAAAGAGAGAACGAAAAGAAAGTGAAAAAACGAATAAGGAATTAAAAAAAAATAGAAGAAATGAAGAGGGGCGAAAAGAAAATAAAAAAAACGAAGAAAGGACAAAAAAAGAAAAAAAAAAAAGGAAGGAAATTAGTAAAGAATGAAATTTTTTTTTTTTTTTTTTAATGGCATTGATAGCGCATAACTTTATTTAAAATACCGCAAGGTGCTACGCACTCATTACAATAATTTGGAAAGTATACTCCTAGCCCAAGGACCGGTCCAACCAAACTGCCAGAAAATTAAAATATATATAAATGAATAAAGGGAAAAAGGGTACAAAAAATAAAAAATTCTATCTCATCTAGGGAAGCAAGACAAAAATTCTTCTAATTATTACTAAATTCAGGACTGCTTCTGAATAAAGTCCATCAGAACTGTCTTCAATTCCACAATTTCAGCATGCAATTGTCGTTTTGACAGCTTCTTTGGAGGGGAAGTACCTGTACTCTTATCGTTCGTTTTCTGACTTTTCTTGTTCTTCCCTCCAGTCTTATTTCCAGATGATAATTGTGATGAATCCTTCAGCAGACTCCTTATGGGGACGCGATTTGATCCAGTGGCAGGAGAATCTGTCTTAGATCTTGAGCTAAGTTTGGTACGTTTGGAAGGTGGATCTTGAATCAACTTGTTAGGTTTATCTTGCCTATTGGAACTAAACTGCTGACTACTCTTTCTTCGCGTAATGAAAGATGGCACGATATGGTGATACCAACTGAGTTTTGTTCTATTCCAAAATGATTCCTTACTAATGATGTTTTGTAAGTCCTCCCAACTTTTGAAGTAGGCAATCATTTTGCGCGTACCATCTGGATTCTTAACTTCCTTAAAAGCTTTAATGTGTAGGGGATAGACAAAATTTGTTAGGTGTTCCTTAACTGCCAAAGCGTCAGCTGTAAAAGAATCTGGGGATCCTTGAACAACAGCCTGGAATCTTTCTTTTTCTTTACGTTCTTTAAGAGACCAGGAGGCAGGAAACTAACAGACCACCACTGGTCCAAGGGGAGCTATCCAAAGGCGATCTCATTCCCAAGTGTCGAAAGCGTGCATAATCTCTAACTTACACTGAACCATTTTATACTTCTTCTGTTTCTTAACGGTTACCGAGATTACGTTACCTCAAGCCTTTAGATAGTCTAAAATTGTAATATTCTCCCACTTGGCAGGGACATCATAAACGAGGATATCGCGAACATATTGACCTAAACTCAGGTTAGGGCGATAGCCTGTAATTATATGTGTAGCATCTTCACCTAGATCATTGGATTTTTGTTTATTCTTCTCGCCGTTTGTCCGGGAAACAAAAGGCTTGGCCATAGGTTTTAAAGAGAAACTGGAAGCTGACTGGGGTACAACTTGTGGCTGAGGTATTACAACAGGTTCTGGGTCTGGTGCAGGTATGTCAGGGATAACTTATTTCACAACCTTAGCCTTCTGTTTATCTTGCTTCTGTGATGTTCCCTCTTCATTCTGATTGGTACTTGTTGATGCAGCACTAGATTGTGATTGGTGCTCTTTATTTATGGATATTTCCATATCCATAAATTCATCTGATAGCCGGTTAGGATCATATGTATCATCTGAATCAGATTCAGCCAGTATATTCTTGAGTAATCCGCCATCCTGATACAAAGTCGCAGCAGTCTTGAAGGCATCTTCGTGTATGAGGAAGGAGGCCCTGTACAGAATATAGAGGAGATTTTTGCTATATTTCTGTTTGTCCACTATCTTATTGAGTCAGTCTTTTATTATTTCTGGAAGGAAGTTTCCTAGGTAGCCTTGGTACTCCTCTTTGCTCGCATCCTTGGCAAATAACGAAAAGTACTTAAGAGCCCACCCAAAACTTTGGTCGTCCAGTAAAGTCATAAAAGTGTCAAAAAAGTCGTTCATTAATGTAACTCGTTGAACATGTTGAGAAATTGTGTCAAAGTCTATATTTGTGTCGACTATAAGTTTCGTAGTCATATTTGTTTCACTATATTACAGTTTTTGCAAAAAATAAAAATTATATTTTTTGGTGCGTTGTGAACTGTAAGGAGTGAGAAAGAGTTGATGTAAAGAATGAAATGTAATAAGCGAAAATAAAAATAAAAAAATAAAATAAAACATACTTTAATTTCAAAACTGGAAGAGTCAAAGAACTGAAAAAGCTAAAAAGAATGAAATAAAGTTAGTAAAAAACAAGTTGTATATAAGAAACAAAAATAAAAAATGAAGAAAAATGAAAGAAAAACAAAAAACAAAATAAAAGAAAGAGGAAAAATGATAAAGAGATGAAAAAGAAGTAAAACCAATAAGAAGACAAAAAAAGTGAAAAAAACATGAAAAGGAAGGAAAAAAATGAAGAAGGAATGAGGATAATAAAATCAAAAAAGGGATGAAAATGAAGGGAAAAATGATGGGGAAATGAAAAAAAAGGAAAGGGAAAAGAATAGGATAATAAAAAAAAAGGAAGGGAAAAAGAATAGAGAAATAAAAAAGAAAATAAAATGATGGAAAATAAAATGAAGGAAAAAAAATAAAAAAGAAATAAAAAAGAAAGGATAAAATAAATGGAGGATAAAAAGAAAGTGAAAGAAACGAATGGAGGATGAGAAAAAAGTAGAAGAAATAAATAAGAGATTAAAAGAAAATAGAAGAAATGAATGGGAGACAAAAAGAAAATAAAAGAAATGAAAAAAGACGAAAAGAAAATAAAAAAATAAAAAAATTAAAAGAGTGACAAAAAGGAAAAGGAAAAAAGATAAGGAAATGAAAAAGAAGTGAAACCAATAAGAAGATAAAAGAAGGGGGAAAAACATGAAATAGAAGGGAAAAGATAAAGAAGAAATAAGAAAAAAAAATTCAAAAGAGGGATAAAAAGGAAGGGGAAAATAATAGTAAAATGAAAAAAAAGGAAGGGGAAAAGAATAGAGAAATGAAAAAGAAAAAGAAAATAATAAAAAATAAAATGAAAAGGAAAAATAAAAAGAGAACAAAAAGAAAAGAAGAAACAAAAGAGAAATGAAAAGAAAGTGGAAGAAATGAATGGAAATGAAAAGAAAGTAGAAGAAATGAATGAAGGATAAAAAGAAAGTGGAAGAAACAAATGAAGGATGAAAAGAAAATAAAAGAAATGAAGAGTGGCAAAAAAAGAATAAAAAAATAAAAGGGTAAAAAAAAGAAAAAAAAAGAAAGGAAATTAGTAAAAAATAAAATATAATAAGTGAAAATAAAAATAAAAAAAAAATAAAATAAAACATACTTTAATTATAAAACTGAAAAAGCCAAAAAACCTGAAAAATCTAAAAATAATGAAATAAAGTTAATAAAAAACAAGTTGTATGTGAGAAACGAAAATAAAAAAGAAAAACTATATCTTTGACTAGCAAAGGATTTAAAAAAAAATATTAAATATGATTATCTGATAAAAGTAAAATAGTAAACGTTGATTAATCGTTTAATAAATAATAAATTGTTAAAAAAATATTTTTTAAAATCGTTTTAATAAACTGTTAAAAAAAAACTTTTTTATTTATCGCTCATTTTTTTAAAATTGTTTTAATAATATAAACACTTTGTACTATTAAAAAAAAAGTTTTTTAAAAATCATTTTAATAATAAATTGTTAAAAAACAGTTTTTATTTAAAGTCCAATAATATACCGCTAAAAAAAAAGTTTTTATTGATATTTAATAATAAATAAAAAACAATTAAAAAAAGAAATAATAAAACATTAAAAAAACATTTAATAAATAATTAAACTGTTAAAACATTTTTTAAAATGTTTTTATTAATTATTTAATAATAAATTATTAAAAAAAAATGTTTTTTAATCTTTTAATAATAAACTGTTAAAAAAATACCTTTTCATCATTATAATAATAAACTGTCAAAAAAAAGCTTTTTTTCATTAGTTTAATAATAAATTGTTAAAAAATGGTTTTTATTTAATCAATGATAAATTATCTAAGAAAAAAATGGTTTTTTCTAATAAAATGTTTAAAAAAACTTATTTTTTTAGTCATTTTAAAAGTAAATATTTTCATCAGGAGATGTAAAAATTTTTTTAAAAAAAAAAAAAATTGATAATCTGATATTAATTATGGATCATCTAGAACTAAACCAAATTCAGTTCAGTTCAGATTATAAGTTCAATTCTGGTTCTGATTTAGTTTTTTGATTTTGATCCAAACTAAAATTAAACTGAATTCCAGTTCACTTCTGGTTTTTTACTAAAACTGAACCAAACTGATCTGTTTAGAACTTTAGTAGTGTTTTTTAACTGAAAATATTTTCAGTTAAAAGTATAACCTGAAAATATTTTTCAGTAAAAATTTTAGGCCAATATTGAGGGGAAAGTATCCATACTAGTGTTACGATACTTTCCTGACAATAAATATTAAAGAACTTGTTAGATGATCACACTAATATTTAGTATACAATGCACTATTACACTAGGACCCCAAATTATATATAAATAAGTCAGGAGTTGAGTTTGCTTATTGATTATACATTGGGAAAAATTTTAGTCCGCAGATCTGCGCAATTCTGCAGAGTACATTTCTACGCAGATCTGAGAATATGCCGATGCGCAGCACTGAAAAATTTTATGGATTTCTGCGCAGATTTGCAAGCACAAAAAAACCTGCAAAATTTTTCAAAAATAAATCTGCAAAATTTTTCAAAATAATAATATTATTAACAAGTCGTGACTATTATTTTTTTTATACGATTATTATCAATTTTTTATTATAACTTTTAGCAATTAATTATACAAAATATACTAGCTATTAGTAGTTCTACCATAGTAATGTTAGATTATACAACCAAATATTCAAATATAATTAACAAAAACCCTGCTTTAAAAAAAAAAAATAATACTTAAACTAATGTCAATTCAGTTTCTACCAAATCGATAGTCCAGATTAGAGAACTATAAAGAAATATAAGATTTGATTGGAAAAATGCAAAATAATCCAAAACTTTGCTATTTTCAACTTTCTAACTTACAAAATCATCGTATTCTTCGTCATCATCAATTGTTGTTTCACCTTCCATTTGTAAAGGAATTCGATTTTCTTGACTTCCCTTTTGTTTCTTTCATTTTGCGGCTTTTTCAGCCTCTTTTTCTTCAGCTTCTGCGATTTCTTCCATCATTTGCGGCGTAGCAGGGCTATTTTTTTCAAAAGCTCGCTATTAATTAATAAATAATATTTATAGATGTATATTAATAATTTATATAAAATGTCCCAAAATTGAATTTCAAAATATTGAAGACATTTACCAAAAATGCATGCATGCGTCTTGTAACAGACCTATCGTTACATTTAATTCCAGAGCTCTTCGGATTTAATAGAATGTCACATATGGAGAGAATATACGCACAATGCATGGTTGACAATTCTTCTTCTTTGTGCGATCTGAAAATCGAGTAACCAATTTTTGACAAGAGTTCGTAATTCGTGAAAAGTTCCTCATACGCCTTTTTAATTTTTTCACTGTTTTTCCACTCAGTAATTTTTACTGGAGATGTGTTATTATCAATACGTTCTAATCGATCTTCACCGAATGTAGCGAACATTGCATTACAGATATGTGCTGCGATATCGTTTCTTTTGCTTCAACCTTTGTTCTTAATCTATAAAATTATAAAAAATATTCAGTATCCTATTTAAATATCATTAAAAATTGGAATCTCACTCACTTCTGCAAATATTTTATCGCCAAATAAAGAGACCCAGCTGTTTCTTCTGATACTTTCGATGAAATGGCTCACGTGAATAGAGAGATATTCTTCTAACGCATCTCGATATTCAATATGGGTGGGAAATAATACATCTGGTAGAAGTTTTTTAATGACTTCTTTATAAGCACGCTGTAAAAGAACTCACTTTTAATTAGTTTCAAAAACTATAACATTTCTTAAATAATCGATTCAAATAACTTACATTCCAAAAACCATCAGATAGTTTATCGAGCGCAATAAGCTTATTCAACGATTTTGAATTTTCTTGCTATTGGGAACTGATAAATCTACAGATCTCGTATAACGCGTTGATTTTTTTATCGATTAAGGTAATCGAATAATTGAAATCTTTCAGAGTGATGTGAAAGCTATCGGTTTCTCCAGCAAGTGCTGGCGAAGTGTCATAATTCTGATCACTAATGTGAGTATTGCGTTCAACCGAATGTTCATGTTCAACTGGACTACTATTATCTTCGATATCCATTGATGTGATATCAATAATTGAATCAGACGATCGTCTTTGAGAGAGCGTGCTTTGGGTGCTTTGGGTGCTTTGGGAAAGATCAGTTAAAGTTGGCTCAATTGATTTTCTGCAGGAAGGTGTAGGTGGTATAGAAGTGGTTGGAGTAGAAGTAGAGCTGCTCGCTTCTTTTTTAGAAATAGTTAATAGTTATAATAATAATTTTTTATATGTATCAGAGATTCGTTACTTACTAGACAACATTTTTAAGAATTTATTTTCGGTAGTACGAGCTGCCTTTTCTTGTAACCTTTGAGTTCCAATGGAAGAAAGCTCACTTTGATTGTCATTTATTTTTCTTTTTTGCTTTTTATCCTTATGCATGATAGTAAAAAATTACTCCAACTGAAATCAAAGAAAAAATTACGTCAAAGAGAATCAAGAAAAATCAAGAATTACGCCAAGAATTAAAAAAGAAAAAATTACGTCGACAAGAGTCAAAAAAAAAATTATGTATATATCAAAGAGAAAAAATTATATAGTTATTACCAAAGAGAAAAAAAAAATACACAAAAAAGTAAAAAAAAAACTTACGTTAACAGGAAAAAAGCGCTAGAGTAAATTAAAAAAAGAAAAATTCTATCAATTTGAATATTGATAAATACTAACTTCGCACTAACGATATTAATGGTGGCTTACACGATAAATTGTCAGTAAAATTCGCATCAACTCCTATTGATATTGGTGATTAATATGGAACTAACTAATAAGATACTAGAAATAAATCAGCAACATTGTTAAAAATATTCGTATCACCTTTGATAGAATTACATATCCCTTTGTTACACTTCAGAATAATTATGCAACCCTTCGTTACATTTCAGACTAAAATAAATAAATTAATATATGAAAGTAAATTAATATAATGTTAAAATAAATTTAAATGTGTAAAATAAATTAAAGTAAATTAATATAATGTCAAAATTAATTAAAGTAAATTAATATAATGTCAAAATTAATTAAAGTAAATTAATATAATGTCAAAATTAATTAAAGTAAATTAATATAATGTCAAAATTAATTAAAGTAAATTAATATAATGTCAAAATTAATTAAAGTAAATTAATATAATGTCAAAATTAATTAAAATAAATTAATATAATGTCAAAATTAATTAAAGTAAATTAATATAATGTCAAAATTAATTAAAGTAAATTAATATAATGTCAAAATTAATAATGTCAATTAATACGAAATTAAAATAAATTAATATAAAATATAAAAAGATCATTTTTTGATTAATTAATAAATCTTAAATTTTTTTTAATTCAGAAATTCTTGACAAGTATCAACTCAATTGCTTCATAATCGTTTATAAGACTTCGAATTCTAGTAAAAAAACATGGATAATTATCGTTGTAGAATCTGTAAAAAAGATTTTAAAACTGCTAGTGGGTTAATGCGACATGCTAATACCATGCACCAAGGAAAAATAACGATTCCTCAAGTGAATGAATAGCGATTTCATGATGAATCGTCTATTCAAACACTAGAATACGACGAAACCTTATGGACGATGCCAATTGTGAATCCATCAGTTGCAATCATGCAAGAAACTAACACGCCTTTTTCACCAAGTACTCCACATGTCAACGATATTGATATTGAAATGGAAGTTGATTATGAAGAACTACCACGTTATAATCTGCGAAGTCAAGCACGAAATAGAGAAACAGAAGAAACTATTGGAGAGAGTGCTGAAAATATAGAAACAGAATCACAATTACCGGTAACATTCAGAGAAACTGACTGCGATCCTGAAGATCTTCAGGAAGCAAGCTTAAATGATGCTTTGGATACTATCGAAGGAAAGAATAAACCTAAACACATCGCAGAATGGCCTAGTGATGCATATTGGGAATTCATGGAGTTAATAGTAGAGAGTAACATCTCCAATAAGGTTGGAGATATAATAATTAAATTTTTCAATAGGCATAGCAATTTAGAAAAATCATCATTGCCGAAATCAACAAAAGATGGTAAAGATTATCTCAATTAAATAAGTTCACCTTCAATAGATTTCAAAGAAAAATCTGTCGCAAATTATGCTGGAGTTGATTTTAAACTTTACTATCATCTGATTTTTCGTGCAATTCAAGCCCTCGTATAGCGACTGAAAGTAGCTGATAATTTTGTTCATAAAGGAGTCGTAAAAGTTTCGCAGGACACTGAAAGTGAAACAAGAATATACGGAGAACCGTATGAATGTGACTGGTGGCTAGAGACAGAGAAACTTCTTCCACCCATGAACAACTTATTGTCTGTTATTTTGTATTCAGATGCAACAACATTTGATGGAATCGGCAAAACCTCAGGACATCCAGTTTTTCTAACTCTTGGAAATCTAGTAAATCGGATTTGAAATTCACCAGAATCAAAAGTTCTTCTAGGATTTTTACCTAAGATTCAAGATTCAGGGGTTAAAACAAGTGAAGCTTTTCAAGCTTTACAGCGTGAAATATTCCACAAGTGTTTTAATATTATACTTCAGCCCATACTAGAAAAATCTGATGGATTATATTTCAGAATTAAGGGTCGCGAAATGATGTTTGCTGCAAGAATTTCTTTTTTCATTGCAGATATGCTTGAAGCTGATGATATAACCGCAACATACAAGTCAGCGCGTTGCAAAATGCCGTGCCATACTTGTATGGTTTTACGAGAAGACTTGAATAAAATGGACCTTAAATGCGCAATTCCTAGAACGCATGAAAATATGCAGCAAGTAATTAGGAATAATTAAGAAAAGGATTACTCTGTGTATTCTACTGAAAATGCGTTCTGAAAATTCTCGTAAATATTACTATTAAAATTATTTGAAAACAATCACAATCACAATTAAATTAATTTTTTTTTTTGCAGAAATCTAAATATTTATGAAGCTTGTGTATCTGATCGCATGCATCATATTGATCTTGGCCTTTTTAAGTATCAATTTGAATTCACACAAGAAATCTTAAAAGATGTCGGAGGATTAGATTTGCTAAAAGTCTTTGACGATCGCCTTCGTCAAATTTCTCGATTTCCTGGTCTAAAACTTGCAAGTAAGGTCGGCCATTTAAAAGTGGTTATCGCCGCAGACTATCACCATATTATGAAAGTTGCACTCTTTGCAGTAGATAACATTTTTGAAGAATGGAACCAAATAACTTGCGATGAACTTTGCAACCTTTATGTAAAGTTTCGCAAAATGTATATTATGAGTAGAAAAGAGTCATATACCGAAAATGAATTAAAAGTTTTCGAGGTAATTATAATTAGCAAAAGTTAAAATTAACTAACCTCCGAAATTAGTTAATAAGCCTCTAATTGAATAATTAAGGATGCGATTATTAATTGGTGTGCTGATTTCAAGAAGATCTTCTCTACTTTATCTGTAATGGAATGTAGTTTTCCTAAACTACATAGCTGGCGGTACTATGCGGGTAAGATTTAACTTTTTTTAAGTCATTATTATTCCGTCTCTTACCAACTCTTATTATATTTAGTCACTGCAATCTGCAAATATGGAGCATTGAACGGTTTATTAACGGAAACCTATGAAACGCTCTATAAATATTATGTAAAAAATCCTTACCGTTCATCGAATCGAAAAAAAGTAATGAAGCGAATAGTAAACGCTGTCAGTTAATGATGCTCATTAATTTAAATTTTAATTTAAAATGTATTAAAATAAATTAACATTACTCTTTGCAGGTAAAGCGTAAAGAATTGACTCCAAGTGACAGAAAACTCATTTATCGTAAGACTACTGGATTCAGAAAGTTTCTTTGAGAATTATCCTTGGACACAATTGATACAAAGATAAAATCTCTAAAAAAGTCCAATAATCCGCCACATGAAAATATTATCGAAGGATTGTCTCAAATAATTCTGACATTAGACACCTTTTTGGGCACATCTTCACAGGAATCCGAAAATGACAAATTTTGTATTAAAGTTTACGAATCAGTTCACCTGGAGAATGGTCAAATTTTGAGAACAAGCAACGAATTCTAAGGTAAAGAATGGTTCAGTGACGTTGCAGTGACTTCCGCAGAAGATCAAGAACAATATAGTTCGGCTGAAGGATCATGGTACAGAAAAGTAAGTACGAAATTTTAAAGAATACTAAAAGAATGATTTTTCGCTTTAGTGTCTTCAGTTAACAGATTTTATCTTCGTCAGAAAGGTACTATTGATATTTAAATTCTTTCAAAGTTCGTCCAAAGAGCCATATGAACTTGCTCTTGTTCGCTGATATGATATTTTTCTTGAACAACCTGAATTATACGGATGCCCACAGTTGCATTATACTAAAGAGTATAACGCAATTCCAATCGGTTCTATTTACCAAGAGGCACATGTTATACCAAGATTTGACAAAGATAATAGGTTTTTATTAAATAAGCATATATTCTAAAAAATTTACTTTTAATTAAAAAAAAAATAAATCAGTTTTTTACAAAAGAAAAAAAAAAAAGTTTAATGTAAAGTGCTATAGTAACTGAAAAGCTTATCGAAGTAAAAATAAAAATCTTGAAAATCTCTAAAGATTGTTGCGCAAGAGTTTTTAATAAATCTGCAATTTTAGCGATCAACACAAATCTTCATAGAAATATTTTTAAAAAAACGTGACAGGTTGATTTTTGCAGTATTGCGTAGATTCTTAACAAAATTTCATAAAAAAAAAGCGGCAATCTGCTAAAATCATAGATCATTGCAGATCTGAACTGATATAACTTTCCCGATATATAAAATTTTTAAAAAGTTGCTTATTTCAGGGGTATTTTTAAAATTACATATACTACATACTCCTGTATTTAAAAAATCTACTGATTGGATTTTAATGAAATTTATATCATCAGATTCGTCTTAATGAGACGAATCCAATGGTATAAATTTATTCTAGCCTTTTCTAATGATGTAATGCCAAGATTTTTTAACTCTTTCTAACATTTTCTAGCTCCTTCTAATGATGTAATTGTATTATTATTTAGTTATATCATGTGTCTTGTATTACTATTCAGTTATATTATGTATCTTGTATTATTATTCAGTTATATCATGTGTCTTATATCACTATCCAGTTATATCATGTGTCTTGTATTATTATCCAGTTATATTATATATCCTATATTACTATCCAGTTGTATCATGTGTCTTGTATTACTATCACATGACTGTGTCATCTACTGTATTTCTGTCAAATTATTTCTATTAATATATTTACCACACTACACTGAAAAATACTTTTAATAAAATTTTATATTAGAGAGCCAAATCAGAATCAAAAACAAAACCAAACTAGAATTCAGAGCTCTAAGCAAAATGCATTATATCTGTCAAAATAGGACCCCAGATATTACTAAAATAACTCATATTTTTTTTTTACCCATTTTTCTCAAAATTAAGCCAATTTGCTCTTTTAGTTTTTTAAAGATATCACACTATCTATTTAACCAATTTGGATAAACTTTTTTTTATTTTATAGATCTCATTAAGAGCTACATTTTAAAAAAATGTTCATCCGATTTGGATCATTGGTTGATGAAAAAATTGCAAAAAACATGTTTTTAGCTTCTAAATTTCACATCAATTTGCTCTTTTTCATAATTATGAGTTATATCAGTAATGTTTGGGGTCCTGTCAAAGTACATTATATCTGTCAAAATGCATTGTAGCTATCAAAATTCTGTTAAAATAATTACAGTTACATCAATTCAGATTCAGCACAGCTGCTGTATATTTTGGTATTCTAAGAATCTAATTTGTAGAGAAGTATAGATAAATCTAATAAGCCTAAGATTATTAAAATCTAATTACTAAAACCTAAATAATTAAAATACAGTTAAAATATTTAATGTTATGCAAATTTTATATATAAAAAATGCTGATCTGGCTTTTAAAATAGGATCTCAGACATTACTAAAATAACTCACATTTTTTTTTACCCATTTTTCTCAAAATTAAGCCAATTTGCTTTTTTAATTTTTTAAGAATATCTCACCATCTATTTAACTAATTGGAATAAACTTTTTTTTAATTTGTAGATTTCATTAAAAGCTGTATTTTAAAAAAAAGTTCATCATTCAATTTTGATCATTAGTTGATGAGAAAATTGCAAAAGCATGTTTTTTAGCTTTTAAATTTCATATCAATTTGCTTTTTTTCATGATTATAAGTTGTATCAGTATAAATGTCCAAGGTTCTTTTAAAATTGAATTGCTTAGACAATATTAATCCAATCATTATAAAATTATTACAATTAGCTTCCTCTTAATAAGACGATTCAAATGAACCTAAGATTATTAAAATCTAATCACTAAAACCCATAATAATTAAAATAAATCAAAATATTAAATGTTACACAAATTTTACATATATATTTGATATTTAAAATTAGATTACTTAGTCAATATTAATCCAATCACTATAAAATTACTACCATCTGATTCCTTTCAGTGAGATGAACTTAATAAGCTAAAAATCATTGAAATCTAATCATTAGATCATAGAATAATTATATTTTAATAAATATCTTTTTATAATCACATATATATAAAATTTTTAAAAAAAGATGTGATAGTGACTATAGGTAGTTTGTGACTATAAACAATGATTTTTATATATAAAAATTTGGGATATTTAACTAAGGTGACCATATAAGGTAATGTGATTATAACAGAGGTGACTATAAAGAGAATTGACTATATATATTATAATTTTTATTTTAAATTTTTAAATAATCTATTTTAAAAGTAAATAAAATTTTGCAACATACTACCTTTTAAAAATAATTAGTTAATTAATAAAGATTATATTTTATTAATAATAATTCATATCGGCGGATTTGTTTCATCATCCAAATATGTTAAATTTTATTATACAATGTATTATAAAAGTTAAAGATATGCAATATTGTGATCTAAAAAAATGCGTACAATTTTTAAAAAGTGCAATTCAGCACAATTTTAATTTTGGCCAGAATTAACATAATTTTGGCTAGAATTAATATACCGTAACTGGTAATATAATAGTAATGATAATTAGTTAAACAAAAAAGAAAAAAAACTTTAACACCACAATCATTAAATCTATAATTACAAAAACAATTTTACACTTAATAATTTGTTGAATAATAATTAATATCACTATAAATTAATAAAAAGGAAATTGTATGAAAAAAACTATATTTTAATTCAAAGAAAAAAAATTACACCACACTGTATACATGATTTTATAAAAAAATTAAGCCGTAATTGCATAATTTTAACTGTAATATTAATGTTATAATGCTGTATTAATTGCACATGCACTGCAATATATAAGAAAAAATGGAAAATACAGGAAGAAAGGACAAAGGAAGAATAAAGGAAAGAAGAGATAAATGAAAAGGGATAAAGGAAAGTAAAGATGATCAAAGAAAAATGAGGAAGGAACAAAAAAGGTAAAGGATAGTGAAAAAGAATGAATGAAACAAAAAAAGAATGAAAATGAATGAGAAAATGAAAGGGAATGAAAAGGAATAAAGAGAATGAAAAAAATAAAAGGAATAAAAGAAGCAAATGGCAAATGAAAAAAAATAAGAGGAATGAAAGAGAATGAAAGGAAGCAAAGGAGGAATGAAAATCAATAAAGGGAACAAAAAAAAGCAACAAAAGAAGTCAAAGATCAATGAAAGAAACCAAAGATCATTGAAAAGAGACCAAAGATCAATGAAAGAAACGAAAAAAGTAATGAAAGAAACCAAGGATCAATGAAAAAAACAAAAAAAAAGCAACGAAAGAAATCAAAGATCAATGAAATAAACCAAAAAAGCAATAAAAGAAACAATGATGAAAGGAATAAAAGATCAATGAAAGGAATAACAAAAGAACCACAAAAGATCAATGAAAGAACCATAGAAGAAACGAAAGGAATAATGAAAAAAAGAAACGAAAAAACCACGAAAAGAAGAGAAATAAAGGGGAAAAAAATGAAAGAAAAGCCAGAACACCCACCCATAGAAAAAAAAAGAAAGAAAACAGTTAATATCATCTTAAAAGAAAAATAAAACAACAGGAGAAGAGACGTAAGAGACTTACTTGAATTTTCACTCATATGGTACACATCTAAAAAGACAAAAAGTTTAGTAAAAGAACAAGGGAAAGAATGAAAAGAAAACAAAAAAAAGGAGAAGAAATTAAAACTCACCTTGAATTTCCGAAATGGATAAAAACAGCTACGCCTAAAAAAAAGAACAAGTTAATAAGAGACAAAAGAAAGGAGAATAAAAGCAAAAAAAACTTACCTGTTACAGTATTTAATTCTGAAGCTAAAGGTAACGCCATTAACTAAAAAATTTAAATTGTGGTTTATAATTTTTGAAAAAAAAAATTATTTTTTTATTTTTTAAAAAAAAAATTCCCTTATCATAAAACAAATGATTTTTTATTTTTTTAAAAAAAATTTCCCTTAAAAAAAATGATTTTTTATTTTTTAAAAAAAAATTTCCCTTAAAAAAACGACATTTTTTTTAAAAAAAAAATTTCACTTAAAAAAAACGATATATTTTTTTAAAAAAAATTTCCCTTCCGCCAAAATAAAAATCTGAAGTCTGAACAAAACTACTAGCATTGATTATCTATTTATAACATAAAAGGCAATATCGCTTGCCATTTACGATAAGCTTATCTCATGAGTTGATATAAAAAAGGAATATGTTATATATCACATGCACTTTATCTAGTTTTGAACTGGTATAACCGGTATTATGATCCGATTATTTGGGTAAACAGGTTTTTTTTTTTGAATTTATTACATTTAGATAAAAAACAATTTAAAAAAATAATTTTTTTTTTTTTCTTTTTTGTAGTATTGCCAGACGAAAAGCATGACCGGACTATTGGAATTAAGGTAAGGGAGGGTTGGGGTGGTGTTTTTCATTGTTGTTTTTTTTAATTAATTAATTAATTATTTTTTTTTTTTCTTTTTTTATAGTGTTGCCAGACGAAAAACGTGACCGGACTTTTGGAATTAAGGTAAGGAAGGGTTGGGAGAGGTGTTTTTTGTTGGTTTTTTTATTTAATTAATTAATTATTTTTTTTTTTCTTTTTTGTAATGTTGCCGGACGAAAAACATGACCGGACTTTTGGAATTAAGATAAGGAGGTGTTTTTCGTTGGTTTTTTTTTATTTAATTAATTAATTATTATTTTTTTTTCTTTTTTGTAGTGTTGCCAGACGAAAAGCACGACCGGACTATTGGAATTAAGGTAAGGGAGGGTTGGGGGAGGTGTTTTTTGTTGTTTTTTTTTAATTAATTAATTATTTATTTTTTTGTTTGTTTTTTCTTTTTTGTAGTGTTGCCAGACGAAAAGCACGACCGGACTATTGGAATTAAGGTAAGGGAGGGTTGGGGTGGTGTTTTTTGTTTAATTAATTAATTATTTATTTGTTTTTTTTTTCTTTTTTGTAGTATTGCCAGACGAAAAGCATGACTGGACTATTGGAATTAATGTAAGGGAGGGTTAGGGTGGTGTTTTTCGTTGTTTTTTTTAATTAATTAATTATTTATTTTTTTTTTTCTTTTTTTGTAGTGTTGCCGGACGAAAAACGTGACTGGACTTTTGGAATTAAGGTAAGGGAGGGTTGGGGGAGGTGTTTTTTGTTGGTTTTTTTATTTAATTAATTAATTATTATTTTTTTTCTTTTTTGTAGTGTTGCCGGACGAAAAACATGACCAGACTTTTGGAATTAAGGTAAGGAGGTGTTTTTTGTTGGTTTTTTTATTTAATTAATTAATTATTATTTTTTTTTTCTTTTTTGTAGTGTTGCCGGACGAAAAGCACGACCGGACTATTGGAATTAAGGTAAGGGAGGGTTGGGGTGGTGTTTTTTGTTTAATTAATTAATTATTTTTTTGTTTGTTTTTTCTTTTTTGTAGTGTTGTCGGACGAAAAGCACGACCAGACTATTGGAATTAAAGTAAGGGAGGGTTGGGAGAGGTGTTTTTTATTGTTTTTTTTTTAATTAATTAATTAATTATTTGTTTTTTTTTTCTTTTTTGTAGTGTTGCTGGACGAAAAGCACGACCAGACTATTGGAATTAAGGTAAGGGAGGGTTGGGTGGTGTTTTTTGTTTAATTAATTATTTATTTATTTGCTTTTTTTAATTAATTAATTATTTGCTTTTTTTTTCTTTTTTGTAGTGTTGCCGGACGAAAAGCACGACCGGACTTTTGAAATTAAGGTAAGGGAGGGTTGGGTGGTGTTTTTTGTTTAATTAATTATTTATTTATTTGCTTTTTTTAATTAATTATTTATTTGCTTTTTTTTTCTTTTTTGTAGTGTTGCCGGACGAAAAGCACGACCGGACTTTTGAAATTAAGGTAAGGGAGGATTGGGTGGTGTTTTTTGTTTAATTAATTATTTATTTATTTGCTTTTTTTAATTAATTATTTATTTGCTTTTTTTTTCTTTTTTGTAGTGTTGCCGGACGAAAAGCATGACCGGACTTTTGGAATTAAGGACAATTAAGGTAAGGGAGGGTTGGGGTGGTGTTTTCGTTGTTTTTTTTAATTAATTAATTATTTGTTTGTTTTTTTTCTTTTTGTAGTGTTGCCGGACGAAAAGCACGACCGGATTTTTGGAATTAAGGACAATTAAGGTAAGGGAGGGTTGGGGTGGTGTTTTTCGTTGGTTTTTTTTTTAATTAATTAATTATTTATTTTTTTTCTTTCTTTTTTGTAGTGTTACCGGACGAAAAGCACGACCGGGCTTCACAATTTAATATTTTGACATTATTAAAACGATTTGTTAAATAACTTTTATAAAAGCATTCTGTGCCTTTCATATATTGTGTATTTAAAAAAAAATTATCCTTTTATTTAATGATCATAAGGCCATTGGTGTTCCGAATCTAATGATATAACTTTTACTATTCTGTTTTACCGAGTTTTACCGAATGTAAAATAAAATAAAAGTATATCGATCATAATATGACTTATCTGCAGCAAATGGAATTCCTTGAAACGCGGGTATGTTGTTTCTTTGGGAAGAATATCGGAATTGACTTTAAGAAATGTTCTAACGTTTCTTTTTTTTTAATTTTTGTAGGTGATGAGTTCTCTGGGCTTATTGGGATACAGGTATATTGTTTTTGTAGAAAGGCGGCGTTCGCAAGGCTCTGTAACAACGATCATCTATTTAAAAGTCAAAGCTTTCGTACTGGTGGATTTAAATATCATGAGATTTCAATGTCGGTTAAATGAATTTTAAAATCATCGTCAGTAAATGATATAAAGGAAGATTCTTTGTCTCCATATTTTAAAAACAATTTTTAAAATTAAAAATTATTAAAAGATAATGAAAATTTTGGTTATTTCTTTATTTTCAAAATTCTTTAAATATGATGGCAAATTTATACGAAACCCAGTTATTTTTGCTGCCTTATTTAATTATTTTACATCAATAAAAAGCTTTTGGAGAATAAATAATACCATTAACAACTGCAAATAACTACAATTGTATTCATAAAACTTTTATTTGCAACTGGTGTAAAAAGTGATGGGTTCTTAAAATAGTTGATGGGTTATAAAAAGTTATTATTATTTTAATTTTTAAGTATGAGTTGTAAAAAATTTTTTTATTTTCCGATTATTCTACATAAGATTGATAAGATGAATGTGTAACACAATCGTATTTTGCACTGTTTACTAATTTTTTATTAAAAATTCTTAATTTAAGCTAATTTCAAGGATCGGTGCATATGTAGTATTTTATTTAACTATTTATTGTTTTTAATATATATTTTAATTTAATATAATATATCTTTTTTTTTAAAAAATTAAAAAAAACATATTACATTAATTTGATCATATATAAATACTTTTAGATTAATTTAAAGATTTTTAATATCACAATATCATTATTAATCAATTTTTTTATTTCCATATTAAATTAGTTTATAAAATATTCTTTTTAAAAGATTCTTTACTATAGTATAACTATACATCTCGTACTTATATATAAACTGCAATCTGAAATAGAATATATTTATTATAAATCATAATGGAATTCTATATTTAACCTTTTAAGACAAGAAATAAAAGTAATTATATTTTTGTTTTTAAAAGATATACCTTTTATCATTACTGTAATTGATATAAACATTGTTAATATTTTAAGAATATTGTCTTTATCTGATAATTTTATTTATTTTTAAAAATTAGCTTTAAATATTTAAGCTAATCAATTTTGAATGAACAGTTTCTAATACTTTCTTTACATTTTAGAAATGTTAATTTAAACTATTTTAGTTAATATATTACTTTTATATTTTATAATAATTAATGGTTTTCAAAAAACTGATTACTATAATTTTATTATTAAATAAGAAAAGAAATGTGGTATTTTTACTATTATGAAGAAATATTCAAATAAATAGTTGGTTTAATAATCACATTAAAAATATATTAAAATATATGATTAACCTTTTTGGATGATACTCTAACTGTAATTTAAAAAGCATATTATTACTATATATAATTATTCTAATATCAAATAAATTAAATAATAAATATGAAATTTATAATGATTTACATTATTCTATACTGATTTTTTTTTCTTTAAAAAATATTACTAGTATAGAAAGAAAGTAAAGGATAATTCAAATTATGTAATCCTAACTTTATCTAATAAATGTTTATATACTGTATTTTTAATACTAAAAAAAAAAATATGATATATTTTTAATTAAATTAATATAAGTTTTAAATGATTTTTTTTTTTGTTTTTTTTTGCAATACTTTTTAAGTTCATAAAATTCTTTAAATATGTAAATTATTTTAAAGTTTTTATTTAAATAATTTTTTATATTTTTAAAGGTTAATAATTTGCTTATATTAAAACTTACTTAATTTATAAGTTTTTTTATTTTTAAGTAATCAATTATCATAGTAAATAAAAAAAAAATAAAAATTAGTATTAGTAAAATTAAAGCATTTTTATTTGTTTTAATTATCAAATTCAGTATCATTATATATATTATAATACAATAAAAATATATTTATTTTAATTATACAAACATGTATTTCTTATTAATTTTATATTATATTATATTTAAATATAATAATTTTTAATTGATTATAATTATAAAAAATTGTAGTTAAAATAATATTAGAAACTTTATTTTATTAAGGTTTGATTACTATTCATTTTCTATTAAATTAATTTTTATTAGAATTTTTTTTTATTTTAGATATTTTATTTTTTTATCTAATAGTTAGTATAGTTAATGTAATTATATAATTATAGCTTCTGTTATTTAAATAAATTAGAATTAAAATTATAAAAAATTGTAAATATCATGTGATGAATAGGATTTTTAATAAAAGAAGTTTTAAAAAGAAGTATATAATAATACTGATAATGATTACTAATAGTAATATATAATAATTTTAAGTATATTTATTATTAAAAGTATATAAATTATATACATATTTTATATAATTTAATAATAAAAGTAAAGAAAAAAAAACCTTCTTTACTAACCAACATCAGGAAGGAGTGGTAAAATAATACAGTTCCATTAGTATGAAGATCAGTAACTGGATTTATCAAGAATTTGGCCTTAGATTTTTGGATTCTGTCACTTTAGCCTTACCAGAAAATAAATGTATTGTATTGGATTTTTTATTGTTATTTTTTAGATTTAGCATTATTATTTATTTTAGGATATTAATATTATTAGATTTTATTTAATTTTTAGTTATTTTTGTTTATTTTTAGTTTAATTTTTAGTAATTTTATTGAACTGGAAGTACTTCATATAGATCAGAAGCGATTATTATCTTTATCTAATAAATGTTTGTATGTTTTCAATACCAAAAAAAAATAACTTAATATTATATAATTTGCTTCGTATACTCTGTAACTTTTTATTAAACAAGAAAAACTATTTACAAATTATTTATAATTAATTTAAATTTTTATGCTATAATAAAATAAAATATGTATTTAAGCACTTTTCTTGAGTACTTAATTTTTTTTTGTTTTGCTTGATAATTAATCTCTAGAGAATAAATATTTACATAAACAATAAAATTTCATTTTGATGCTACAAAATATTAATTACAATTAAAATAAAATAATCAAACCCTTGACTTTTGTTTCGTTACATAAAAAAAAATGCAATAAGGTGTTACCCACCCAAACACCAAAAACTTACTTTCCTAAATTTGCAAATAATATCAGTAATACAGTAGTAAAAAAAATATTAATTGTTTATTCCAATTAATATTTCTTACAGATATGTACAATCACATTAAAAAATTATCTTGTTATATGACCAAATTTTCAAAATTAATGTCTGTTCGATCTTGATTTTGGCTGAGGCGCATTTTTCTTTATTTCTTTATTTTTGGAATCATTATCTCTGCGCCATTCTTTAAGCAAATTTCTGATGTAATCGACAGCAAATCTAATATCGGATTCTAGATTGAACCCAAGCTGCTTATACATATTTGTTTTCTCCCAATACTTAGTAAAATCATTTACTAAGTCTTCTACTTTATTTGAGTCACTAAGAGCTCTAATAAAAGAAAAAAAACAACATAAATAATAATTTAATATCGAATAAAGTAAAAAGAAAAAAGCTTACTTATTATAATGTTCGCGTTTAAATGCGAGAGTTTGTTCGGATAATCTTCCGGTTTTCTCGATTAATTCATTATAACGTATAATGGTATCTTTTAACATTGGACGAACTCTTTTATCCTCAAAAAGGAAATATCTTCTTGTTATTAGGGCTTTTAAGCCCCAGAAAGCCGCTTGGATTTTCTTGTCTTTATCGAATCTATTAATGACGTGACTCATAAATCCAGCGGGATTTACAACATTTTCATTATGTCCGAGAGACGCAGCGATTAATTGTTCATAGAACGCATCAGCATAATAACAAGCTGCTTCAGCATAATCACTTGGATTTTCGTTATGATCTCCTTGACGTTTTAAGTTGGTCGCTTTTGAAAATAGATCTACATAGCGCTTGTGAGCTTCATTGGACATTTTCATTACTTCTACTTCATCATTTGCCAAGGCTGATTCTGTAGATGAGTTAGAGGAAGAAACGTTTGAAGATGGTAAATCAGAGTCGGTCTGCACTGCGACTGATACGACATAAGGTGGATCAGTTTGGACTTCATGAGTATTCATTTCTGCTTCAGCCTGTACAGTTCGAGACACTGTTTGAACGGCCGAGTAATGCTCCGTCTTCCTTTTTTTTGATGCCATTGATTTTGAAGACTCATCATTTTCACGGCTACGTTTTGCACTATGCTTTAAGGCAACAATAAATTGTTCTGGCCGTGCTTGTTTTTTAACACTGGCGATTTCGACGTTCTCATCCAATTCTACAGCTTTTTCTTTGCTCTTGCCCTTAAGGGCCGGGCGTTTTTGTGGTCGTTTCATAGCGACTTCTTTTTCCTTGTTTCTTTTGTGGAGGATCTTAATATCTTCCTCCTTAGGGAGAATGAGCCTTTTCCTACCCTTTCTGATATTTTCGTACGTCTATTAATATATTTTGTTTTTTAATACAAATGATTTATTTTCACAACACATTTAATACAATAAATAGAAAAACCGATGTTTCCAATAATAATTACTTCAAGTAAAATTTGACATTTAGTCAACGATGCCGAAATCGATGAGGTATTATTCTCTTGAGCGGGTTTTTTTATTGCCGGTTGTTTTCCTTCTTGTCGACGTTGTTGTTGGTTTGTTTGCGGCTGACTCCTCCTATAATAATGATTCACGCAATTGAAGTATTAATTAATCAACTGCTAATCGTAAATGATTTATTAACTATTTAAACGTATGATATTGGAACAGTTTCATTTAATCGTTAATTATCTTCGTGATATTTAGTTCGATAGAATATATACTACTACTACCTTGCAACCGAGCTCGTTTCACCGTTCTTTTTTGATAAATGGCCTTGTTCATCCTTCTTTGGCAAGCGACCTTGTTCTTCAAGCACCTTTAGCTCCTTTTCGTTGAAAGAACTTTTACTGGTTAATCCTAAGCTTAAAAGCATATTAGCAACTGATAGGTCGACTTTCTTCTCCGATGGTGCAGGAGTTTGGCCGTTTGCTCCAGTATTACTCGTATTGGGAGCAGTCTGTTGTTGTGTACTTCTTTGCTGTGAATTTACCGATAATCTTTGGGAATGTACCGGCATTTGCGAGTTTCCTCGCTGATAATGTCCTGGTTGCTGGTTGAGGTGATTTACCGGTTGTTGTGTGATCACTCGAAGTTGTTGTGACTGCTGATTAGTCCAATATTGTGGAGGTGGTGAAGGCTGTGGTGATGGTGGACTTTCTGTAAATGAAGTCCACTCGTCAAATTGAGGTATATAATCTGGGCGTAAACAATACCTTCCACGAGAAAGATGCTTTTTAGGGCCATTTGAAAACCGCTTTTTAAGTTCTTTGACTCTATTAGAAGTTAGTCTGTTAAGATCTGCCAAGAATTTAAGATTATTTTGGTGTATAGAATTTGGATTTTTTGAAAATCCTGACATTGCTATTAAGGACTTTCGTTAAAAATGTACAAACAATAATATAGGTTACTAGAAAAGCAGTAATCTTGAATGAAGATAACAAACGATAACAATATCTGTGTAATGAACTATATGTTGGAACAGCTTTAAAGCTAGAAATATAACGTAAAATGGTTTTTGAAAGGTTTCAGTTAAACAAGAAAGATATTTTATAAGAGTAAAAACAGTAAATCAATCCCAACAATTATTTGAAGTCTGAAGTATGAAAGTATTAACAACTAATGTTCTGGGAAAGTTTAAAAATCCAAAAAAAAAAATTTCGGCCAGAATACTGTAAAATTTAACCAGTAATATTTTGTCGCCCTTGAAAATAATCGAACGTAACTTTGGCCAAATGTTTTGGGCTACATTATGGAAAAAAACAATTTTATTTGTGGTTTTTTATTAGATTATCACTTATGTACACATCCTGGCTCATCTTTGGTATACCGTAATAGAGAAGTTGTTTCAACTTCATTGCACAGTTAATTTCTATATTAAGGATCTGAAAATCTAGTCGTTATACGAGAAAAATGATAATTAGGATAACTAATTCAGACACTCGCAAAAAAATATAACTGGCGGTGTTTCGAATAATTTAAATACATAATAAAAATATTCACTGCGGAATCATACCAGTGAAAAAATCTACCCATTAAAAAATCAGAAATTTGAAACCTGAATAAATAGGTTGACCATCTGAAATTCTAATAGGATTTCCTTAGATTTCTTTTACCGTGACAGTTATCACCACAACCGTCATAGTGTTCTCAAATAATACCTCTCTATATATTAAAAATAATTAAACTTTCGCAAGCTTAATTGAAAGTCTTTATATACTCTTTGTCTTCTGAATCTCGTCAAAGATGGCAGGTATGTATCAAGAAACTATATAAACGACTGAATAAAGCTTCACCACTCTGGACCTACTAGTTTCATTTATTAAATATTTATATACTGAACGATCAAAAATTTTGCTCTATACTTGTTTTATTATAAATATTATACCACGTAAAGTAGTTTACTGTAATAAGCTTCAATAGACATAAGCCAGTTATATCCCACCCATACCTTTCTTTTTATACCCCTTTCACCCATTTCTTTTTCCCTATTTTTTTTTACAAATCGTTAATCTATTTTTAGCTTTACCTTTTTCTAATCATACCACTTCAAAATAACTATTTTTCGACTTTTTTTCGAAAATTCTTTTAATTTTCTCAAATTTTTTCACACACTATATCGACTAGTTTTTATATATTACATTTTATATATCTTTCTTTTCAACACTTACCCTCCTTTCCTATTCGATCATCTTCGTCACCATCTTCAAGATTACTGATCTATGTGTGACACAACCTCTTCAAATTTTTTGTTTTTATCGTGTTTTTTATTATTATTCGCTTCTATAAATCTATATTTTAACCTTTTTAAAGGTTTTACACGTGTGCTTCATCATCTTTTCCTCTAAAGCGCGCGAATACTCTTGTTTTTATCTCCAATATTTTGCTTTACCTAACATTTTGTTAGAACGTTAGAAATTTAGGAATCTTTCTAAAACGTTCGACAAAATGAGTTGGTTTCTTTACTAACTTATATTCCTTCATATTTCCTTATAATATTTTCTCTTTTTAGGTTCAGAATTTATGGGACTCGCGGGACTCGACCCTGAGTTATACGGCCTGCGTAGATCTCGGCGCACGGCTAATACTACTCGTGCCGTCAGTTACAAAGTGCGATGAATATTTGTGTTATTAATGTGAATTGTTTGTCGAGAATAGTCGTTAATGTTCTTTATTCTTACATTTTAATATTTTAGTTACCTTCATCCTCAGAAGAAGATACTGATGGCGATGACCTCGGATCTTCTACTACTTCAAGAAAACGTAAGAAGATCGGAATGGTCGGCAAGAAAGTTATACCAAAGAAAAAATCAAAAACATCAAAATCTCAAAGTAAGCTTTCAGACATCGCATATTAATCAAGTCACATTGTTCATTTGGCCTTGATTGCTAGACATAAACTTTGATCGTTCTTTTCATGTCATAACATCATTTTATCTTTTTATTAATAGATTGGGACAATTCTGCTTCTAATACAAACGATGAAGACAGTGTCTTCGCTTCATCATCCCAAACGAATAAGGACACTTCGTCTGCAAATGACACAGATGACCCAGAATGGCATTCTTCAAAGAAGATTTCAACATCAACATCGTCAAGACAAAAAAAGAATACATTCCTTGATGCTAATGACTTCGTTATGGAAAAACGATATTCCAGACGTGCCCGAACAATCACGAGTTATAATGAGGACGAAATTGATAAACAACTTGGGTTTGAAGCCTATGAGGATGATATACAAATTGATGAATATGCCCAACTAGAAGAAGGTAAGGATGATTAAAAATTTTCAACTATGTTAAGACAGTTTTGTCTTACATTCTATGCTTTATTATTTATTTAGATGAAAATGTAATCGAAAGTATTCATGACATTAGGAAGGTGGAAGGAATAGGTATGTTACAATACTAATTGATTTTAATAAATTGGTAACAATTTCACGAAGCGTATTTGTTATATTAATTATATTTCTCTAAATCAGGAGATGATGAACAACCAGATCCAAAAATAAATATGGAATTCTATATCAAATGGAAAGGTTGGAGTCATTTGCATAATACGTGGGAAACTTATGAAAATCTTCGTGGCTTAAAAGGATTTAAGAAGTTAGAAAACTATATCAAGAATTACTTGGCCGAACAGCGAGCATTGCAGGAAAGCCCAGAAGATAAAGAAACAATTGATGTCAAGATGGAAATGGCCAGAGACATATTAAAAGATTATAAGACTGTTGAACGAATCATAGCGGTAAAAACCTCGTCCGAGAATTCAACTACCGAATATTTATGCAAGTTCAAACGCTTACCTTACCAAGACTGTACTTGGGAATCGGCTGATAATGAAATTATAAAAAACGATTTTCAATCGGACATCACCGCTTTTATTAATCGTAATAATAACACACGAGTTCCTAACAAAAGCAGAATATGCAAGAACCGACCATCATTTAAACCTTTAACATCACAGCCTAGTTATCTGGTTGGTGGTGAACTTCGAGATTTCCAGCTTACTGGATTGAATTGGCTTGCCCATTTATGGTCAAAAAATTGTAACGGTATACTTGCTGATGAGGTGCATATAGGTTTTTGGTATCAATTTTTTTTTTGTTTATATATCTTTATGATTATGATTTTATTTAGTCATTTATTATTATGATTACAGATGGGTCTCGGTAAAACAGTTCAAACGATTTCGTTTCTTTCATATCTTTACCATTCAATGGAACAATATGGACCTTTTTTGGTTGTCGTACCTTTATCAACAATTGGATCTTGGCAAAATGAATTTCAGACATGGGCACCTGACCTTAATGTTATTATATATACCGGAAATTCACAAAGTCGAGAAGTTATCCGCGAACATGAATTCTTTTTTCCTTCAAACTCAATGATAAAACGACCGAAGTTTAACGCTCTAGTGACGACATACGAATTCATTTTAAAGGATCGTCAAGAACTCGGAAGTATAAAATGGCAGTATTTGGCGGTGGATGAAGCTCATCGGTTAAAAAATAGCGAATCTCAACTTCATGAAGTATTATCAACATTTCATACTGCAAATCGCCTATTAATAACTGGCACACCATTGCAGAATTCAGTCAAAGAGTTATGCTCATTAGTAAATTTTTTGATGCCAGATTTTGATGAGATCATTGCCGAGATTGATATTGATGCACCTGACGCAGAACAAGAATCCAAGATCCGTAGACTACATAAAAGTCTTGAGCCATATATGCTTAGACGCCTTAAAAAGGATGTTGAAAAGTCATTGCCACAGAAGACTGAAAGGATCCTCAGAGTTGGTTTAAGCCCTTTACAAATGCATTATTATAAGAACATCCTTACGAAAAATTTTGATGTTTTGAATGAAGGAGTCACTGGCTCTTCTCAAATGAGTCTTTTGAACATTGCAGTCGAATTGAAGAAGGCAAGTAACCATCCATTCTTATTCCCAAATGCTGAACCTCGTACGGTCCGTAACGAAGATCAATTACGTGGTCTTGTTACAAACAGTGGAAAGATGGTTCTTTTGGATAAATTATTAACAAGATTAAGAGAGTCCAATCATCGAGTTTTGATATTCTCCCAAATGGTTCGAATGTTGGATATCCTAACGGACTATCTTAGATTACGTGGTTATCAGCATCAACGGTTAGATGGAAGCGTTCCATCAGAAGCTCGTAAAAAGGCTATTGAACAGTTTAATGCTCCAAATTCACTAGATTTTGTTTTTTTGCTGTCGACACGTGCTGGTGGTTTAGGTATTAACCTTAATACAGCAGATACCGTTATTATTTTCGATTCTGACTGGAATCCACAAAACGATCTGCAAGCGATGGCCAGAGCACATCGTATTGGACAAAAGAATCACGTGAATGTCTATCGATTCGTATCAAAGGACACAATTGAAGAAAGCGTACTCGACCGTGCCAAACGTAAGAGGGTTCTCGAATATTGTATCATTAAACAGATGGATACTTCTGGAAAGAGTATTTTACAAAAGAATCCGAAAAGTTCAAAACCTTCAGATAATTTTAGCCGTGAAGAATTGTCAGTAATTCTCAAGTTTGGTGCTCAAAACATGTTCAAAGATGAGGGCGCTAAAAAACTTGATGATCTTGACTTGGATGATATATTGGCTCGAGCTGAAACTCATGATACCGTTGGAGATCAGTCAAGCAGTAGTCTTGGCGGTGAAGAATTTTTAAAACAATTCCAAGTGGCAGACTTTGGTGATGGTGATATGAGTTGGGAAGATATCATTCCTCAAGAAGAGAGGGATCGTATGGCACAGGCCGCCGCAGAACTTGCTCAAGCCGAAGAGCAAGATGGGTACGACGGTAAAACATCAAAACGCAAAACAGTTCAAGGTGATACTAATTTGATCGATTCAGATGACGAAGAGCAACAAAAGAAAAAAGCTAATCGTAAGAAGAAGCAAAAAAATCGAAAGAAGAAAAAAGTGAATGACGACGACGAAGTTCGTCCCAAAAAGTCTAGACATAAACGAAAGGTAGATTCGGGCGAAGAACATTCAGCAGATGAAGTCATAGATGATTCCAACTCAGACTCTGATGATGGTCGTGCGAAGAAGAAATCACGTTCACGAAGAAAAAAAGGTGATAACACGAACGGAAGGAGATCAAACGGGAAACGTTACAAACATTCATCGTCTGAACATGATGATGACCGTAATATCCAAAAGAGATCAAAATCGAGCCGGAAACATAAAGATTCAGATGATGATGATGAGCTAATAAAGACATCAAAAAGACAAAAGACTAGTGTGTCATCTTCAGGTTCCTCACGTGAAATGACCCCTAAGGATATACGAGCCTTGATAAAGGGCATTATGAAATATGGTGATATACATCAACGATATGAAGAAGTAGTAGCCGAAGCTGGCTTACAAGAAAAGGATCAGCAGCTACTACTTACAGCCTATGATGACCTATATCTAACATGTAAAAAAGCTGTTGAAGACCACGAAGCATCAAATGAGAACCTTGCCAATCTCCGTGGTAAAGCAATACAAGCCACATATCGCGACGTAGATAAAATTAACGCAGGTGCATTAATTCAACGCGTTGCTGACCTTAGAAGTTTGCATGAAAAAACGAGAGGTAAGAATCGGTAATATTTAATTCGTTCGACGAATCTTTAATACTCATTTCTTTTTTTTTGAAAAAGGCATCGCAGATCTTGCGAGATTTAGGATCACAACACCCACAAAACCGGTCACAAACTGGTTTTCCGATTGGAACCAGCCTGAAGATAATTCTCTCGTAGCTGGAATTTATAAACACGGTTTTGGCAATTGGAAAGCTATTCGTGGAGATAAAGAATTGGGCCTGACGGATAAGCTTCCCATTGACGAGGGTGATGGAGCCCAGCGGACAGCTCTAACGGCCAAGGTTGTCCGAAGGGCTGAATATTTGTTGAAAGTGGTTCGGGAGATAGATGATGAAGAAGAGGAGCGGGTAATTTTAGAGTTTAAGAATTTTAACTTAATAAAAATATTTATTTAATGAACTGTTCTATTTAAATAGAGACGACTTCGAATTCGTTCTGGCTCTCGTGGAGATGAAGCAGGGCCATCTACTTCTCGTGATGTCGCTCCCGCTAAGGGAAAGAAGGTAGCGAAACCGACCGTCAATTCAGGAGAGGAGGATACTCAAGCGCCAAATGACAGAGAGTGCAAAGAGCTTCTGCGCCCAGTCAAGGATAATCTTCAGTGGCTCAAGAAGGTAAAATTTTCTCTTTCATTCATCGTTTTTTAATAGCTTAAATTAACTTGGTCTTTTTAACATATACTTATAGGAGTCGAGTCAATATTCTGGAAAAGAGAAGGCTCGACTTATCAAGGAGTCACTAAAGGTTATTGGCGCGAGAATTGGAGAAATCCTCTCCACTAAGCTAGCCGCTGAGAAACCTCGGTGGCAATTTAATTTGTGGCAGTTTGTGACGTATTTCTGGCCTCGAGAAATCGGAGCAGAAAAATTAATCGACTTATATCGCAAGATGGAGGCTGCAGAAGCTTCAGCTGGATCGTCTTAAGCAGTTTCGCAGTAAAGCAAATGAAGGGAGGGCGGTGGGCAAAAAACATATTATTATTAAATTTTTTTTTAAAAACAAAAGAGGGAAAAAGTTGTTTAAAGTAGAAATTAAAATTTTGCAATAATTAGCAGAAAAGGACAATGGAATAAACAATCGGTGGGAAATCAAGATTAATTCTGTTGAAATGTAATGTAAAAAAAAGTAGATAGCAAATAGTAGAAATATAAAAATTTATGGTGGTAATTCAAGCCACCTTTGTATATTTTATTCATAATTTTTTTTTCGGTTAAATAAACCGAAATTTAATTGTAGATAATATAAACAAAAAAATTATAATTATTTAGTATATAGTGTATATTGTTTGGAATATAATTATTATATTGGTTTGGCAGGTGACAAGCCGATTAAAAAAAAAGAATAATTTATAATATAGGTTTAATAATTGGTTAATAATTAATAAAATTTGACATCTGATCAGTCGATCACGTTATTTTTCGTTACTTCAAACCAACTTATATTTACTGGCTGCTAGAATTTATTATTGTAGCAAAATGAACTTTAAAAGATGCCATTTGGGTTCAAACTCAAACGTAACGATTCGGGTTCAACAACTGGATCGATTGACACATCATCTCCGCCTGATAGTCCTGGATTCACACGGAAAAATCCTCTCTCAGAATCTGTAACATCAAACGAAAACAAAACCACGGAAATCCAACCAAACGAAACAATTGAAAATCTTGAAAGTGATCAAAGGAATGAACAAACTGAAGTAGCTAATGTTACGCAAGAAGAAGAGCTTCCTATCCCTCCGGAGTTTATAGACCATTATGCAGATGTTAAAGTCAAATGGCGTAAATTAGATGACGAACCTCTTTTGTATAGGGATAAATACATCGCTATTACGAGGACTTATTTATATATTTTTAACTATTATATTCCTGACGGGAAAGATAAATCTATTCCAATGACAAGTATCAAAAACATTCAAACTGATAAAGAAGCAAATTTATCCGATATGTCATATCAAAAATGGTAAGCAATTATAATTTAACAATAATTAATTTTCTTACATCAAAAGAAGTCATCTAATTTACATATTATCGTTATGAAGGGGAGCCGGCTCAATAGATCTTTGGGTAATATATAAATTATATACACGTCTCATTAGTTTAAAATGATTGCTAACCCAAATTCTTTCATTTTTGATATAGTGGGCAAAAGATCTGGGAAGATGGAAAGGTCATGACTTGTGTGTTATTGTCACTGTTGACCATGGGTGGGTCAAGAGGAAAGGGTTTACTTTAGAAAATGCTGAGGGTTTATATGTATTGAAAAAAACCTGGAAAACTGCAAATGGTGAACCATTTGAAGAATAGATTTTCTTTATCTATAACGTCTATAATAAAAAAATCTACTAAATGTTATTAAAAGCTGAACTTTAATTATACAAATTTATCCCATTTGAATTTAATTTTGTTTATTGATTTTGTATGATTACTTCTAATAATATAATAGCTAAAATCATGTACATTCGTTATAAACATTACACCCGCGCTATTACAACTCCGCAGTACCAAGAATTATTATTACCAACGAGAGCGACTGCTGGTGTTAGTATAACGCCCACTATATCTTCCCCGTCCTATTTTCAAATAGAATCATTATTTTTCAATTTTTGTCATGAATTAAATAAATATTGTAAACTTACCACTGTTAACGTTGGCAGCAGCAATTTTTGCTAAATCTGCCAACTTTGGATCTACTTCTTGGTTAGCTTCGCGCAATATATTCACCAAATCTTTAGCCTGTTTAGCATTTTCCATTGTGAAGAACGTTGTAGCAGAGCCTTTTGCACCACCACGACCTGTTCGTCCAATACGATGAACATAATCCTAAAGTTAAAAATAAATAAATAACATCAGATTCTATATTAAAAAGAAAAATGATCGTAGAAAATAATCCCTACCTCTACATTAGTAGGAAAATCATAATTGATAACAAGCTTAACATCTTTGACGTCTGAAGTCCAAAAAAATATTGTGAGCAAATCAAATAAATCAGAGAATCCTGCTATCTATCAAAGGCACTCAGTGTCAATTGTGTAGATATGCATATAGCAATCTGTGCAATTTTAATTATACGGTAACGTACAAAACAATACAAATAAAAAAAATAAAGCAGACGGACAGACGGGCAGACGGGCAGACAGACGGACAAAAAAAAAAAAAAAAAAAAAAAGGATATGTAAGTCCCAATGCCAGAATCGAAGAGCAGCGGCAGGCAAGTAAAGAAAGTATCACGGGTAAGGGACAACACAACATGACGCTTCTTATGTCAAAGAAAGACGGCATGAAATCCCTCAATTCAAGTGTTTAGCACTTCAAAAAACCGCCTGAGCTAGTTTTGTCATAAGTTTCCATCAAATTTTGATAGTTTTTCTCCTAGCCAGCTGACTAGAAAATATGTGAGGAAACATTTAAGCTATTGAATCAGCCAGAGCTCAATCCAAAATTAAGGGCACTCTGTAAAAGACCAAACAGGACCCGGTGACAACTAGCCAAGAGACGGAATTTCTTCGTGTTTTGTGGTATTTGTATGGTTATTTGAAATCATAATTATGTTATAATTATATCATTTTTCATTTGTTACATTTAATATTATAAACTTTTTTCTATTGTATAATTTATAATTGTGAGCGCGTTATTCGATTTACACTTTCTGCCCGCGGCTACTGCTGGCATTTTTATGGGGGGACCTACATACTTACAAGAAAGGGCAAGAAATCGTTAAAACAACTAAAAACTGCAAAAATATAGTCAATAAATCATACCAATTCCTCTAGATGCAACATCAGTAGCAACCATAATTGGAGATTTTCCACTTCGAAATTCACTTAAAACCCAGTCACGCTCACTCTGGGCCTTGTCGCCATGAATTGCAAGCGCTGGCCAACCGTCTTGGCGTAAATATTTAGTAATTTCGTCCGCTGTGCGCTTAGTTCCAGTGAAGATCAACGTTTTATTATCTTTTTGATCCATAATTCTTTCAAGATGTTTGACCAATCTATAATTAAAAAAAGGGTAAATTCAATGAATATAAACAAATGTTAATTATCATAAACAATATTTACTTTGTCCGCTTCTCATATTCTGCACAAACTTCAACTATCTGCGTAATATTATGACTTGCTGATAAGTCCAATGAACCAATGTTCACCTGAATAAAATCATGAAGGTAATCTTCGGCAAGTTTTTTAACTTCCTTTGGCCAAGTTGCACTCCACATAAGCGTTTGTCTATCTGGTCGAATTTGGTCGACTATTTTACGAATTTGAGGTTCGAATCCCATATCTAACATGCGATCTGCTTCATCTAGAACAAGGTAAGTAACTCGGCGAAGATTTGTTCGCCTAGATTCTAACATATCTATTAAGCGGCCAGGTGTTGCTATACAAATCTCAACGCCCTGTGATAATTCACGAGATTGAGGTCCTTTAGGCACACCACCATATACACAGGTATTCTTGATCTTTGAAGATTTGCCAAATTTTGTACACTCCTGTTGGATTTGTACAGCCAATTCACGTGTAGGAGCAAGTATCAGAACAATTGGACCATCGCCAGGTTCAAGAAATGGTTGAGCATTGATATGCACGATTGCCGGTAAACAATAAGCTAAAGTTTTACCAGATCCAGTTTCAGCTATACCTACAACATCACGTCCCGAAAGTGCCATTGGCCATCCTTGAGATTGAATCGGTGTAGGAGCTTTAAATCCAAGATCCAAAACCTCTTTCAAAACATAAGCTAAATAAAAGAGAAATAAATATTTTATTATGAAGAAATTTAAGTTTAATTCGTTTAATTTAATTTAATAGTAGACCGAAAATACCTGGAAAATTAGCCTCTTCAAAAGTCTCTACTGGTTTAGGAATGTCACGACCAAAGACTTTCATGTCATGAAATTTACGGTACTCCTCTACTTGGATCATTGATCGTGAAACGACATTTGGATGTTCACGATAAAAATTCTTTTCAAATTTATGAAGTTTAGAGAAATCCCACTCCTGCTTAACCAAACCTGATCCGAGGTTTGACATGCGATCGTTTGAATAAGAACTACTTCCTCCTGGACGATAGCTCGATGACGTATAACGATCTCGACTCCCATAACTATCATATGTTGGACTACGGTCTCGATAACTAGAGTTGCGAGTATCATATCTATTAATTTGAACAGGTAGATTATAATAAAACAGGATATAATAATTTAGTTCACTGCAATTAAACACAATCAGATCAAACTATTGAAAAATACACTTCATCTAACGAAAATTTTAGCAATAATAGTGGTAATAAATTTCTTATTATATATATTTTTGTGTGAAAATTCAGATGCTCATTTGAATATAAACCATAGTAAAAGAGCTAAAGAAAAATATAACTTACTCCTTACGATCCCTTCGACTACGATCATCATAAGAACGATCTACACCACGATCGTTTCCATATCTTGAAGACGAAGAATAAGAGGAAGAACTATAACTAGAAGAATTCTTATAAGCACCACCAGCATAGGATGATCCACCGTTGCCATAAGTTGAAGACGACGTTGGAGCCGTATTACTACCACTATAACTAGAAGTAGAGTTAGTTGTACTATACAATGTTCCTGGAGGAGCAGGAACACCTGGAGCACCGTAATTCGAACTATAGGACATTTTTAGTTTGTATAGAAGAAACAAAAAAAGGTGGATTAATAACAATCGCACTAACGAGTTTATGATTTCGTTTGTTATGAAATTTTTTGTACTGTACTTAACTTAGTTAAATGCTCACGTGATTCAAATATTATTTGTGTAACATTATACAATCGGATTCGCTTCGCCAAGCTAATTTAATTGTAGTTGGAAAAATTCTTATTGAGGAATTTCGGTAGCTCAATATTTTTAAATAAAAAATTTTTATGGATGTTGGCTGTTTCATCTCGATTCAGTTATCAATGTTGCATATTCACCAAAATGGCGATATTTCTTTCAGTGGTATATGATAAAGTTCTTTATTAAAAGGTTAATTATAATATAATATAAAAAAGATATAAAAAGAAAATTAATGTCTATAGTTTTCAAATATAATTTACAAATGTATAAATAACAGATAAAATACAAAACGAACATGACATGAATTAGTTTCAAAGTATTCAATAATAAAAGAAGTTGGCCTGATATTATTTCGAAGAAAAATTTCATTTTATCATTTATAAACCTCTTTGAAATATTTTCTATATCATTCCGTTAATCAATTCTCATTCATTTCAACCTTTTTTTTGATAAAGACTTTCAATTCCATCATTTTAAATAATATTTTGGACAAGGAAAGAGAAAGAGTTATACCATTAGTTACATCATTAACATTTGTATGGCAGGAACTTTGTTGTGATAATCGTTTGTGAAGATTGTTTAATTGTTTTCACTGATTAAGTATTGAAAGCAACATATTATAGACAAAGGCAAATGACGATCATTTTTAGAGGTGTTTTGGATCCTGCGTGTTAGGCTCGAATATATTAGAAGTTGCTTTTTGTTGTGTGTGTTGTGTGTCCAAAAACCATGTAGAAGTTTGTTTATTATTGATTGGATAGCCAGTGTTGAGAATGTTTGACATGTTTAAAAGGTTAGCCATACTATTAGTTGGTGGGAGAGTTACAATTCCTAAAGGTTCAGATAAATTGAAACGGAAGGAATCATCTTGTGCAATTTGAAAAAGGTTATTGTCGGAAAAACACGATGACGCTTGTAAAGGAATAGCTTCAAATTTATTTATGTATTTATTTATTTTTTATAAAAAAATAAAAAATAAAATGTTAGTAAAAGTAAATAAAAATAATTAAAGAAGATAACACCATTACTTTGTCCGTTCGTAAGACAGCTATTAAGCATGAGATCGCAAACAGATTGGTCATCGATTTCTACAGTTTTCAAATAAGTGTTCCAATAATCATCGTTGCAACCACTTTTTTCGCATTGAATTAGTCCATTCATAACTTCATTATTATCATATTCATTTTTGTCTAAATGAAAAAATTGTGAAACATAAGAATTAATGGGATTTCTGTTTGAAAATTTTTGTCCTTCAAGTGAAGTGCAAAGGTTAGATGTTAATGCAACAGACAAATTTGGCGTAGTCCCGGATGGCTTGGACAAATTTGCGCAATTGTTAACAAGGTGCTTTGGAGTTGAATTATGTGGTGATGTTGAATTATTTGTAAGTGTTAAAGAAAGATGTTGATTCATATTTTCCGGGCAATAATCTGCGACCAAAGTTAATTTTTTTGATACATTATTTTTTGCTGCATTTTTTGATTCTAATGCATCTCTTTTGACTTTCGCTCTACGATTTTGAAACCAAACTTGAATTGCACGTGAGGACATATTTAGTTTTTGAGCTAATTGAGCACGTGTTGTTGAATCAGGTTTTTGTACATTCTCAAAAACATTATTCAACACGTTTGTCTCTTCTTCGGTGAGGCGACGACGACGTTTCACTTGACGATAATGAGGTGGATAATGATAAAGATGACTGCTCAAGGCGATAGACGATTGTTCAGGAAGCGAAGTTACGTTTAAACTAAGACCACCTTTTATGTCTTGATTTACAAATTCATGTTGATTTTGATATAATGAATAATGGTGCCTTTCTCCTGTGAAATTCAGACCATTACTGTTTATATTCATCATTACCATCTGCAGTAAAAATTTGGTCTGGATGAAAGAAAAGTGTGGTTATCATTAAATATAGAGCGAAAATTTACTGTCACCAAAAGAAAAACGAAAGTTGAGTTCGTGGCTTTTGTACCAACTGCGCCCTTAAGTCGACGCGTTTCATTTAAACACATTAGGAGAATAAATAATAAAGAAAACAAACTTTTTTTATTTATTTCACTATGACGAACGTTAAAAAAAATTTTATTTAAATGAATATATATAATTAAGTCCTTGTATCTGTCTGTTTTTTTAATGAGATTATAATAAGGAAATTTAAAGAAATACAATTTGATTGCTTATGTCAAATTTAACTTTGCATAATTTTCAGTACACTGATTACGATATATTAACTATTAGTATAATTTATTTTTTGCATGAATTTTTCCCATAGACAATCATTATGCACATACAGGCTTATCAAGGTGACGTGAAAAATAAGATCAAACCTAAATTATGTAATCACGTGTAATGTGATACATTACTTCTAATATAAATGAAAGAAATGAATGGAAAAAAGGGTACAAAATCAGAAAGTTGAATTAACAGCTTTCACTAAAGGGATATCCGATTCTTGTAAACCTATAGTGTCTAACACGTCCAAGGGAACGTTGTCGTCTGATGAAGGTGGTGTGTAAATTGATGGTGATGCTATTGAAGGGGAAGTTCCTGTGGCGGCTGACGTCGGAATCGAAGACGCAAATAATTTCTTGTACATCACAGCTTTATAATATAATATTCTCAAATGATCTTCTATATACTCAAGACACTAATAAATATGATATTGTCAGCAAATTGTAAGAATTTGGAAATCATTAAAACATTACTCACGGATTCTGCAGGCATTCCAATAGTTATATATAAGTCCTTACAACGATGTAACATAGAGCATATGTAATCAGATGTATGAAGTGGAGCAAAAATATGATCATCAACTGTAACCGTCTTGTAGCCCAAAATTGCACAATTCCTTAATTGTATTAAAGTATATCTGTCAGAAATTTTCCAATACGTACGCAAACAAAGAACTGTGTAATATACTCACAATCTGTCCAATTCACCTAAGATGCAGACAGATTTCGAAATTGTGTCTTGAGAAGACAATGGTTGCATCTAAAAAAATATATGTATGTATAAATTATTCTTAATTCTTTTGTCTGTACAGGATAAAGACTTTACCATCAGAGAATTCTTTAAATCAATGTCTAGGGATTCTTGAAATTTATCGAGACTAGGAAGACCCATCAATACAAAATCGGACATATACGTGTCACAATAACCAACCATGAGTGACCTTCCATAAGATTTTACAAATAGTTCATCCGCTCGATATGGAAGTTTTTTACTAGATGGTTCGTCATCCTCAATGGAAGTATCTTTAGATGATACTTCCGGTGTTATAAAAGAATCTCGCGATCTGATATGTGTATGATACGCAATGAAACTTTCGAATATAAGTCAAATAAATGCACTTGAACCAAATTTACCTTGGCATTGGAACTTCTAATAAGCTTTCGGTGAAATCACGATTATCCGCAGTCTGCTGAGAATTACTCACGTTCAATAGTTTAGTTTTGTAACTATCCTCAGTATTTTCAGATAAATTGTCGACAAGTTTAACAACTTTCTCTGAAGATAATTTCTGCGTCGTGACTCCAGGAGAAGAAATGTTTGAACTAATATTATCTTGTAGGTTGTTTTCGCATTTCATCCAAACTTTCTTTCGTTCTTCGAATTGGCTTTCTGTAGGAATCATATGTTCCATTCTTTCATATACTTCACTACACCGAATAAAATAACTTAACACAAATAAGATACGACGAACTGTATTTACGTCTTTACCAACAATAATGGTTCGGCTCATTACTGAAGTACCTATACTTCCATACAAGTCTCTATAAAAGGTAACAATGTAAAGAAAATAAGTGCATTCAGCGTAGCACCATATAAGGACTTTCAAAGAAAAAATACCCTAATTGTGCCCATAGTGGATCATAAAATAAATTCTTCCCATTCTAAAGAAGACAATTATCTAAGCTTATTTTTTTAAAAAAGACCACAAACAAAATATTTAAAGTTACCCTTTCCTCGAAATCCGAAATTGGAGCTACTGTAGGAACCCATGCAAGATGATACATTAAAACGCTGGATATCAGTGTAGAAATAAAACTAAATTTTTATAAATAATTTAAATTAAGAATACTTAAATATTAAGAGGAAATGAATAATTAATATTACTAAAAAAAAGAGGATACAAATTCGACTTCTTATTATCAAAATTTTCCAACAAAAAAGTCAGTTCATTCAACAGGCTTTTCGCAAGTTTACTCCTTTGTTGCGGAAATGTCGACATGTTTAACCACAAAGGTTCCTTGCGCAAAGTTTTTGTAAGGGATGATTAAGGAGTTAGTTGTTGCCACTTTACTTGTGCAACACAGACTTTTTGAACAAAAGCGTGCACATTTTTGGTAAGTGAAGCAACGTTTTCCAAGGAGTTATTTCGTGGGTTGGTGAATTCTTTTCTTATGTCATTGATACCTGGATTCGCGGAGTACTATACAATTGGCACAGTGACGTCTTAAATCGCATAACAGCTTCCAACCAGATTGATTCGTTTTGGAGCATTAACGAAGGAAGAGATGTTGACGAAAATCTTTTGTTCGACGGATTAAATATCTAGCAATGTTAAGTGAGAAAAATTGTAAGATTAATTTAATATAAGACTATGACATAATAATAGTTTAAAATAAAACTAAAGATTGACTTACCGAATTAGGTCCATTAATAGAAGATGGTGTTGGTGATCTTCTTAATAGGTGACAAAGTAATCTAAAAGCTGTAGAATGAAGTTGGTGTAATCTGTTTTCTAATAAAGCGAAATGTGAGAATATAAATTCTTCTAATATCGCATTATCTTCTAATGTTATGACAACTCCAATGGCATACATCATAGAACGCGTAGGATGCTTCAAACTTAGCTGAAAATCAAATTTAACAAATGTAATATTTTATTGTTAACTTAAAAAGGAGGAGAATATAAAACACATCTACATCTACGTTTCATCATAATGATATGAGCAAAACGTACGCTATTAGTATTTAGAGGATCTAATCGTGTGGCTAATGATTCAAGTCGTGCGGTGCTTCCCGGTAAAGGAGTTGGATTAAATATACCATTTTCCATACTAGTTTGACTGTATCTTCGCATTCTTCTATTGGTGAAATTACTACGTGGCGAAGTTGAGAGAGAAGAAGTAGAGGATATAGAATTACCGCTCGTTCTCAAACCAAGAATTGGAGGACCATGATGAAAAAGTGAAGAAGGATATGTAGGAATAATACGGACTGATTCGTCATCACTCGATTCCGAATAATCATCAGAATATATTGGATTCGAACCACATTTTTGTTTTATGAAATTACGTGATTCATTGTTAATAGCTATACTACCCTGTGTAGAAGAAGATAAAGAAGTATCGCTACTTATAGAGGAAAAAGAACTACGCCTTCCAGGAGAATTTGATTCAAAATCGGTAGAATTTATTGAAAATAATTTTGTTAATAATATTTGAGGTTTAGGGGATTTAATAAAATGAATTTTGGTTGTCATCCCTTTGTAAGATAAAGGTACAGCCCCAAACATCATTTCTCCGATTAAATCAATATTATGAGCTATCTGATTTTAGAAAATAATAAGCATATATAAAACAAAATTACAACTGTATTTTAAGCAAAATTTTACCTTTCTTTGCGAGAAGAGCGCATGGCTGTTACGATTCATAGAAGGCGGTAAAGTTCTTATACTGGATTTATTAATAGAATCAAAACTTTTTCTTTTATTATCATTGTCTAAAATATGATGATGATAATGAGGAGGATGACCAGCTATATTAACGGGATCATTGGATTTGATATTTATTGCACTACTAGATTTTTGAAGAAAATTTCCACTAAAAAAACCAACTCCACTCCAGGAAGAGGAAAGTTCGGATGTTAATCGATCACGATCATCTGAAGAATTTGAGGCCACTGTATATGCCGAATCATATAATGTTAATTTTGTTTTGTCGCCCGTGTCCTGGCATAAGATGACGCGGATTTGATTGGAATTAAAGGCTGGCGGAGACCAGCTATTCATTTCGTTAGAAAAAAAAGGATATGTATGATTTTGTTTAAAATTATTTATAGCCCAATAGTAATTATCATAATAATTATATATTATCTTTTTCACGACAATCTTAGAAGTTTCCAGTGGAAGAATTTTTAAACTAATTTTTATCGCTCTTTAGGCAAAATACATACGAGTCAGGTTCCAATAATGCTCGAGTATGCAAATCATCTACATCCTTAGTAGGTTTTGTGCCAAATAACTTTTGCAGCATTATCGATCTTTCAAAGAAAGACAAAAAATAATCTCTGCGTGATATTCTGGATATTCTGTGTATTAAAATATTAAAATTAATTTTTCAGGGGTTCAAAATGTCAAAAATTACCAGGCAGCTGGGATTAGATTATCCTCACTTACCTTTAACGGCTTAATTTTATCAATTCTAGATTAGTTTTTAGGGCTCGTCCCCCATTTTTTATTAAATGTCGGAAAATTTCTGACAATCACCTGCTGCTTATCTAAAAACGTCGTATGAAAAATAAAAAATCTTTCATTACGAGTCTTAAAATCAAATTTTCGCTCACAAAAGCTACATTTCTCGACTATTTGTATTTCAATGTCTGAAAGCGCACAGCATTCAAGTTCGGAACACAATGACACTGGACCCTCAATACGAAGAAAAAAAGCTACAAGAGCTTGTTTCCATTGTCAGAAGGCTCATTTGACTTGTGATGATTGTAAGTATAGATATAACAGACCTAAGAGATAAAAAAACAAAATCCTGTAGTTTTTAACTTTTATTAATAATTAATTTATTTATTTTTTAACTATTCTTTAGCTAGACCATGCCAGCGATGTATTAAAAGAGATTTAGCAAATACATGTACTGATGGAATTCGCAAGAAGGCAAAATATCTACAAGATTCAAATTATGATGGTGCGCAAATTACCGGTGAAGTTTATTAGTTTATCTTTATTATTTATTATTAATTTTAGTTTTTTCGACGGATATTCAACTAAAATATCGATTCCAAATTTTGTTTGCAATGAACCTGATTCGATCAAATCGCAACACGATGGTATACGTTACTCCTATACAACATATACCTATAACAACAATGGGTATATAAATTTTCAAGTTTCATTTTAATTTTCAAGTATTAAATTTCTAATACTTCTAAAAAAAATTATTATTTATTTTTTTTAAAAGCAATAAATCTGATAGTTGGCCCACAACCAAACCAAACAGTATTTATGCATAATGGATTTCAACCAAATGCTGGTGAGTATCAATTTCGAAATACTCAAGTATTTCGAAATTTTTTTCTGAAATTTTAAACACTATAATATAGATTTTGGGAAAGGATTTTACGAGTCCAGCATATTTATAAACTTTCGTTTCATCTCGCGCGATTTATGTTGAGGGTATAACGCGCGAAGATTATTAATATGGACCATCTATAGAAAACTTATACAGTTCATAAATTTCTTTTTATATTTTATCTTTTTATGTTTCTTTTGAATGGTTATTCATTCGGTTTGTTCGTTCTAGGCAACCTAGTAGATCCTGGTTCAATATTTCCTGGAGGCTACCCTATTGCGACAGCTAATTACGGTTTTGGTTCTGAGGCAGTTAATCTTGAATATTCTATCCTAAGCAATATGTTATCAACGGCTTCTTCGGAATCTATAGGTTCGCATCCCAGTTTTGCAGATATGGGAATGATTGATCCATTGCAACAGCAAACTCCACATTTACATCAACAACATCAGCAACAACGTACAAGCCCTATTGCGGCTACAGCACCTGCTAATATTAATGGAGGCAATTCTACAATAGGAACTGGCCATAAAAGGGAAAATACTGGAAAAAGAAAATTATATTCAAACACACCTGAGAATGTTTATGCAAATGTTAAGGAGCCTTTTCCCTATAAAGAAGGTTTTCATTTTCTAGTAAAGTGGGTAAGAGAAAGGTATGGATTTTTGGTTTTTTTGGTTTTAGTGTTATTAATTGCAAATATTTGTAGAAGAATTGACTAACTACTTTTTTTTGTGAAATAGAATGGACAAGGAACATATTGAACGCATTGTTAGAGCATTGGCTACTTTTAGACCATCATTTATTGCACTTATAATGAATCTTACCGAAGAAGATTTAATTTTAGTGGAAAAATGTTTTCAAAGAACAATACTAGTGCGTAATTTTATCTTAACTAAACTAAAAGTTTTTGCTTTCTATAATCTTTTCTCATTGTAATACATTATATTAGGAATTTGAGAAATTAATAAGCTTTTCTGGTACACCAACGGTAGTTTGGCGTAGAACCGGAGAAATTGCTTTAGTAGGAAAAGAATTTTCTTTGTTGACTCAATGGTCAAAAGACCAGTTACTTGGAAAAACAACTTATATATATGAGGTATGGCTTTATCAATAGTAATATTTTTTGGAAATTGTATTGTAGGATTTTAAATAAATGTATGTAATTGGTTAAAGGTTATGGACAAACAATCAGCAGTGGAATATTGGGAGAAGTTTGCAGCTCATGCATTTGATAATTCAAGACAATCAGTTATGACTACTTGTATTTTAAAAAGTGCCACAGATATGTCAGTACCATGCACTTTTTGCTTTACCATTAAAAGAGATATTTTTGATATTCCTTTGGCAATAGTTGGAAATGTAAGTAAAAAAGTCTTTTGAAATTAATAAAATACTGTTATTAACTGTTTTTTTTTTTGTAATTATATTTAGTTTTTGCCTATTTTGAGTTAATTGTTATTTGAATTAGTAAATAAAATTGTAAATGAAAATAATTAATAAAATTATATTTATATATGTATATTTGTTTTAATTAAAATATGTTTTTTTATTTTTAATTAAATTATTTATTATTAGTTATTTAATTTAAATAATATTATATTATTCAGCCAAAAATTATTTTTAATCAAATATTTATTTATATAAATTATTTTTAATATATATATATTTGTTAAATATATTAAATTTTAATAAAAATTTAAATAATATTATTAATTTTTTTGTTTTAAATTATAAGTTTTATATTGATTTTTTTAAAAAAATTAATATTTATAATTAATTTTTTTAAAAAATAAAAAAGTATTGTAATTTAAAATATATTTACTATATTGATTTTAAATCTATTATAAGAAGTTTTTTAAAATTTTATCTAATAAGTTTAGGAATAATTTCAATTATTTAACTATCAAAGCTAATGCAGTCTTTATAAAAAATTTACATTGTATTAAGAATTTAACTTTAGAATCAAATTTATCATTTATATTAAAGAAAATTTTTAAAAGAAGATTTATAAAAATATTAATTTTATTAAAAAAATTAAGAAAATTGGTAAATATAATATTATAAAGTAATAATGCTTTAGTTAATATATTTAAAATAATTAAAATGATATAAATATCTTTATAATTTTAGTTTAAACTTTTAGTTATAAATTATTTATATGAATATTAAAGTTGGTGTAATCGTTCCCTACTGTAAAACTAGGTGAATTACCACATATCGAAGTATTAACGATACTCTAAGAGTGATAATCATTCTAGAAAATGTAAGAAATGCTAATTTTATTATTTATACTGTAATTATATGATTAATGAATTTTTTTTATAGATGGCATCCAATCATTCAGATTTATTAACAAATAATAGAATTAAACCTATCATTTGTTCATAGAATTTTTTTAACGAGTTGAAGGTTCTTGAATTCGTTCTAAATCTATTGTGTAAGATCGTGTTAGCATTAGAAAGAAGAGAAGTTGATTTGAGCGATTGTTACTTAGAATTAGGGTTCTGATCAGTTTTGGTAATTACCGAACTGTATCGATCAGTTTCGGTATCAGAGCGGTTTCGGTTTTTACAGTTTACCGAACTGAAACTTTTGGTAAATTTACCGATCGGTTTCGGTAACTGCGGTTTCAGTACCAGTTTTGCGATTTACTGAACTGAATTACCAAATCGATTTAACTAAATAATATAATAAAAAAACGTTGTAAAACGTTTTTTATTAGTTATTTTGATAAAACAAACCGTTTCGCAGCGGTATTTTGTCACTTTAATTAAGAAACGTTGCAAAACATTTTTATTCGTTAATCTAATAAAAAAATAACTATTCGCAACTTTTTTCTTGTCATTTTAACAAACAATGTTGCGAAACGTTAATTGGATAAAAAAAACGTTTCACAACATTTTTTTTGTCACTTTAATAAAAATGTTGCGAAATGTTTTTATGAGTTAATTTTAATAAAAAAAAACGTTTTGCAACGTTTTTTTTTGTCACTTTAATAAAAACGTTGCGCAACATTTTTATTAGCTAATTTTAATAAAAAAAAACGTTTTGCAACGTTTTTTTTGTTGCTTTAATTAAAAAATGTTGCGAAACGTTTTTTATCAATTAATTTAATAAAAAAAATACGTTGCGAAACATTTGAGTTAATTTTAATAAAAAAAACATTTTGCTACGTTTTTTTTTGTTGCTTTAGTTAAAAAATGTTGCGAAACGTTTTTTATCAGTTAATTTAATAAAAAAACGTTTCGCAACATTTTTTTTGTCTCTATAATAAAAACGTTGCGAAATGTTTTTATGAGCTAATTTTAATAAAAAAACGTTTTGCAACGTTTTTTTTTTGTTACTTTAATAAAAATGTTGCGAAACGTTTTTATGAGTTAATTTTAATAAAAAAAACGTTTCGCAACGTTTTTTTTTGTCACTTTAATAAAAACGTTGCACAACATTTTTATTAGCTAATTTTAATAAAAAAAAACAGTTCACAACGTTTTTTTTGTTGCTTTAATTAAAAAACGTTGCAAAACGTTTTTTAACAGTTAGTTTAATAAAAAAAATGTTTCGCTACATTTTTTTTTGTTGCTTTAGTTAAAAAACGTTGCAAAATGTTTTTTATCAGTTAATTTAATAAAAAAAAATGATTCGCAACTTTATTTTTTGACACTTTAAATAAAAAATGTTGCAAAACGTTTTTATAGATGATTTGATTTAGTAAAAAAAATACCAAAATAGTTTCGCGATGTTTTTTTTACTAAAAATGGTTTTTAATATTGGTAAATCGGTTCAGTTTTTGGTAATTATCGATCAGTTTCAATAATCATCAATACCGATACCGGTCGGTTTCAGTAATCATCAATACTGATACTAATCAATTCAGTTTGGTATCAGTTTTTGCAAAAACTGAACCGAACTGAACCGATCAGAGCCCTACTTAGAATTAGCTTGTATTTCTCTTGCAATAAAGAAACTACCACGACAATTTTATTCAGAATTTCGCAATTATTGCATTAAAAAAATAAATGCACATTTTGATGAATTTGATGATAATGATTACTTATTGGCATTTTTTTTGAACTCTCTTTTCTGAGGTATTGATTTATTTATTTATTTATTATTCTTTTATCTTATAATAAAAATAACTAAGTAATAATTAATGTAATAATTAATAATACAAAATTATATTCAATTAGCTAAACCTTTAAAACATGAAATTTGGGCGTGAATAGTTAAATATGCTGGGACTACAGCACAAAAACTAGGAATAGATTTACATGAGACTCGTACTCTTTATTCACATTTATTGAAATATAAAAATAAAAAAAATCCTTTTAATCAACCATATACAGAGGGAATAGATACCTCGATTAGGTGGTGATCAAGTATGGAATTAGAACTATCATACTTGCAACAACTTGCAATTCACTTATTTTTGATCTGTTCTAACAGTGCCAATTGAGAGCGTGGATTTTTAATTTGTGGTTGGCCTTCTAACAAAAGACATCTCAAACTTGGCGTAGAGTAATTAGAATCAATGCTAAAATTAATAACATATTATAGATCAAACGCTTCTCACAAACTTGCTTTTTATGGAAAAGGTACCAAAAGAAATTCACAGAAATTCAGTGATAATGAATTAAATACTATTATAAATGAAGCATTAGCAGAATGGCCAGAGTTTGAAGATGATGATGATGAAATTGCAATGGATATGGGTCAAAATATACAAAGAACAACCAATGAACACATAATACTAAATCATAGAGTAATGTATGGTATAGATCGAAAATACATTAAAACTGTCAAGTCCAAAGATTTTAAATGGATTAGAAAATGTTAAAGAATTTCCAGAAGCGGAAGATAAAAAAGCTAATGATAATGTGGATGAAAATAATCAAAATGATAATGAAGTAGCGGGAAGAGGCATATTAAATTATAATGTTGATGATTTAGCAAAGGAATTTGAGGATTAATAATTAATAACAATAATAGTAATAGTACAATAATAGTAATAATAATAAACATTTGTCAATAATAATAACATTTAATAATTAATTAGTAATATAATAAAATTCGTATATTTTTTTTCATTTAATAATTAATACAAATGTATTTATTATATAATTTATATTATAATTTATTAATAAATTTAATTTCAGCGATTTTGACATATCAAAACTATTTTGGCAGTTTTGTACAATTTCAGCAGTTTTGACATGTCAAAACTATTTTGGCATATTGGCATTTTGACATATTTTTAATTTTGACATTTTGACATTAGCCTATTGAGTTTAGGCAGGCAACTTTAATTATATATAGGAAGTTCTTGAGGAAATTTCAGAAATAAATCTAATAAGATATGTAAATCTTTGCCAACATTAATAGCATTAGGGTAAATTTCTTTAATTTTTTTCTTCTGAAAATAATCAGCATCTTTTTTTTTTTTTTTTTTTTATTTCAAAGGTCGTGTTATTTTTATTGTTAAATATTCGAAATCAAATATTTTATACAACACCTAAATAACCCCTCCAGCTCAGCTAAGTGTGACCCATGAACAAAAATAATCAGCATCATATTGATTTGAATATAATATTAATATACTTTTAGAATCAATAATTGATATGGTGTCTTCAGAGATATTAAATGTAACACTTAAGATTCCATGTTGTTTTATATTATCTAAATAATGAAACAATAAATTGATAAAGTTAGTTTCAAGTTTATTGATCACTTGTTCCATTTCTCTTGAATCTTCTACGAAAATATCAAATATTTATTATACAGATAGAAATAATAAAATTTAATAAAACAAGTCATTTTAATTGCAAATCTGTTTTTTGAGATGATGTCTCAGTCTTACTAGCTCTTTTGTTTGAATTATTAAATTATTTTTATTATTATCATTTGCTTAAAAAAAGTAATATAAATAATTAAAGTAATATTGACTTATATTTTTTATTATTTACTTACAAATTTTTCTCCTGTTCAGTAGTTACTCAAGATAATGATTCATGATCATATTGTTAAGATGATATTTCTATTAAAGTAAAAAAAAAAATTGTAAATAAAAATCATAGAATATTTAATTAGTTAATTTTGCAAATCTGTTTCAAGGTATTTCTCAGACTGAGTAGAAGTATTATTAAATTGAAAAGGTAAAATAGCCATTTTTGGTAGATGAATACTTTGTATTTTTACTGGTTTTAAGGAGTCCATATTTTTTTTCAAATTACAATAAAATTGGTAAAAGAAATTCAATAATTTTAAAAAAAAAAAAACCAAAAAACGAAATTTTAAATATTTTCCATTAATCATAATATATAATTCAACTTATTTTTTTTTAAAAAAAAAAAATCTGAAATAAAAAATTGAACTATATCAAATAAAAAAAAATCTAATTATATTAGATGTTTTTGTCTTGTAAACTGAGAGACTAAAAAATCAAATTATATCTTTAAATAAAATCTGGAAACTACATAAAAAATCGAATTACATCAAATAAAAAAAAAAAGAAAATTTTTTAGTTTACACAGTGTGTCTGAATATAATACACATGATTTAATAATGTAATTTTATTTATGATTTTTTAAACATGATCTTTAGTTCTTCTTTAGCTTCAGAAAGGTAATATATATATTTTTTTGCTTTTATTCTTTTTTCTTTTAACTTTTATTAACTTGTTCATTTTTTTTTAGGCATAGCTGTTTTTAGTTTCATTTTGACAGAAATTTAAGGTGAGTTTTACTTTTTTTATTTTTTTTTTATCCTTTCCTTTGTTTTTTATTAACCTTTTTGTCTCTTTTTTAGACATATATTATTTCAGTTAGTATTCAAGTAAGATTTTTTCATTTTTTTCTTATTGTTTATTTTCTTTAAAATGATATTAATTGACTTTCTTTTCCTTTTTTTTTATAGGAGTGTATTCCAGTCTTTCTTGTATTGTTTCCACTTTATTTCTCTTACTTTCCTTTATCTATTTCATTATTTCTTTCATTTTTTTCACTTTTTCCTTCATTTTTTTTATTTTTTTCTTTCATTTTTTTTTGCTTTTCCTTTTATTTCCTTCATTTCTTTTTTTGTTTCTTTTGTGATTTCTTCTGTAATCTTTTGTTGTTTCATTTTATTGATCTTCAGGTTTTTTCATTGCTTTTTTCATTTCTTTTATTGTTTTTCATTCCTTTTTGCTTCCTTTCATTTTCTTTTATTTCGTCTTGTTCTTTTTTATTAAACATTCATTTTTTTTATTTCTTTTTATTACCCTTTTATTTCTTTCATTCCCTTTAACTTCTTTTCGTTCCTCTTTTTATTTCCCTTTTATTTTTTTCATTCATCTTATTATTTCTTTATTTTTTTTTTTTGTTCCTTTTCACTATTCTTCACTTTTTTTTTTCCTTTTATTTTCTATTTAATTATCTTTATCCCTTTTCATTTATCTTTTTTTCACTCTCTTAATTTTTTACTGTTCTTTTTTACTGTATTTTCTATATATTTTTTTTAAAAAAAAATGGAAAGTCAAAATTTGAAAACTAATTATTTTTTATTTTACGAGTTTTGACCTTTTTGTTCTTATGTAAAAATAAAAATAATAAAATTTTTTTTTTAAAAAAAAAATAAAAAAAAAGATTATCAATAATCAGTAAATTGGTGATATTGAAATTGATTAAACTAATCAGAAATCTCTATATATATCATATGTATGATATATTATGTTAAAACGTTGAAATAGTTTTGGCAGGCAACTTTAACTCAGAACCATTTTCTCTAAAAAAAAAAAAATAAGAAAAAAGAAAAATAATTTTAATATAATATTTTTTAAATAAATTAAAGTCAATAAGTTTTGATAATTGAAACTTACTTATCAGGATTTTAGTATCCAACTTTAGAGCTGTTTTCCAATATACAAATATACAACTGTTACCTGTTTTGATCATTTAAGCAAGAATATTATTTTTCTGAATCATAACACCTAGCCACAGTTGTATAACTGTCAAATTGAACCCGGCTGTCAATAAGAGAATAATGGAAATTATGGTAGTAAGATAATCTACTAAAAAAGAAAAAAAATTTTTATAATGTTTTTTTAAAGTTTTCAAATTACAAAAATATGCCTATATATCCAGATTAATTCTGACTGGTTTCCTATAAATAAAAGAGAGAAGGGAAGAAGAAGAACAATGAAAAAAAAGTAGAAGAGTGAAGAATGAAGGATGAATATGAGGATAAAGAAAAGTAAAGAGATAAAGTGAATGAAAAGAAAAGGGAAAAAAGTATGAATAGTTTAAAAAAGTCAAAAAAAAGTTTGATTGATTATTAAAGTTATATCATATGATTCAAAAATTAAGGTTGATTTTAACTTATTTAACTAAAATATGGTTAGCAATTGGATAATTACTGATTGATACCTGATTTTAACATTTGTTTTAAAAGTAAGTAATCAGTAAATTTAAATTAAAAAATAGTTATCAATTGGGTAATAACATGATTGATACCTGATTAAAATATGAACAAATTTCTAACTATTGAACAAATCAGGTGACCAATCAAAAAAAAGTTACCAATCAAGTAGATACCTGATTGGTTAGCATTTTACCTGTATTGAACTGTCTTACTAGTTTCTGTAAAAAAAAGAAGAAAAGAATTGGTTGATAGTATTCCTTAAAGGATAAAATACAAAGAAAATTAAAAACAATGGAAATACTTATCTAAAAAAACTGAATTGAGCGGTCCTACCAGTTCCTGTAAAAAAAAAAAAAAATAGGAATAGTTAATGACATTCCTCAAAGGATAAAATAAAAAAATAAAAATAAAAAAAATTATAAACACTTACCTTAAAAAAGCTGAAATATTTTCTAACTGGTTCCTGTAAAGAAAAAGAAAATGGTTAATTGGAACTACTTTCAAAAATTAAATCATAGGAAAATATAAAAACACAATTACCTTTAATTAAACGTTCTAAACTGTTTCTATAAAAAAAAAATGGAACAGTTAATAATGTTCCAAAAAAAATATAAGAATAAAAAAAAACATATTTTTAACTTACTACTTATTCTTACTAAAAAAAAATTAAAAAAAAAGTTTTTTTAAAAAAAATGTATCAAATTAGAGCTGACATATCTCAGATGATTGATGTTTCAAACCAGGCATCTCACCTGATGATTTTAATCTAAGGTGCATCAGATTTGATCTCAAGTAAGAATCAATCTGAAGTACAACATATATGTAGAAAGAAAACTAAAAAAAACTAAAATTTTAATATAGAAGTTTCATTTATATAACCATTTTTATAAGGCTTTAATTCTGTATAATTGCTGATTAGTCTGTATAATCTTAAATTGACTTCCCTATTTATTTACCTATCTTCTAGTTAATAACTCTATAATCAAAGTTATATAATCTGAAAAATTCAGAATAATCAAATAATCTATGATTAGTTATATAAGTTATAAACTTATAGTGATATTTAGATTATAATCCAATATTGCTTTAAATAGTATAATTTTTCAGTTTTTTTTGGTTATGTAATTAAATAAAGTTTATAATTTTTAAAGTTTATAAAAATATTTTTAAAGATCTAAATAAACATATTATATTACATGTATAAATAGAGAATTTTTTAACTTATATATGCAATATATGTATGTTATTAATATACATACTGCTGAAGTTTAGGATTTATGTATTTATACACAATAGCATTAGTACACATACTGCATATGTTAAGGAATTCATGTAACTGAATTATGGTATTATCTTCGACTGAAAAATTCGATTTTTATTAAATTTGGGCCGGCATTATAAATTTGGCCAACATTAAGAAAATCTTGGCCAGATTTATAGTTTAAAAATTGACCATTTTAGCCGATCAAATTAACAAGTTTAAATATCAGATATTATACATGATATATATACTTAAAGAGATTTACCTTCAGTTGTGATTTGCGATTTCCCTTTAGGATTAGGTTGGAATTAGGGTTCGGATTAGGGTTAAGGGATAGGGATCATGTTAGGATTAGGATTAAGGTATTTGGATAGGGTTATTTAACACACTGCATCACACCCTACCGTGAATTTTTTTTTATTACGTGTTGTGTTAAAGATTTATAAATTTCCCTGTTAATTTCCTGACATGACCACTGACTAATACAGTAAGCTTTGATAACTACAAATCATAGAATATTCTGATCGACATTCTCTATGTATAGGTTGATGATCTTCCTTATATAGGAATAACGGTGTAAATTTCATGTGTTCATTCAAAAGAAAACGGTTATTGACGTTAAATTAATGTGAAAAATTCTTTTCAAAGAAAAAGAAAAAGTAAAAACATGGCGCACCTTCAACTTATTCTTGATCGACTTATTGCTGAAAATCTTCACGGTCCTATATCAACTACTCCTAATATTGCGGTCACGTCTCATCAGCGTTTGTTTCGAAGTCCTGGATCACAACCTGAGTTGTTTAGCGACCAGGACCTGGATGCGGGAGATCCAAGGTTTATCTAATAAACAATTTTATTTTATGTGCTTTAGAACAAATTTTATGTTATTTACGCTTATATGGAATCTTTGGGTCTATAATTTGCTTTAGATGGCCAAACCTTTTTGAAGAGTTTTTTCTCGTGAATAGTGATACTAAAAACGATGATTTGTTATTTTTTGTAAGACAAACACATTCAGAAAATGAAAATCTTGATCCCGTATTTGTTAAAAGAAAAACTACACCAAATAGCTTGCCACCTTTAGATGATGCTGTATTATGGAAAGAAACATTTTTTCTGAATTTGATCGTTCAGGTACCTGGACATAATCTGAAATTATTTCTTATATTTAATTATTTAATTCATACTTTAATTATATAATTTGAACTATTTGTAAATTTCTCTAATTAAACGGATTCGTTGGATGATCCGTACTTATATTAGTTACCTTGTAAATTAACAGTTGCGGTGTGTACTAGAACACCGAATGATAATTCAAATGGACCAAACCAGAAGACAAGTATGACATGCTCAAAGAAACATGTTTCAAAACGTGTTTATGCTCTCCCAACTAAATCTAGAATGGATGTTAAAGAAACATCAATGGAGTGTTCTTATCCCCTTATTTATTATGTAATTGATGATTATGAGGATATGTTCGAACATTTAATTGTTACAGATGGAGAATATTTGTGTGTAGAATTAGCAGTGACGATACCAAATAAATCAGATGATGATGATGACCTTAGCGATAGAGACAATGATAGCGATGATGATTATTATGGTACTTCCACTAACATTAACAAACATAGTAACAAATTCCGAAGATCAATGACGAATGGACCTTTCCCACAACCATCGAACGATTCAAAAATTACTTTATTCCAAGGTGCTGCTTCATATTCTAATTTATTAGAAATTTATAAGCAAAAAGCCGCTAATAAACTAAACAAGAGATTTAAGATGGGGCCAGTAACGCCACCAACTGAATATATTATGATGCGCGGACCAGGTGGAAAGGGACATGCACAGGTTTGTTATAAATTATTTTATAAAATTTTAGGAAATTTTTTGTCCATCAAAACTAAAATAATAAACGTCTACAAGGTTGCGATCACTGCATCTTCTTTAGACGAAGCAAATGAAGACAATTTCTCAGATATAGCAACAAGTGAAGCAAACTTTGTTTCTTCGATCAACGCGAACCCATCAGGATCAGAAATGGATTCATGGAATTTTAATACCGGGAATGGTAACAATACAATTACCATTAATAATGGAAAAACTACTATTCGAAATCCTCAAAGACCAACTTCATCTAGTTCGTTTTTTCAATCTTTGAAAAGATTATCACAATCTATAACAGATAAGTCATCATCTGACCCTGAAAGTTTGAAATGCTGTATGACATTTGTCAATGTTCCTTGGACAAGTATTATCACGTAAGAATTTAATATTTGAAAGGTATGCATTTTCTTTTTCTTATATTGAAAACTATTTCTTTTATTAGGGACCTTGTAACGTATGCAAGAAAAAAACAACAATCAACATAGTTTTCATAATTAAGATATTTTTGTTTATAAAAAATCATGCTGTGCCACATGATTCGCGCAGATTTTAGATGACGTATATTTAATACTTTGTATAAAATTTAATTATTTATAATGAATCCGTTGGTGAAATATTGTTCATTTATCATTATAAACTATTTACCTTTTCCTCTTGTTATTTCACTCGTATTCCAAATTTCAGATAAAATTAATATCTACCTCATATTAATAAATTTGAAGTATCAAAACTACTTAAAGTATACACATCTATGAAATTTGCCTGTTAATTAAACTAAAATGACTCAATTTTTATAGGAATATTAACAATTTCGTAATTATCATCAAAATAAGCTTTATTAGAATAACAATATAAAATTATTTGAAATAATGTGAAAATTCGAAGTTATTACGTAAAATTGTGACATATTCGAATTTTATGAGTATGGACGTCATCAATGGATTTTTACCAATTCTCTTTATTTTTAAATTTATGATATTTAATATTTAGTTAAATTGCAGCACATTCCTTAAATATATTTTCAAATATTTACCTTGCTTTTTCTAAAAACATGGAGAACGATGGAGTTTTGACTTCTGATCCCATTAAAGTTGACAAGTTTACAAAACCTCTTGAAGGTATTTCTGAAACCATCTCTCTGTCTGACGGCGGGATCCGTGAGGCAAGTACAACTGAAGCTGAGATATTAGATAGTCTTGGTGAAGAAGAGAATTTATCTGGTTCGCCTAGACCACGACCAAGATCAAAACCAGGGCGCAACAATCAGAACAATGCTTATAATGTAAATAATGATAAAGAAAATACGGGGACAGGTGAAGTTACCAAAAGGATATCGAGCTGGTTTAGTTCTTTTTGGGTCTCTTCTCATGATACAAATGGGGAAGTGTCCGATAAGGACGATCCCGAGTTTGCTTGTTTCAAGCAAGAATTATTGGATAGTTTGGATAACAGATCAACACCGGAACCTATTAGTCAAACATCAAAAGATAATTCAATTTGGTTGATGGGTGTTCATTATGAAGTTAGTGGTGATCGCAATTCAAGTGAATCTAATGGTTCTTTCTATGAAGGATCAAATTATTATTACACTACACCCGGATCTTTTCCGCATCTTTCAATGCAACAACAGATATTATCACCAACTAATTTCCCAGCTGAATTTTATCAAGATTTTACTTCACGGATATGGTGTACATATAGACACAATTATGCACCTATAAAACCTACACACTTTACAAATGATGGAGGATGGGGTTGTATGTTAAGGTCAAGTCAATCATTGCTTGCAAACGCTTTAATATTACAATTTTTGGGGAGAGGTTAGTGGATTTTCCTTTTGTTACTATAATATCTATAATATAAAGAATGAACTTTACGAATTCCGATAATTTGCTGCTATATCTTCTTAATTTTTATATATTGTTGTCACAAAATTATTATTCATGTTGCTTTCTTTTTCTGATTTATTTAGAATGGCGAAGAGTAAATAAAGGTGAAGATTCATGGGATAAATATGTAGAGGTGCGTTATTATTTATTTATTTTATTTAATTATTTCAAGATAAAGCATTTATGTGTGTTATGATAGTAGATCCTTACATGGTTTATAGATGACATGTCATCACGTTGCCCGTTTTCTGTTCACCGTGTCGCTTTATTGGGTAAACAACTTGGGAAGAATATCGGTGAATGGTTTGGTCCTTTAACAGCCTGCCAAGTTATAAAGTATGTAAACTTATCGGACAATTTTTCCTAAAAAACAATTTTTACTTCTTTTAATAAATTATCATTAAATTAAAATCTTCAGAGCTTTAGTAGAGGATTATTCAGCCGCACAATTAAGTGTGCACGTTGTAACAGATGGTGTAGTATATAAAAATGAAGTATACAAGGTTGCAAAAAATAATCTATCCGGGGGGGATTTTTTTCGGTCTGTTTTGATTCTCGTCTCCACACGATTGGGAACCGATAACCTTAATCCGAAATATTATAATGCGTTGAAGGTTAAAATACTATTATTTTAGCTATTAATATTATTGAGCATATTTCTCTTATACAAAATTTTGATATCTATAGGCTTATTTTAGATTTCCACATAGTGTAGGAATAGCTGGGTAAGTACAATACCAAAAATTTTGTTATTAATCGATCATGCTTAGTTAAAATTTTAAAATTATATGTATTATTATTCTCACAGTGGAAAGCCGTCTTCGTCGTATTATTTTATTGGAACACAAGGTTTGGTGTTGAAATAAAAAATTGTTATTTAAAAGATAATGATTGATAATATCATTGAAAATTTAAAATTTAGGAGATGACTTGTTTTATCTTGACCCACATCATTCAAGGCCAGCGTTAGAATTGAAAGCTATACAGGAATATACTGAAGAAGTAAGGAATGTATTTATTATTTTTTTCAATAGAGAATACAATCCCAATTTATTTTTTCTTTTTAATATAAGGAAATGTCAACTTTTCATTGTGATACATTACGTAAAATACCAATTTCACAATTGGATCCTTCCATGTTGCTAGGGTTTTATTGTCAGAATAGTGAAGAATTCGAGAATTTTTGTAATCTTGTTGAAAAGGTTAGTAAAGAGTTGTCACGATTATCAATTCTTATAGTTTGTACTTACAGTATGTCAAAACCTCATCTAGATCAGCAAAGAGCATATGCCTGTTTTTACTATTGAACAAGAAGAACCAGTTTATAACAGTGACGTGGATTTCTTTTCAGAAGATGATGAGCTAGATATTTCTGAAAAGGAAGAAGAAAATATAGTGGAAGATGTAGCTGAAGATGAAATGGAATTGTGAAAAAGTAAAAAAAAAATATTAACTGATTATTTAATAATACCAATAATAATGATTATAATTAGTTATTTTTTCCAAATTATTAAGTCAATTTTTATATTTGTATTATTTTTGTTATTATTTTCTAATAGATATGCAAGTTTTTCTAAAAAAGTAATATTGATTCACGTGACAATTAAATTATGTAATGATAAAATTTTTTCCCTTGCATTTCTGGAACAAAAATTTTTTAGCATTGATAACGAAATAAAGAACTATGTCGTTAGAGAAACTAAGTACCAGTAATTGTTTAAAAAGTTGATTAAAATTCTATAAAACAGAATTGACAAAACCGCCTTCTCTTTTTTTTTTTTTTTTAAAAAAAAAAAAAAAAAAAAAAATAAATGTTATTTTTATTTATTTACATTAACATTATTGATTAATAATAGTAAATTAAGAAGTAATTAGTGAATTTTTAGGAAATTTATAAGGAAAAAGAAATTAGAGTATAAATATCTATGATTATGTTTTGAAATGTCCTTTTAGTAAGAATGGCGAAAAACAAAAAAAAAGAATAGAAGGATGAAATGTTATTTATCGAAGGATATTTTATCCCGAATGATTTGTCATTACTTTATATTCGTCTAAATCATCGTTTTCTAAGGCTTCTTGTTTTCCATCAAGCGGTAAAATCGCAAGATATAAGACAAAAGCAAAATAAAAGATGCCACAAATGTAACCAACGTATATATTAGGCAATTCTTCTAGGTATATTATAAACAAAAAAAGATTAAAGAAAATGATAGTAAAAGCTAAACTCCATGTAACATATTTCCAGAGATTGTATGATCTAAATGTATGACCCATTACTTCCTTTGAACTGGTAAGCTTAAGGATTGGAATTAGCGCACAGGGAAGACAGAGGCTTTGAAGAACATTTAGAAGTTCTCCCATTGTATCAAAGTGATCAACCTATTGAAAAAAAGAATTAATATATATAATTGCGTAAAATAAAGTATACTATAAAACTTACTGCAAATAATGCCACCAACATAGAAGGCACCAGTGCAATACCACGTGTGATAGCTACACGATGCCATGATTTGGAAAAAATCTTTCCAAAATATCCTTCCATGACATATTGACCGGCTAAAGTACCAGTCATCGTAGAACCTGATACGCAGAGATGTACAGAAAATAATTAAAACACCTCATTTTGAAATTAATTCATAATTAGTCATTAGTTATGACTTACTTTGACCAGCACTTAAAAGCCCAAGTGCCCAAAGATATCTTGCACTACTACCTAAAGTTTTTGTTAAAACATCTGCAGCATCATATAATCCTGGTAAAGCTTTTAACGCCTTTAAATTGCCAGGGACGTAAAACACTCGTGCAAAAACAACTACAATTGCCATATTGATGAGATATGAACAAAGCAATGCCATAGCACTCTCAATAGAAAAGTAAAAGTTAGCTTCTTTAAGCTTTGCTTTGGAACTATGATCTGTTTTACGTGTCATAACTAATGCCGAATGGAGATATAAATTATGCGGCATAATAACTAAAATATGAATAATATAAGTTAGAGAGGTTAAAATCACTTGTAATTAAATTCAACGAATAATTGTCATACCGGCTCCAATCATTGCTACAGCTTGTACGACAGCACTAGATGGAACGGTGGGAATTAACATTCCTTTAGCTATTTCTCCTACATTTGGTTCACTTTGAAACATTTCAATCCAAAAACAAGCAGCCATTAATGCAATCAATGCCATAAAAAATGCTTCTAGTTTTCTTACACCGTAATTTTGTAACAACATGAAAGTAAAAGTATCCATAGCAGTTAACATTGTTCCAACCCACAATGGCAAACCAAATAGGATTTTAATAGCAATAGCAGTACCAACAATTTCTTGAATATCTGAACCTATAATCGCAATCTCCGTAAATGACCAAAGTACTATAGATATTGGTTTTGAATAATGAGCCCTAATAAGTTGCGCAAGATGTTTGCCAGTTACAACTCCACAGCGGGCAGAAAGAATCTGGAGTAATAAACCAGCAATATGGGCGTATAATAAAAGCCATAACAATGAATAACCAGCTGCTGCTCCACTTTGCAAATCTGCTTCCAGATTTCCTGGGTCTAAGTATGCTATGGACATTAGAAATCCTTTAAATGCAAAAGAAGTTGGCATTAAATTGTACGGTTTTACAAAATAAATAATTTATTAGCTTTATAGAGCTAGAAATCAAATTTTAAAACAAATACCTGGCCCTGTATATTTCCAAAGTTTCTTCCAGGAAAATTTTGGTTGTATCTCGCCAGTGTCAACTTCAGCTTCAATCAGTTTATCATCGAATTCTACAAAACCATGGACTAGGCCATGGGTAATGTTAGAATCGTCTATATCTTCTGCATTTATAACTTCATCTAAACTAGATCTTTGAATTAATGGAGCTACATCGCTTGTTACTTCCTGTGGTGGCATATTGAAGTCTTACGAAACTTGATATTCGTGATGAATTTAAAAAAGAAAACAAAAATAGATTACACATTTAACGCGAATGAGAGTGTTAACCAGTATCACGTTATTTTCGGTGCCGATATCGGTCATCAAATATAGTCAATCGTGACATTTATCCAATAATTGTTCGCCAAGTATATGTAAACTAAAAATCAGTATTATTAACGAAACAAGAGTAAAACAATTTATGTAATTCATCTCTTCTCTTTAAACTTTTTTATTTTATTATTTTTTTAAAAAAGAAATTAATAGAATGGCAGTACGTAACAAATTTTTATAAAGTATTTTTTTTAATTAAGGAATAACATTTTGCTTAATTACTTACATTGTCTATTCAAAACAGGACGTTGCTCCATCTGGATCACCAAAAAGCGTTGTTAGGTAAGAGTAATAAAACCCATTTGTATAAAAGGAAATTTTATTAACCGTACAAGAAAATCAGAAGAGAGCAGCAGCTTTTAAAAAATAACTAAATAACTGAAGGCATCTATTTTAATAATTGAAATACCTTAGAAAACGAACTACTGGAAATGCTACCGTATCTCGAGCCGGTGGTAGTTCATCGACTATGATGAAATTATATTCCGATGATGCTCAAGGCTTAAGAGTGTAAATTTTTTTTTTTTAATATATTTCTTTGATATCTAAATTTTTTTTTTTATTTTTAATATTTTATTTTTTTTTTAATAGAGATCCAGTTGTGGTCATCGTGCTTTCTCTTGCTTTCATTGGATCTGTATTCATTCTTCACATCTACGGAAAATTCACACGTGGATGAGTTAATTTTATTTAATTATTTCACCTAAAATTCTTATAAAACAATATATTTTTTAATGGGAACATAAAATTTCTTAAAAAAAATCATTTTTTTTTTTGATATTAAGGACAATTAATAATAATATTAATCAATCGATCTAAAAAGAACTAATTTTACTCACATCCATAATAGAAATAAGAATAGCAACTGACTTAGAAATTATATTTATAATAAAGCATTATTGATTCATTTTTACTATTTCTAAATGAAAAAACTATTTATAAAACTATTATTAAATTTAGGTAGTTTAATAATTTTTCCTTATTTTGTTGTTTTGACTATACACCCTAAAAAACAACTAAATGTTAACATTAAAACAAATTACAAGTTAATTCATTTGATTAAACAGTACCAAGTTTTATTTTTTTAGTTTTATATACTGTGTATACTTGTCAAAATCCTTTAATTTTGCTAGCAATCAGATTTTATTAAATTTTATATTGAAATGCAATTAATATTTTTAATTAAATAATAATTGAATAATTTAATTATTACTTATATTTAAAAAAAAACAATTATTAAACTTTTTGTTTAAAATTACAGCAAAGTTAAATAAGATTTCTGAAAAAAATACCAGAAATTTTTAACAAATATTTGAAATTGAAGGTTATATCAAAAATCTAAATTTTCAATAGTCAATACAATATTTGAAATATCAATTAAATAGTAAATAAAAATAAATATATTCAATTAATTTATAAAAAAAAAATTTATTTCTTTTTTGTATAAATTTTATAATAATAACTATTATGATATCTATTAATTAAATGCAATTTGCACTACATATTAAAATAATACTATTTGTAAGAATTCCAAATATTTCTGATATATGGGGGATTTCACAGCAAAAGAGAGGGCTCAGACTGATCATGTGATTTTGTGATTTTATTATGATTGGATACTTGTTGATCTTAACTTTATGGTGGATATGTTTTTTCATCAAATATATTTAGTAAAAAAGTTTACAATTTAATGTTTTTTCTGTTAAATTATTATTGTAAATATTGTAAAATACTGTTAATGTTATAAAATACATTTTTAATAAAATATGGAATACAAAATTAATTTTAATGATGATAATGATGCAAATACAACTGTTTTAGCTGCTCTAGAAGATTTAAATAATACTTTTTTTGCTGAATATTCAAATTCTGAAGATGAAAATGATGAAAAAGAGCCTAGTTTTATTCCAGATAATGATGATAATAAAGTAATATTAGATAATAATGATAATTCTCATTTAAATGATTTTGAATTTAAGGAAAATTCTGATAGTTATATTGAAGATAAGATTTATAATGATATAAAACTAAAAGTTAAAGAATTTTTTTTAAAAAAAAAGTGTTCATACCGTAATTCTGATCAACCTTGTTTTACGAAAATTGGTTATGAACGATTTCTTGCTTGTCAAGCTGAATTTGAAGGTTTGGATAAACAAATAAAAGATATGGTTATAAAGGGACAATTTATGGCCTTTCAAAAGGATGACAATACCAGAAAAGCCAATAGTGATAATAGAAAATTTGTCTGTTTTAGTTATTGCTATAATAGTAACCTTCCAATTTGCCGTACAACATACAAAAATCTTATTGAAACTAGTCATAAATACTTAGATGCAATTATACATTATTTATGAAAACATGGTATTGAAGAACGCATACATGGCAACACTGGAAGAGCTTCAAAAAATATGAAGCGCATTGAAGTTAATTATGATATAGCATGTGATGTATATGCATTTTTAAAAAACTATTCAAATGTACATGGTATGCCTTCACCTGGTTGACATTTCACTGAAGTTTTCATGCCAGTTATATTCCTTCCAACCAGTTTCAGCTATGTATCAGTATATTGTGATTATGTGCAGGCTTACAAGGAAAAACATGGACCAGAAATTCGTATTATAGCTGAATCAACCTTTGCTAATATTTGAAAATCTTTAATTTCATCACTCCAATTTATGTTACCAAAATCTGATTTGTGCAAAACTTGTGAAACCAAAAAAATTGATATTCAATATATCATACAACATGAAAAAAAATTGGAACTTACAGAGGATTACTTGATACATTTAAAACGTGCACAGCAAGAGCGAGATTATTACAATTCCAATATCACAAATGCAATTGAAGATGGCAAAAATAATCCTAATTCATCTGGTTCTCAAGTAATATTTAAATCCTTTTAAGATAGTGTTTACATTGCGTATGATTGGGCTCAAAACGTGTAAATTCCATATTTTCTACAACAAATAGGGTCTTTATTTTTTAGAAGTTCTCGAAAAGTACATCTGTTTGGTATTTGTAATACTGGTAATTTTTCTCATACTTAACAAATCAATTATGTAATTGATGAAGGTAAAATGACAGATGATGGTAAACAAGGAAAGGATGTTAACTGTACATTAAGTTTGGTTTTACATGCAATTCAAAAATATAACTATAGAGAAAAAAAGTTAGTTATTACGTGTAATAATTGTGTAGGTCAGAATAAAAATAACTATTCTTTATTTTTTTATTCATGGCTAATTGATCATGAAATGTATGATGAAATTGAAATAAATTTTATGATACCTGGTCACACAAAATTTATTTGTGATGGGGGTTCAGTTTAATTAAGATTCTCTATCAAAAAAGTAAAGTAAACACCGTAGATGATATAGTTTTGATTGTTAATCGTTCTACTACAACTAATTTTAATGTTGCTTAGCACTATTTAAATGGAGAAGGTTTTCAATACTATGATTTTAAGAAATACTTTCAAAAGTTTAAAAAATTGCCTAATATTCAAAGGTATCATTATTTTTATTTTTCTTCACAGCATTCCAAAGTAGTCTTTTATAAAGATAAACTTGAAGATAATTATGAAAAAGCTACAATTCGTACTTTTCCTACAATGTTAATAATTTACCCTCTACAATTAGCACTAGATCTCTTTCCTTAAAAAGACAAGAGGAATTATATAATGAAATTGCACCCTATGTTGATTTACCTTTTCGTGATATTACTTGTCTCAAACCTCAATCTAATTAAAAAATAAAAAATTTTATCTTTTTGTATAATGTAAAATAAAATTTATATAATTATACTATTAAACTTACATTTTTTAAATGATAAAAGCAATGCTCTTTACATAAAATTTTTTGTTGTTGCATTTTAAAACTTACGATTTTAATAATTTAGAAAGAAAAACTCTGAAATAAACAAATTTACTATTTTTATTATTTTTTTTGAATTTTATAAAAATTATATTGTTACATATTTCATGAAAAAAGTAAAATAAAAGGTATTTAATGAAAGCTAATGTTCCTGAAAAGTTGCCTGCAAAATTTTATCTTATATTATAAAATCTATTTTCAAGAAATTGATTGAAATCATGTGAAAATCACATGAAAACTTTAATCACAGTTTTCTCGAAACCTCGCAATTGTCTGAGCCTTACCTTTTGCTATAAGTCCGCCCATATATCATATTTAGTTTTTAGTAAATTAAACTAAATTTAATTTAAGGTTATAATTTAAGTTTTATAAATTAAATTAAATTTAGCAATATATTATAATATTAAGTTTTATAAGTTAAATATATATTTTAGGCAAATTTATACTTTTTAAAAAAATATATAGTATTGTGAAAGGACCCCGAGCAATACTGAAATAGGTAACAGAAAATAATGCGTAGAATAGGCCAAAATAATTATGAAAATCTTTCCTTATTTAGATAAATTTTGATAACGTTGGTCAGAAATATATTACTTTATTTAGTAACTGACTGACATTATCATAATTCCGGCCCTGAAAAAATGTGTAGAGCTAATAGTAAATTTTTGCCAAAAATTTGTTACCTATTTATATATTGTTCGGGGTCCTATTGTGAAATTGGTTTAACTAATTTAAATAAAAAAATCACACTTTAAAATTAAAAATCAAATAAATAATAAAAATTAAAAGTATAAAAATTGGTTGCATTTCATGAATATTAGACTAATTATCCTAAAATTTTTACTGTAAATAAATTTAATCCTACTGAACAACTTTATTTAAATAGAATAGGCAATTTCATTTGATTAAAATAGTAAAATTATATTCTGAAGTTACAAAATATCTTTTTACAAAAAAATCAATAATATAAAAATAACCAATATTTTATAAATATTAGACTAATCATTATAGAAATTTATATATAGAAGGTATATTTAATATTATTAAATAACTTTATTTAAGTATAAAAAGATGATTTCATTTAATCAAAGTAATATTATTACATTTTGAAGTTAAAAAGAAAAAAAAAATTTTGTAGTTAATATTGTTTAAAGATACAAATTTTTTTATAAATATTATATTTAATTTTAAGAAAATTAAAATGCAAGTACTTTTGATATTACTGAATAACTTTACTTAAATACAAAAAGGTAATTTTATTATCTAAAATTTATTTTATATATAAATTTTTTTTTTATTTAGTTAAAAGATATACTTATTTTATTAGATAAAAGATAGATAAGAATACAAAATAACTAATAGATAAAGTTACCTGCTGAAATTAAGGAATTTTGACATGTCAAAATTATCAAAATTATTTTAATATTTCAGCGTAGTATATTATATGATATACTTACAGTTTTGGCATTCACTAATCTGCGATTTGCAGATTTCTGATCAGTTTTGATATCAGCCATATGAGCTGATTTACTGATCGTAGATAATCTTTTTTTTTGAAAAAAAAATAGTTATAGTTTTTTTTAAACCAGATAAAAAAAAATTTTTATTTTTTATTTTTTTTCTTTAGGTTGTCAGACTTCTTGAACAAACCCAAACTTGGAATATGCGTAAGTAAGTTAGTGGAGAAATGGGAGGAGATTTTTTTTAATATATTAAAAAAACATACTAACGTTTCTTCTACATATTTCTTTTTTTTTTCTTTAGGTTGCCAGACTTCTTAAATGAACTTGGACTTGAAATGTATGCAAGTAAATTAGTGGGAAGTGGAAGGGGATTTTTTTATATTTCTTTTTTTTTCTTTAGGTTGCCAAACTTCTTGAACAAACCTGGATTTGAAATATACACAAGTTAGTGGAAAGAGATTTTTTTTAATATATTAAAGAAATATACTAATATTTCTTTTATTTCTTTTTTTTAGGTTGCTAAACTTCTTGAATGAACTCAAACTTAAAATGTATGTAAGTAAATTTAGTGGAAAGTAAGAGGAATTTTTTTAATATATTAAAAAAATATACTAACTGACCATTTTTTTTTATTTTTTTAGGCTGTCAGATTTTTAGATAAACTCGATCAATAAAATTTTTTTATTACAAGCAATAATATAAAAACTTTTTTTAAATATAATAATTTATTATTTATAAAATAAAGTATTGTAATAAATTTTAGTTTTTTATATGTTTAATTTTAAATTTTTTTTTACTAAACTTTTAATATTCATGCTATATGACCAAGACGTTACAAATTATAATCAATCAATCAAACTTGTATCAAACTTATATCAAACTTTATCAATATCTATATAAACTTTATTAATTAGGATCATTCAATTTTAAATCAATTGTGACTAAAATCTTAATATTTTATATATCACAAAAGTAAATGTTTTAATTTTGGTAATTTTGACAATTTTGACATGCTGAAACTATTTCAGTAATTTTATACAATTTTGGCAATTTCGACATGTCAAAACTATTCCAGTATTTCAGTATTTTAACATATTTTTAGTTTTAACATTTTGACATTAACCTATTGAATTTTGGTAGACAACTTTACTAATAGACAAAGCCCATCTGTTCCTTATATTAAAATTACGAATGTGTCTTATAACTATTATATTTCTAGTCTATTTTTTTTAGTATAATAAGAAATCTAATTATAGAATTATCTAAGGTATAAAGAAAACAAAAATAAAAAGAAAAATTCTACAATCTAATAAATCAAAAATATTATATAAAGTAAATGCAAAGTATGACAAGAAGTTAGTAAAGATTATCAATTTATCTCATCAACTAAACTAAATATAATGTTCTAATAGGACTCCAAACAATATATATATAGGTAACAAAAAAATTTGCTTATTTATTATACAAAATTATTTTTTAAGTCATATAGAATTTTGCTTATTAGAAAGCAAAATATAAAAAAAGTCATAATTATAGATGTGTAATAGAAAGTTAAAATTGTTAAAGTTATATATATAGATTTTGCGTAGTAAAGGATGATTTTCATACTACATATATATATATATTAAAAAGATATTTTCCTTTTTCAATACATTATTGATTTTATACACTTTAGTTTTCATAAAATTAAATATTATATTTATAAAAAAAATATATTTTTATAATAATATTCTCTTATTTTTGTTTTTTGTTTACTAAATTTAACTATATGAGATCTTTGCAATAGAAAGGTATGAAACTTAAAAAAATTTTTAAATTTACTTTATATACTAATTATATTTTTTATACTAAAATAAGTGTAAATTTAATATTAATTAAATTATTATTTTTTTTTTTGAGTTTCATACCTTTCTATTGCAAAGGTACCATATGTAAAATAAATTTTAGTTTAAGAAAATCACTTTTTATACTTAAATAAAGCTGTTTAGCAATGTCAGAAGTACTCAGATTTTAATTTTCTTAAGGCTAGCTATAATATTTATGAAGAAATTTATATTTTTCAAATAATACTAATTCCAATATTTTTTTTTATTTCTTTTAACTTCAGGATGTAATTACGTTACTTTGGTTAAATGAAATCACTTAAGTAAAGTTGTTCAGCAGAATTGAATCTACTTGCATATTAATTTTTATAATGATTAGCATAATATTCATGGAGTATTGGTTATTTTTGTATTATCAATTTTTTTGCAAAAATCTGTTTTGCAATTTCAGAGTATGATTTTACTACTTTGGTCAAATGAAATTTCTTTTTCTGCTTAAGTAAAATTGTTCAATAGAATCAAATCTACTTACAATAAAAATTTTAGGATGATTGGATTAATATCCCTATAAAAAATCTAAACCCTTAAAATGTATTAGTTTTATGGTTAAAATATCCTTATATAACAAATAATATTGTTAAAATGTACTGAAATTTTATAAACGGTTTATTTAAAATAGTATTTTGCAATAACAAATAAGGTTAAATTATACGAAAAATATACTTAATTTTTTAATTGTAATATCAACGGATATTTAAAATATTCTGATTGGATATGAAAAATATTCTTAAATTAATTTACCAATAATTTAAGTATGATATATCCCTATAAAAATCTACCCTTAAAATATACTAGTTTTGTGGTAAATAATATTCTTTAATACTAAAAATTGAAAATCGCGTCATCAAAACTCAAAATAGGCTAAGCCACAAATTGATTGATTTATTTATTTATTTATTTATGACAGTAAGCGAACTAAATGATAGCAATTATAACAAGTTTATTTAGAATGTGCAAACAATAAAAGAGATTTAATTGCATATTATTTGGATATCCTTTATCATATAATTCATTCTAATTGTAATGCAAACTACTAGACTGCAAAATATACAAAAAAAAATTTTTTTTCTCTGTTTACTACTTATTCATTATCAATCATCTCGTCAAAATTAACCCCTGAAATATCAAAATATTCCTTAATAATTTCAATTTTAATCCTCTTGTTTTCCCTGTTTCTTTCTTGAGTTTTTAATTCTTCGTCATAACTAATCAGCTCACCCGTACGGACTAGGTTAATCCAGATTTCAAAGTTAATTGCTGACTTTACACCACTTTTAAAAAAGCACGCAGTTAATTCTTCAAAACAATCTAGAAGTCGCCAATCAAAATTGGCTACTTCTAGTAACCTGTAAATACGTGGTGCTCGCTGAAGCATCAATTCCATATTCGGTAAAGAAATCAAAGGGTAAAAATGAGAAATTAATATCTTTGCTTGAGATTTTGTCGTCTCTGATTGTTTTCTGTTTAAGTTTATCTCACAAAAAGCCTGTAGTTGTATATATGACCTGAAAAACTCGACATGGAACCTTAGTTCCCTGCGTCTTGCCATTTCTTTATTTCCCTGCTCATTTGCTTCTCCCATCACGCATAAAAATATATCCTCCGATAAATCTTTTGCAATCTTCTTGAATTCATCGGATAATTCAGTAAGTGATGAAGTTTTTTCTTGCACGCGAATTGGTGAAATTTTAAAAGATCTGCGATTTTTTTGATTTTCAGCAGGAATTTTTTTTTGATTTTCATCAGGAATTTTTTTTTGATTGTCATCAGGAATCAAATTAATACGTTGAGTACCACGAAAGAATTGGAAATCTTTTGTTGAATTTATCTTTTCCAAATGACTAATAAGGGCTTCCCTATACTTTTCTTTTTTGCTGAAGATTGACCTATCACGTATAGGTGGATTATTTGGTAATTTTCCAATATAATCTAGCAGCTTATGCAAATCTTCCGCCAATCTTATACTTGCCATATCCAATTTTTTGGATTTCTTTAATTCGATAAATTTTGCCCCGAAGTTGAGATCCGAGGTTTGATTATAATCATAGTAGGGAAATTGGCATTAATTGTTATATCATCAGAGTTAACGTGATTTGGCTTTATCATTAATGTTCCTGTAGAATCTACAAATTGGATATTATTATTAACCAAGTTCATTGTTACACTTTTGACTCCGGTTTTTTTCAATTTGCTCAATGAATATAATAGCAAATCTATTGCGGGACCCCCGATCTTATTAATGGCCAATAATATTTTTTCGTCTAAAAAAAAAATACATATTATTTCAAATTCAAGTTTCAGAGTTTACTTTCTGTGAATTATACAATACCCGGTTTAGCCCTTTTACGCATCGAGGTATCTAATATAATTTAAAATACCAAAAAGTAAGTATTACTTTTGTTAATCAACAAGGTAAGAAAAAAAATGCGAAAATTTACCGAATTTCACTCTTTTTTTATCATTTTTTTGGGTTGAGTCTTATATATTACAATAAATAGAAAAAAAAACATAAATTTAAATGTTACTGTTTGCTCTAAATTACTAAAGATTATAAGATATAAATTGAAACTTACAAAAATCTTCGTTAGCATCATCAGTATTGGTATCTAATACTTTTACTTGATCATCTATAAAATATAAATAAGAAAACAAGAATTTACTTTTTGTAAATAACAAAAAGAAAAAGATGAAGAAGCCTACCATTACTTTCCCCAACATGGTTTTTGTTTGAATTTTCTTCGATGTCTCGCGATGCTTATTGTACAAGTATGAAAATTGTATTAATTAATAACTTTATGATGATATTTAATAAACTTTAATATTACTATGTTCGCACATATATTAATAAAATCATATTAATTTTAAAACTAACCTTGATCATGGCCCTGTTTTTCATTCCTATCATCATTATCGGAAAATTCATTATTTATATTCAGTTTTTATTAGTGCCATTATTACTAAAAGTTTCAGAAACCCCGCCACTGGGAGAACCACTCGGAGGAATTATTGGGACCGATGGTTCCGGTTTATCTTTAAATATATCCAATTATGAAATATTGATTCAAATTGAAGTAGATATTAATTGATTTATTAGAATTAGATATAAAATAAATAATTAATTAACTTTGCAAACCTGGTTGTTCTCCAGAATCAAAATTAAAAGGTAAAATTGGACTTGGCAGGTGAATCTTTGGTATTCTTATTAAACTTAAGGAGTCCATATTTAAAATTGCGATAAAGGTGGTAGAAAAAATTCAGTAATTTTTTAAAAAAGAGGAGAATTAGAGAAAGAAGAAAAACTAAAAAATGAATTTTTAATTTTTTTCTGATAAATTTATTAATCGTAATATGTAATATGTAATTCGATTTCATGGCTTTTTTTGCTGCGACATATTAATCGTAATATGTAATTCGATATTGAATTACATCTTTACATCTTTTAGTGAAAAAAAACAATGATTTTTTTTTTTACTATTAGTAATTTGACAATTAATGTAACAGTTAGGATTGTTTGACAAACTCCTGAATTTGTGCAAAAAAAAATGTATTTGCCGAAGAAGGTGTCACAAACATATTATGGATGTTGATCGATCCTCATTTTAAGTAAATTTTGACGGGATAGGTTCCTTCATGATCTTCAAAAATCATAACGAAATGAAAGGAATAGGTCGATAAAATATTCATTATATGTCTGTCTGTATCATTTTCGTTTACATTTATTTATATCTTTCTTTTTTCATTTTGTCTTTTTAAGGCATTTTTTACTAAATTTACTTTTTTATTACTTTTGGTTTTAATTTGTCTCTGCCTTTAATCCTTTATTCCATCTTGATCTTTGATTAAAAAAGATAGTTAATTAAAACTCCAGAAATTGCTGGATGTTATTTGAAAATAATTTGCGTATACACTTTTTAAAATCATGGTGTGATGAATGAATTTATTCTTTTAATAAAATATAACTTTACGCTATAAATATACTAGGTTTTTACAGGAGAAAATCACAAAGTAGTGTTATAATTAAGATGAACTTTTATTTATTATTTATTATGAAAAGATACCAACAAAAGCAAGATCAAAAATAAAATTAAAAGAAAAAATTTTTAATATAAAACAACTTTTCTCTTGTTTTGTGCGCAGCTTAGTCGAATTTCATATTACTTCCCTATATGTGAATTTTATTGAATGAATAAAAATCTATCAAAAATTAAATAATAAAAAATTTACCTTGTCCTTTTGTTCCTTTTCATACTTAAAGTAGTCATCCAAACTTTTAAATGACGGCTGTTGTGTTTGTGATTGTTGTGGAAACTGTGATGATCGTGATTGTTGTGATGGAGATGACTGTGACGTATTTATATATGTTTTCAATTTATTTAAATATTGTTTTTTCTCCATATCTTTTATTTGTTCGGTATAGAAATTAATCCACTTCAACAAATTTTGCTTTTCACGTTCAGATTTCATAAATTCATCAATTACTTTTTCTCCAGCGTCTTCAATAAATTTTTTGAGTCTTTGTACTTCAATTTGTAAGTCGCCTATTTCCTCCTCCTTTGTTTCTATTTGTTTTATATAAGATATTTTCTTTAGTTTTTGTCGTTGTCGTAGGCGAGTGATTCCATTTCTTCGGGATGCTTTTGAAGGTTTACCCATATCAGAAAGACAGAAACGAAATATAAGATGATTCAGCTAAGAAAAACTTTTTTTATATGATAAAAAAAAAATGTGAAAGATTTCCATAAACGTTAATTATAAATCCCACAATTCAACATTTCAATATAAATAAACATATGATTATTTCTTCTTTTTCTCCAGTATTTATACTCCCTCTTACGAAGGAGATATCTATAGGTAGACTTTTTCCCATGTTTTCGGATAGGGTAATAAATTCACCATGTAGACCTCGTTCATAAGTTGTATCATTTTTATATTATAGCGGGTGGTGTGATAAGAGAGTGTAGCGAAAATTATTAAACTGATGACGCATGATTCACGGGATCAGTCAGAAATCTAATCAATTTGTGGCTTAGTACATTCTATCTTTTCCAAGTTTAAAGCTTTTTGAATTTTTACACGATCTTCCAAAGAGAAATTCCCGATCGAATCAATCGCTCTAGACTATCTAATTGGTTAACACAAACATTAGATTTTGACTTCACTTTAACCCAGATGGACCTCCAGCAACTACCTTCACGACTATCATAGGAGCATTAATAGATTTGTTTTTTATAATATTTTTGATTATCCTTTTTCAAATTTATTTACTTCATTATGTCGATTTATTTATTAGATAGTAGTTCGTTATTTCTTTTTATTTCTTTTTCTTTAGGTTTTTCTTTTTTTCTGTTTAGGGATTAAAGATCTAAAAAGTAGGCGAGTACATTTGTATCTTAGTGTAGTCACTTTATTCGCAATACCTGTAATTTTATTGCTCTTTGTATTGTCATTGCTCTTTGTATTGTCACTATTCTTGCGCTAGATTTGACAATACTTTATCCTTCATTTTTAAAACTAGTTTACCAAGCACATCAATATTTACCAACTTATAACAACGATAATAAACAATTTGTAACACATATATATGAAAAAAATATATTAGGAATATAAATAATATTATTACAAAAATTTATTTTCTCCTTGACCTTCTTCAATCCTTTCCTACCTTTCTGCTTTTAAACGAGTAATTCTAATAAAATAAATGTCAAAAATTATATTAATTTAAGGAACCTTATTAGCAAAAAAGTTGATTACTTACTTCCTCTCTGTCTTCTTTAATTCATTATATACCCGCAGCAATTCTCTCTAGTTATCCTTTTAATCCCGATCCATACCATCCACTTGCTCTTGAAGTTCCTGCACCTTTTTTTCCAATTCCTTTATGCAATCTGTTGAGGGAAAAAAAATTTGGGACCAAGCGGGTCTCTCCATCTTAGCGCAGACTTACCTAAAGAGAGTATCAAAAGCTAGCCATAGTTTAGACGTTACGAAAACTTAAAATAATTTCTTTGTCGTAAAGAAAAAATAACTTTTGCGTAATTGGATTGTATAAATATAGAAAAATCTGCGTGAGAAAATACATGTAAAAAGAAGGATTTTAGCAAATACACGATCTGTTTGTTAAATTATATTAAACTAAGAGTAAAATTTACTTTTTGTCAGTACCGTATTTTATATAGATAAACCAACAGAATTTAGCATTATAGTATTTTAGTAAAATTTGTCTAATTACAAATTATACAAATATTAATAAACTTCAAAAATTCAAAGATCGTAGTAATACGTAAAATTTGATTGATAGTAGCAGATCTTCAGTGTAACAGTTAGGATTGTCCTGAGAATTTTTTCTCGTGTAAAAATGATTTTTTTCTCACAAAACTTGTCTCGCATGTTCTTACGTAAAATTCTTGCTTTCTAGTAGTGACAAAACGTTTGGAATCTTGTAAAAATGTAATTAAATCGGAAGTGATGAATAGAATAGTTGGGAGAACCGAATTATAATGACATATAATTTATTGACAAAATTTATTTACAAAATTTATTTACAAAATTTATTTACAAAATTCATTTTCTATACATTTGTTTTTCTAATTTATTTTCTATTTCTATTATTTGGTTTATTTTTGTTGATATAATTCAACGGCAAATGTTTTTTGCCGTTTTAATTGTGTAATTTCTAAATAAATGTTAGTAATTGATATTATTTATACAATTATAATTTATAATTACCTTTACCTTTATCTTTATTTTCAATTGTTTCATTTAAAGAGTTGACCTAAACCAATTTTTTAATTAGAAACCAGATAACAACCGAATACAATTATATACTTCATCCTTTATTAAACCCTCCAAAAAAAGATAAACAAAAAATAAAAGATATAAGAAGAAAAAAAATAAAAAAAGCTATCTAAAAGATCTGAAAAAACTACGGGCGAACCTAGTAACCACTCTAGGCGGTTCTAAAGTGTTCACTCACCTTATCTCTTTTTCTTTTATTATTTGAAAAGGATTTATTTTTTCGTTCTTGTAATTTATTTTGACTTCTTTTGTGAACCATTTTCAACTGTAAGTTATCATAATTGAAGGGAAAAGTATTTATAAGATTTAAAGCGATTTTTTAGAACAAAGATTAAATGTGTAAAATTTCTTATCAAAGTAATTTATAGTGTGTAGATTATTTTATATGATATTACTTTATTTAGTGATTGAACATCCAATCCAAGCATAAATGAGGCGTGGACAAATTTACGCGTTGCACAATTCAATTTATTTATACGGAAGTAATTTTTATTACTGTAATTCGAATGAAATGAAAATCATTAAAATAATTAAGTAACACGAACAATAGTTTTCATTCAACCTTAAGATGAATTAATCAATAGTTTATATCTCTAATACATAACTTTATTGAACTAATTAAGTCAAAACTATGTATAATTCGTTTTATACTACAAGAACGAAGAAATTGACATCTCCGAGATTAAGTTTATTTATTTGATTTTGCTTTTCTTCCTCTTTTTTTAGGAACATTATTCTGATTCTCTTTGTCATTTTCACGTTGTTTCCGGACCCTTTTTGGAGGATTAATTGGAACTTGTTCTTCATCAGTACGTGGTTCTGGAGGCTCAACTGGAGGAGGAGGCTCAACTGGAGAAGGAGGCTCAACTGGAGAAGGAGGATCTTGTTGTGCTTGAGGGGTGGTGGAGAACGGTCCTGTAATGCTGGAGAATTTCGTGGTGG
>BLAL01000283.1:0-193140 GCA_015698045.1 Rhizophagus clarus
TGATATTCATTAAGCGCTAAAATTACTATTATTATTATTAATTTAGTGCTTCGTTACGTAGCCGGGTATAATCGATCGGACGATAATTTTTTTTGGATATTCAGATAATGCGATTTATCTGGATTGACCCGGAAACCGGGTAAAAAAAAAAAGGTTAAGTTAATATTCTTTTTAAAATTACATCCAGAGAAAGATTGTAATTAATTTGAAAATGGGAATCGATTTTAGAGCTAGATTTAATCATAGTTATTCATTTCTCAAATTTGTTTTAATGTTCTGTTTCTAGTTTCATCATTTGTGCTTCTTAAAACATGATGATCTCGGCCAGAAAAAAAAATTAAATTTCAAAAAAATTGAACCTACAGCATAATTTTTAGGTGAAATTCGTAGTGCCGGTCAAAATTAAAGTTTCTATAACCTCACAATTTTAGTTAAATGAATGTTACGAATTTAATTAATAAATTAATGCCATGGTTAACTACACAGACTACAGTACCATGAACTTTATTTGTTAAAATCGATCTACAAAAAAAATTTAATATATAATCTTATCCGATTTTTGTCTGAGGCTGACATTTGTTCCGAATTCTCTAAATACTTTGTAAACTTGTCTTGTATAATTTGGTCTATGTATAATTTATTAATCATTTTATTGAAGTGGAGATTTTCGATTTATATAATAATGTTATTGTTTTAATAGTAAGTTGAATTTGAAAAAACTATGACATTGTTTTTTATTTTGCTTCATCATACGTTGTGTTATCCGTTTTATACTAGGTTGTCTTCTTAAGTACACACTTTTTATTTTTCGCTTTATGTCACCTTTGTTATTATAAATAAAGTATAAATTAGTTTTCAAAAAAAAAAAACAAGTCACAAATTTTCTTTTATATATCTCATAGAAACGAAACTGAAGTCATAGTAAATGCATCCTAATGAAAACTAAGTAGAATTGTTTTTTTTTTTTTTTGTAAAAGCGCGAGTAAATTTTTTGATATTCTTTTTCGTTTAATAATTTACATCCAAACTTACAGTAATATTCTTTGAGAAAGAAAAAATGATGAGAAAATATATTGTGATAGTATTTTTTTATATTGGAAAGTTTTGTGTTGTAAAAGTATTTGATTAATGGATTTATTGAGATTCTTTCAATAATAGTAGTAGCTTAGAAGTATAATAAAGTACATTGATTTTTTTTTAGATAAAATTAATTAAAGGCAATTTCAGGCTAATAACTCTGTAGAAATGTGCTGCCTTAATAGTTTAATTTAGTATCTAATAAATTTTGTACTTATGATTCCTTCTTCGACGTCATCTTGAATTTGGCTAAAAAAATAGGAGATATGGTATATTTCTTATGAGGTTTGTATTATGAATGTAAGAATTAAAGTATTATACATAAAAATATATTTAATTTAATATAGGGAGTGGTTTCCTTCTTAGGCTTAAACTTTTTTTGAATAATAAAAATCGTCCATAATAAAATTCTAAACATGAAACTAATTGAATAAAAGGTTCAATTGGAAGTTGAGTTTTTGTGTTAAAAAATAAATTTATGTAAAATATTTATAATAATATAGAGATTTGAATCAAATACACTTTAATGATTACTACTGTTTAAAATTAACCTTAGGTATAATACTAATTGAATTAATGTGAATCATTTTATAGATTAGCCCTTTAATTGGTACAGTATTTCTTGAAATATCGTCAATAATATTTTTAGCTCCATGCAGGAAGAATTATCCTGAATGTATATTATATCATCTCAACCAGTTTTTCAACGTTTGTATTGAATATATGTGGGTTTGATTTTCTAAATGTAGCTGAACTATTTCCATCCTATCATAATTAATTTTTTATAAATTTAAGTATATACTATACTTCTATAATAATTTGAGAATTTTCACTAATGGTCATATTCTTGCGTTTTTGTAATTAATTAGTTTCTTTTTCAAATATAAATGGCTTGTGTCTTGAAAAGTAGTTTTTTTTTAATTGTGTTTAATTAACCTTATAAATTAGAATGCAAATGGGATTAATGGTCTGATCACAACTATATTTATTTTTTTTAAACATAAAGCCTGCTATGACAGCTTAGCATTAGTAAAATTCATAATCTAAAGACTTTTTTTTTTTATTTTTTGATCTCTTTATTTGAACACCTAAAACTTGATTGTGAAAGTCACGACAGCGGCTTTAAGCAAATCGAAAGAATGCAACTATACAACAAAAGCCACTGTTTTTCAAGTGGTACCCTATCTAAAAAAATACAAATGACGAAAATAAAAAGCTAAAACATCTAATTGGGGGTTCCGCACAGGTTAAACGGCGTAGGCGTAAGTGAGGGTAACAATAAATTTAATGCGCAAACTACATAATCTACGGCTCTTTAGACTCGCAATTTTTTTAAGTAATACTCTTATATATCGATCGTCGGCCCTCCCACATACAAATCTATTTATTATTTAAATCCAACAGAAGCATCCCACACTCCAGCAGTCCAGTCAAAACGGCCAGGGTAATCAACTGACAAATACCAATAACGCGCCTTCTGTCGGATCCAAAATCCATTCCACGTGCCCATTCCTACAAGAGCAGATCCCTTCGTCAAGGCCAGTCATTTGCGTTTCCAGAGAGGAATTCTTTTTTTTTTATCCATCGAGCGTTCGATTTCTCCACTCCTTACCCTTATCACTTTGCAAAGGGTATCTCCACGCCTAATATGAAACGCCTCTGCTGGTCACTTGAATTTTCCAAAATCTCGTCGCGGATCTACTCAATCGGCGATTTTTATTAACCACATGATTTTGTGACCGCAGCATTGAAGATCTTTTTCAATTATACCAAAACTGCACGCACCAGCTATTGGTTTTTTGTGTTGTGTATCTTTCTTTTTGAGAAACTGCTGCGCCTCCACGTGAAAAATTCCCACTGAAGAACAAAGTATCCAAAAAAATATCTCGTACAGGTGCCAGGAGGTTGAAAAAAAGGGAGAAATTTTATCTACAAACACAAAGAAAGGGAAAGACGGAAAAGCCTGGTGTCTACTCAGAAACATTTTCGTTGACCTGTCCCATATTTTTGAAGGAGGCCTTTTTTTACGGAAAAACCGTTCTTCAATCTATACATTTTTTATTAACTTATCACACTGTATATTAATTTTAACAAACATAATTTTAATTTGAATGATTGGATAAAATGAGTTCTGAAATTCAGACTAACTAGATCAAAAAAATAATTTATTAACCATTTTTTAACTTTCTTTATAGATCAGCGCTTTGCTGGTACAAATAACGAACATATAACTTTCAATTTTAAAAAAAAAATATATTTATTTTCCTACTAGGTGGATTTTAATTGAATGTGTAAAATTTTGAAGTTACTTCAAAGTTTATCCCAATTACTTTTATTTTTATTTTATTTTAGAAAACTTAATTGTGACAAAAATAAATTTTTGTCATAATAAAATTCTAGCTAGATATACTTAACATACACACATAGATAAAAGTTGTAAAGAATTATGCTACACACATAATGAATTCAGTTAAATTTAGGCAATAATTTTATATGATTCATGGGTAGGTGGGTGAGCGGGTTGACGGGTCGAGTTGACCTGTCTTTCATTTGGGTGACCCGCGGATTTATGTGGAGATTTTTTTTGAACGGTCCAACCTCTAAACATGAAAATCAAGAACTTTACTTAGTACTTATCACACATATTTCGTTCTAGAGAATCTCGAAAATTAGATAAACTAGGCCTTTCGCAAAAAAAATAAAAAATAAATATACATTTAACTAAGGAGATAAACATAGACTGTACTTTTAAATTAAATTTGTAAAGTTAAAAGAATGATTCTTTAAACAATTAACAAATATTGAAATAATTTTAATAATTATATATAATACAAAGTTATTTAATCCGTTCTTCTTTTAATTATTAAAGAAATTGTCAAGATTTCAATCATAATTCCATCAACATCATTTCTCATTCATATTTATTCTATGAAATACTTTTTGTTTGTAAAGTCACTTCATACTTTCTTACTAAGGTACTCTATGTATAAACAATTAAATTTTAATAAAAATAGCAATCTATAATTATGAAAACATGAACATAAACTTACATAAAGCACATAATATTATTCTTTGCTCAATAAGTGAAAAATTAATTACTAAAGGTCTATTTATAAAAAAAATCTTTTTGTTCAGTCAATAACTAAAGTCGATTAAGTAAAAAAAAAATTAGTTATTATGTAATACTACTTATAAGTAATATATATATACTGTATATACCAATGATTTTTCCGATCTTATGTTTATAATTTGTCGTACGACTTTAAATATTTATCGTATCGTAAGCTTGACTTACGCAGTAAATATGTAAAAAAGTAATTGAATTATTCTAAAGATATACCCATTATAATTTAACTGAATTGAAAATTTACTTAAATTATATTAAGTTACAGTTATACTGTAACAATTTATTAATAAATAAAAAAAAACATAAACAAATAGTGTATAAGTATAATTATATATACAATATTTCACATACAAAGAGACGCAAAAAAAAAAATCATTTGTCATATTGAGTAATAATAAGTAACGTTAACGTTAAACTGAATTTTAAATTATAGTGATATAAAAGAAAAAACATATATTATAGCACAAAAAAAAAAATGTACTGATTACTTTTTTTTATTTTTCTTATCTTTACATTCACTAAAACAGAAAACATGTTAAATATATGAATTATGAATATAAAGTCACGTTTATATTAAAAAATTTACCACTCATTTTCGTCTGTTTATTTATTAAAAATTCCATTTTGATGAATCTAAATAATCAATACCTGAAAATTTGTTGCTTATTATATCATCATTTTGTTCATAATAATCATCGGAATTTTTTGGTTCAGGAAGATTATCAAAATTAAGTAATCTACTTGTGTAAATAGCTCCTGGGTGTGTCTTATATGATGAGCTAGTTAAAGATATGTTATCAATTGATAAATTATCATTATTTTCTTCAATAATTTGTTTTTGCGCATCTGTTAAAATATCTAATTTAAATTCCATAACTTATCTCTAATTTCAATTGCTGTTGGTCGATTTAGTGAAATTTGCATCTAAACATTTTTTGATTAAATGTACAATTGATTTAGGTACTTTAATATTTCTGAACGTTGGTCTAAGTCCTTTACATATTCTTATTGCTAAATTATTGTCATGACATATATCATAATATGGAGGTAATCCAGAAATTACTTCATACATAACTATACCGAAACTGTAAATATCTGCAGCTTTAGTATAACTTTGCCCTCGCAGAATTTCAGGTGCAATATATGGCAAAACACCATATATATTATTTTTTGTATTTTCTGATGCATTGTGATCTGCAGGTCTGCATAATCCCATATCTGTTATAAGAATAACTTCCTGATTTTTTAGTATATTATTAATATGTAAATCTCGATGAATTATTTCATTTCCATGAATATTTTCAGTCCAGATGCGATATTATATAAATAATTTATCTTACTTTTAAATTTATTTATCAAAATTGTATCTAAATAATTCCGTAAGCTTCCATCCTCTGCATTCTAAACCATCATAAATTCTTTGTCTCTGGATCTTAGTTACTCCATAAAATTTAATAATAAATGGATTATTATTTACTTTATTATGTAATACAATCTAATTAAATATATTAATAGTAATGTTAATAAATTTAAATTCTTAATTTTCAGTAAATAATAAATAAATCATACCTCTTTCATAAATCTAATGTGACATTTTTTGAATTATTTAAACTTTTCAGAGCTACAGTCTTTCTTGATCAATTCTTTTCCAATTTTCATCAATTAAATTTGCTCTATATACTTTGGCCAAACCCACCTTTTGCAATATATTTTAATATTGTAAAATTTATTATAGGTATCCATTCTAATGTATTTATTATATCATTATAAGAATAATAGTATAGTATCTTGAATAAGTATATTTTTTAACACAATTTTTGAATTGTTGTTCAGAGTATCTTTCATTAGATTTAAAATTCAAAACCATTATATAATTTTCTGTTTCTAAATTCTGGTTATTCCATAAGTTTGTGTATAACCTCTTTTAATCTACGAATTAGCAAAAAACTAAATAAATTGAAAGTATATTAAAATCTTTAATTTAAAATAAATTTGTTTTACCTCTTTCATGAATCTAATGCAATGTTTTGGGGATTATTTAATCTTTTCATTTCTACAATTATATTTTGCCCTTTTCTTTTCCAATTTTGTTAAAATAATCCCAATCAACTATAATTCCATCAATCCAATTTGCTTTATACCTCCTTCTGCAATATATTTAATATTATGAAATTTATCATAAGGAATCCACTCTATTATTTCTTCTACATTATCATGACACAAAAGTTGAGTATTTAAGATAAATTTATCAATATCATCATTACCGCTGGTCCAATTTGAAGATTTGTTGAAAACGTCTTGCATAACATATAAAGTCACATTTTTTACACTTGTTCATTCAAAACTATTATATATATCTTTTAACTCTGGATCCTGAGTTATTCCATAAGCTTTAGTAATCTATAAATAAATTAAATATTAAAAATCAAAATTTAATTTATATAAACAAATTTATCGTACCTTATTTATAAATTCTAATGAAATATTTCTTAGATTAATTAATCTTATCATTTCTACAATCATATTTGATCCTTTCTTTTCCAATTATGATATTAAATAATTCCCAATCAATTATAGTTCCATCAATCCAATTTGCTTTATACATGCCTTCTGCAATACATTTAATATTATGAAATTTATTATAAGGTATCCATTCTAATATATCTTCTGTATTATGAGCTGATAATTGAATATTTCGAATACAATTATCAATATTATCATTACCACTAGTCCAATTTTGAAATTTTGTTGAAAACGTCTTGCATAACATACATATTCACATTTGTCACACTTTTCGTTCAAAAACAAACGTATAATCTTTTATTTCTTGATTCTGATCATTCCATAAAAAATTATAATCTTCTTTAACCTAAAATTAATAATATATATAATTTAAAAATAATTAAATTGAAACTTATGATAAAAAATAAATTATTATACTTTATTTATAAATTCCACAGTAACGTTTTTGGGCTGTCTAATTTTTCCATTTCCACGATTGTATTTTGATTATCATAACAATCAAATTTCCATCAATCCGATTCGCTTTATAACTGACTTCTGCAATAATATTATAAAATTTATTATAACTGAAAACGTCCATTATAACATTATCATGACATAAAGGCTGAGTATTTTGGATAAATATAATAATTACCACTAGTCCAATTTTGGAAATTTTGTTGAAAATGTTCTGCACAATATACGATAGTACACTTTTTGCACTTTTCATTCAAAAACTATTATATAGTCTTTTGACTCTGGATCTTGAGTTATTCCATGAGCATTAATAACCACCTATAAACATACTAAGATATTATTAAAAAATTAAAATCTAATTAATAAACAACTTTATTATACCTCATCCGTAAGTATTCTTTTGCATTATTTATTTCTTTTCAATTCTACATCAATATGTTGATTTCTTTTCCAATTTTTGAGTTCTATCATTCCAATTAATTATATTTCCATCAATCCAAGTCGCTTTATACTTGTTTTTTTGTAATACATTTATATATCACAAAATTTATCATAAGGTATCCATTCTAATACTTTTTTATATCATCAGAACTGATAGTTGAGTATCTTGAATAAATTTATCAATATTATCATTACCACTAGTCCAATTTTTGAAAATTTTGTTGAAAATGTATAAGATTACATATAATATTACATTTTTTACATTTTTCATCTAAAACCAGCATATAATCTTTTGTTTTGGAATCCCGAGTTATTCCATAAACTTTAGTAATCTAGAAATATAACAATGTGTTAAGAAAAAATTAGATTAAATTGAAAAATATTAATAAAAAAAATTTATCCATACTTTATCTGTACATTCCAAGAAAAATCTATTTTTTGATTATTTAATCTTTTCAATTTTTACAATCATATTTTGGCCTTCTCTTTTCCAATTTTGGTTATAATAATCCCCAATAAATCAATATTTCCATCAATCCAATTGCTTTCTATAGTAACTGCTTTCTTGCAAACACATTAATATTATAAAATTTATTATAAGGTATCCCATTCAAATTGCATCTTTTACATAATAATGAGCTGATAATTGAGTACTTTGAATAAATTTATCAATATCATTATTACCATCTGGTCCAATTTTGAAACTTTTGTGTAAATGTATAGCGTTACATTTATTGTTGCATATTTTACATTTTTCACCCTAAAATCAGCATATAATCTTTCGTTTCTGGATCTTGTGTTATTCCATGAACTTTAGTGATCTACAAATATAATAATATTATATCAGGAAAAAATTAAAAGTTGATTAAAATTTATTTTATAAACAATATATATCATACTTTATTTGCAAATTCTAATGCAATATTTTTGAATTATCTAATCTTTTTAATTCTACAATCATATTTTGATTTTCCCTTTCCCAATTTTGATCATTGTAATCCAAATCGATCATAATCCATCAATCCAATTGCTTTATATTTACCTTCTGCAATATAATCAATATTATAAAATTTATTATAAGGTATCCATTCTAATGCATTTTCTATATCATCATGACATAAAAGCCGAATATTTCGAATAAATTATCAATATCTTTATTATCACTAGTCCAATTTGAAAATTCTGTTGAAAATATTTTTGCATAACATACGAAATTACATTTTTTGCAATCCACATTCAAAACTATTATATAATCTTTTGACTCTGGATCTGTGTAATTCCATAAACATCAGTAACCTATAAACATAAAATATTTGTTAAAAAATTAAAAATTTAATTCAATGAAAATAAATATAGTATATCATACCTCATCATAAATTCTGATGTAATATTATTTTAAATTATTTAATCTTTTCATTTCTACAAACATATTTTGATTTCTCTTTCCCAATTTTGATCATTATAATCCAAATCAATTATAATTCCATCAATCCAATTTGCTTTATATCTGCTTCTGCAATATAATTAATATTATAGAATTTATTATAAGGTATCCATTCTAATGCCTTTTCTACATCATCATGACATAAAAGCTGAGTATTTCGAATGAAATTATCAATATCTTTATTATCACGAGTCCAATTTTGGAAATTTTGTTGAAAATGTTTTGCATAACATACAAAATTACCTTTTTTAAATTTATATTCGAAACTATTATATAATCTTTGGACTCTGGCTCTTGAGTTATTTCCATAAGCATCGTAACCTATAAAAATAGAAATTATTAGGAAATTAAAATTTGATTTAATGGAAATAAATATCTCATACCTCATTCATAATTTCGAATGTAATATTTTTTATATCATTTATTTCTTTTCATTTCCACAATCATATTTTGATCTTTCTTTCCCAATTTTGATCATCATAATCCAAATCAATTATATTCCATCAATCCAATTTGCTTTGTATCTATTTTTTGCAATACATTTAATATTATAAAATTTATCATAAGATATCCATCTAATGCTTTCTCTACATCATCATGACATAAAAGCTGAGTATCTTGAATAAATTTATCAATATCATCATTACCACTAGTCCAATCTTGAAAATTTTGTTGGAAATATTTTGCATAGCATACAAAATTACATTTTTTTGCAATTTATATTCAAAACTATCATGTAATCCTTTAACTCTGGATCTTGAGTTATTCCATAAGCATCAGTAACCTGTAAACTTAAAATGATATAAATAAATAAATTAACTTAATTTTAATAAAAATAAATATATCGCACCTCATTCATAAATTTAATGAAATATTCTCTTAGATTATTTAATCTTATCATTCCACAATCATATTTTGACCTTTTCTTTCCAATTTTGATTTTTGCTATCCCATCACCATAATTCCATCAATCCAATGTTGCTTTATATTGTTATCTATACGGTTTATTAATCCTTTAAAATCTTATTATGGGGTATAGCCATATCTAGTGCTGTTCTTATATTATTATTGAGCTGATAGTTGAGTCATTTCGAATTAAGCTATCAATATATTATTACCACTAGCCAATTTTGAAAATTCTGTTGAAACCGTTGTTGTAAAACATAACAAATTACCATTTTACACTTTTCATTTAAAACCAGCATGTATTCTTGTTTCTAAATCTTGAGTTATTCCATAAAATCATAAACAGTTATTGATCTAAAAATTAGTAATCGTTAGCAAAAAATCAATAAATTAGAAAATTATAATTGGATAAGATTAATTGTACCTCATTTATTCTAATGTAATATTTTTTGGTTTATTTAATTTTTTAGTTCAACAATCATATTTGATCTTCTTTCCCAATTTGATTATAATTAATCATATTTCCATCAATCCAGCATACTTTATGTCTGCCTTCTGCATTGTATTTAACATCATAAAATTTATCATAAGGTATCCATTCTAATGCTTTTTTTACATCATTATGGCATAAAAGCTGAATATTTTGAATAAACTTATCAATATCATATTACCGCTAGTCCAATTTTGGAAATTTGTTGAAAACGTCTTGCATAGCATACGAGGTTACATTTTTTTACACTTATACCCAAATCAGTATATAATCTTTTGTTTCAGGATTTTGAGTTATCCCATAAATTTCAGTAATCTACAAATATAATATATTAGGTGAAAAGTAAAAATTACAACAAAAAAAAAAAAAAAAATATTTATCATACCTCATTCATAAATTCTATCATAATATTTTTGGATATTATTCTTTTCAATTATACCTATATTTGATTTTTTCTTTTCCCAATTATGATTATTGATAATCCCAATTAATTATATTTCCGTCAACCCAATTTGCTTTATACATGCTTTCTGTAATATGTTTGATATCATAAAATTTATTATAAGGGTACCCATTCTAATGCTTTTTTTACATTATTATGAGCCGATAATTGAGTATCTTGAATAAATTTATCAATATCATCATTACCGCTAGTCCAATTTTGGAAATTTTGTTGAAAATGTATAGTATTACATATATCATCACATTTTTACACTTATCATCTAAAACCAACATATAATCTCTTGTTTCTGGATTTTTAGTTATTCCATAAACTTTAGTAATCTACAAATATATTATTAATTAACTTGTTAACAAACAATTAAAAATTAATCAAAAATTTTAACAGAAAACAAATTTATTATTATACCTCATTCATGAATCCTAATGTAATATTTTTTAAATTATTTAATTTTTTCAATACTACAGTTACATTTTGATTTTCTCTTTTCCAATTTTGATTTTTGTTATTCCAATCAATCATATTTCCATCAATCCAATTCGCTCTATGCTTGTCTTCCATTATACATTTAATATTATAAAATTTATCATAAGGTATCCATTCTAATGCTTTTCTTTACATCATTATGAGCCGATAGTTGAGTATCTTGAATAAATTTATCAATATCATCATTACCACTAGTCCAATTTTGGAAATTTTGTTGAAAATGTATAGTATTACATATATCATCACATTTTTACACTTATCATCTAAAACCAACATATAATCTCTTGTTTCTGGATTTTTAGTTATTCCATAAACTTTAGTAATCTACAAATATATTATATTAATTAACTTGTTAACAAACAATTAAAAATTAATCAAAAATTTTAACAGAAAACAAATTTATTATTATACCAGGACCCAGAAATATATATATAGGGGTCAGGTGATGAAAGAAAATTTTACTATGAGCTGTACGCAAGGGTTTTTTATATGAACGGTACGCAAATTTGACACCTGATATTGAAAATACCGCAAAATACGCAAATAAAATTTCAGACCTTAAAATTTTCAATTATTAATTAATTCAGCAAAGTGCAGTATATCATATGATATAGTTTCTATAATCTGCAGTTTGATATCGGTCTTTTTTTATTAAAAAAAAAAAAAATTATATTTGTTTCTCTTTATGTTATGTTAACGAAATATAATGAAATGTATTATATTTTAACAATATTTGTATACGAATTTAGATAGCTTTATAATTAGAAAAAATTTATTATTTTTTTTTTTTTTTGATATTTATATTTGAAAGTTCATTCCTACAATATGTTTAAATTCCAATTTGAAGTTCCAGTTCAAAATCTACAAAAAGAGATGTTAAAGAATATTAGTGAGTGTTCTTATATAAACCCACTCCTTCTTCCTTTAGAAATACTCACCTATCTTGAATTATTCCAAGTTCTAGTCTAAATTCCGCAAAAAAGAGAAGTTAGCAAACGCTTTATTCAAACTCGCACCCCCCCCGCTTTTAGAAATACTTAACCGTCTCGAATTCCAAATTTTACTTCAAAATCTACAAGAGAGAAGTTAAAGAATGTTAGTAAATACTCTTTAATACATAAAAAATCAAACCCGCTTATCTCCTTATAGAAATACTTACCCGTCTCGAATTCCAAGTTCTGATCGAATTCTGAAATCTATAAAAAAGAAATTATAAAACATTAGTAAGCATTTTTTGATAAAATTCCTAAAAATTTGAAACTTACCAATGTAATAAGCTATAAAAAATAGAATAATCTTGATTATGTAGGTACTAAAAAACTAAAAGGAATGTTAGTAAAATTTTATTAACATTGAATTCTGCTTCTTACACTTAACTCACCATATTTGCAAGAGTCCGTTAGTTCCAATTTATACTTCAGTAGTACCTAGTACTTTTTTTTTTATAAATAGTTTTTTTTTTTATTTTTTTAAATCAGTGGAAAAGAAAAAGGTTCGGTTTATAAAAAATCTTTTTTTAAAAAAAAATTCGGTTACTAATAATATAAATATTAAAAAAAAATTCAGTTTATAAAACCGATAAAAAATATTAAATATTAAAAAAAAAATTTCAGTTATAAAAACCGATAAAAAAATCTTTTAAAAAAAAAAAAATTTAAAACTATAAAATTGTAAATTTTATGATTGATAAATCGTATTTTAGCATATCGAATAATTTTCTACAACAGTATATATGATCAGCCAAATAAAAATATAGGTCAAAATACGCAAATTAAATCTTTTACATATAAAAATTTTTGATAAAAATACGCAATCTAATGACCTTACTATGGACAAAAATCTCCTAAATTATACGCAAATCAAAACCTTACCCCGTCCAACTCCACTATGATGACGACGCATTGATAGACCCTACCCCTATATGTATATTTCTGGGTCCTATTATACCTCATTCATGAATTCTAATGTAATATTTTTAAATTATTTAATTTTTTCAATACTACAGTTACATTTTGATTTTCTCTTTTCCAATTTTGATTTTTGTTATTCCAATCAATCATATTTCCATCAATCCAATTCGCTCTATGCTTGTCTTCCATTATACATTTAATATTATAAAATTCATCATAAGGTATCCATTCTAATGCTTTTCTTACATCATTATGAGCCGATAATTGAGTATCTTGAATAAATTTATCAATATCATCATTACCACTAGTCCAATTTTGGAAATTTTGTTGAAAATGACTTGCGTAACATATACGATTACATTTTTTGCATATTTTATATGATGACTTTATTAGATTTTTTTTATGCATTGAAATATTCAAATTATAATTGAATTTAGGTTAATAGAATAATTAAAGAAATATGTATATTGAATTTAGATTAATAGAATAATTAAAGAAACATAATAATTGGATTTAAATTAATAGAATAAATAAAGAAATATAATAATTGGATTTAAATTAATGAATAATTAAAGAAATAGAAAAGGCAAACAGAAAACGAAATTTTATTCAGTTTTATAAAAAGGTACGTTGTACCACACATTTTTAGTAACCATGTGGTTCTGATGATGATCCGTGTAAACCATGTGCACGTCCGAAATGTGTGCCAGGTTACGCCAAATATATTGCTTTAGAGTACAACTGTAAATGTCAATTTACTTGACTGTCATAAATTTGACATTTTGACCACATTTTTTTAAAAAAAAATTTAAAAATTTTTTGCGCTTTAATGTTAAAAATAAAAAATATATATTTTTGCATGCTTTCAAATATTACCATAGGTAGCATAATTTTATTTTAAAAATAAGCAATTTTATTAAATATTATAAATATTATATTTATGTTAATAAAATTACAAAAAAAAATTTATGACTCTACAAATATTTAAAAGCTAGTTCCATAAAAATCAATATACATGAACTTTAATATCTACAGAACAACACTATTTAAGCTTGTTTCACTTGTTTCTATTGGCCAAAGTATTCAAAACTCAAATTATAACTTGAAATAAAAAAAACGCATCTTAGTATTATTAAAAAAAAAAATCCATAACATCATGAAATTAAAATAAATTAATACACACTTCCCATACTCATAAACAACTTTTCTTAAGAATTTTCACTTGTTTAATACGACTAAATGCTGAAATTATGTTGCTAAAGCCTTTAAGAAATTTATAACAAACGCGCTTTATATTGAATATTTTATATCCTTATAATAATATTTTACACCTGGAGTTCTGCTGCCGTTGAAAGATATTTAATAACTTCATTAAATAACAAAAACATAAAATATTAAATATATTTAAAACATGAAAAAGGGATGTAAAAGTGAAGAGAAAACTTTTTCGCCGTGTTAGTGGCTGATAAACCAATCAGATTCCCTTTATTTTGTCCTATGGGCATAGTCGGGCAAATAATTTGACATTTCGGCGTAACCTGGCACACATTTCAGACGTGCAAATCATGTAATTAACATTTCACATGACCTAATATTTAACAGGTAAGCGATATTCATTTAAACACAAACATTTTATTGTGAAAGACAGTAATAGTTAACGAAATGATAGAACTGTCATATGTAGATAGTACGGTTGTTCTGTGTTTTCGAGGTTACCAGTTATTCTTTGCCAAAGGAAACTACTAAATTTCTCTTTATTACACAAACACGTATTGACTATTGACACAACCAAAGCGTGTATGGTTAGAAACAGCGAAATTAACTAAAAATTCCTGGTGCTCATAAAGCTTCATAGCAAGATATTGTATCATGAACTGTTATATGTGATTGACATGACATCATAATTAAAATGCCTACTGCTAATAGATGATTTAAAAAAATGGTATTGCTAACTAATAATGGGATATAATTTCCCATATAATTACCATTGTCTACCCAAAATACTAATATATTACATTTATTTGATAGAAAGATAATTATCTTTATTTCGAGCAATCCACATATCATGTAGAGCTTGGAACCGGTACAAAAAACCTTAACCGGTTAAAAATCGGTTAATCAGTACCTTAACCGGTTAATTAACCGGTTAATTAATCGGTTAATTAATCGGTTAATTTGTGATATGGTTAACCGGTTATTAACCGTTTAATAATATGTTTTTTTCAATTTATCGTATGGAACGGCTAGTAAATATTAAATATTTTATATAAAACATAAATTTATTTATTTTTAAAAAAAAAATATTATAACTATAATACATATGATGTTGCATTTTCATCTAAAATTCCCTTGCATCAAAAAATACAAATAAACAATTTAAATAAATATCAATAAAAAAAAGATAATTTAATAATTGGTAATTCATTGGTATTCATAAAAGTTATTTCTAAATTTTATAAATGATGTTAATTTGGCAATTGAAATTCAAATAGAATGTTTAATAATATTATTTACCTTATTAGCAAGTTGTGTAAATATATCCATAAATTTTGCATTTCTTTTTATGAACAATATTTCTTGAAAAAATTTTGAGCTTAAGGATGTACGCTTGTTAGTCATATTATTCCCAGTATCTGAAGTGGCTGGGTTGATAAAAATTTTTGTGCTAATATGAATATTATGGGAAATCTTTTTTATGTTTATTCCACCATTTATAAGGATTGTAATTTGTAAGTATAATCTGGTTTTTTTGTAATATATTTATTAAAGTAATCAGAAAAATTATCATCTTCGGGCAGTTCAGCCATAATTGTAATTTATAAAATAAAGATATTTATTTTTTAGTGTCCTATTTAAACAAAAAAATTTATTGACTTAAAAAATGGTTAAATAAAATTATCGTTAAACAGTAAAAAATTGCTTCTCCGAGGTTACATATTTTCTATATATGTCAATGATCCAGTGTTCGGTAAATGATTTGAAATGACAAATGACTCAAATGACAAGTCATTTGTCATTTGTCATTTGGAACTCAAATGATCAGTCATTTAAGTCATTTGAAAAATATTAAATATTTCAAAAATTATTATTAATTATTTTGTTTATTTTAAAATAAAGAAACAAAATATTAAAACAAAATTTATTTAGTATATGTAATAAAAAAGTTTTAATAGTAGTGAAAGAGTATCGAATCACGTGATTTATTATTATTTTTATTGGTAGAAATAATTTTTTTTACACCTATTTAATCATAAACTCCATTTTTTTTTTATAAATAATATTACATTTATTTAATGAAAGTTGTCTCACTATCAATAATCTCACCAATAGTGATTTACCGACAAGATTATTATTCACCGATCATCATTTCATCAATAGAGTTATTTCATCAATGGGTTTATTTCATCAACAAAAGCAATAAAAGCTAATAAATTTTGCAAGAATTGTAACTCATATACTGCATATAGAACCTATTTTTCGCATGTGAAATTTTATTTATGCATACAATATTAATAATTTTTGCTGTGTCATTAGTTAGGCGACTATGATTTTGCGATTGTACATCACGTGATGATGTAATTAAATTGTCCAATAGTCTTTCTGTATTTTAGTGACAAATGACCAAATGACAAATGATGCAAATGACAGTCAAATGACACCCAATCATTTGGCATTTGGTCATTTGCGAAATGACAAAATGACAAATGACAAATGATAGGGTATCATTTGGCCAAATGATTCCTAATCCGAAAAATGGTCAAATGACCAGGTCATTACCGAACACTGCAATGATCTGCATTTAACCGGTTAATTTGACCGGTTAATGGATGTCTTAACCGGTTAACCGTCTTAACCGGTTAATTAACCGGTTAAGCTTAACTGGTTCCAAGCTCTAATATCATGTAGTACAAAGATTAGTACATCAATCACATTATTCTCCGCAGTACATAGTAATTTGCTCAACGGAACTGTGACTCATGAATCACAGTTGTCTACAAGGTAAAATTAGATGCGTGGAAAGTATCTCGAATCATAAATATCTGGTTTATAACAATAACTTAAGAACAAATTCTCCGATTCAGTTGTGTTTTATATTTTTTTTTTAGTTTTAGTTATTTTTTATTGTATTCCCAGAATTAAAAATTCTAATGACTAACTACTATCGTATTTGTGTTACATATATGTATATACTACAGAATTAGGAATCATTAGATCAGTGCATGCAGGTATTGCACAGCTACTAATACTGTACTGTGGCTTTTTCAACTTCTTTCGTTATGTTTATTGAGTTGGCATAATTTGTAATTCACCTTTTACATTTCGAAAAAACGAGAAACTCTAAACCTAGCTAATAGTTTATTGTTTTAACATCACTGCTATGAAATGTATTACTTATATCACTTTCAACTCAAATAACAGTATACAATTATACGTTTCTTGTTGCTTTTATTTTGTGTCAATACGAAACATTTTTTAATAAATTTTTGCTTTGATAGGACAAGAAACTGCACCACAATAAGATTTATATCAAATGGTTTTTTTTACCCAAAAAACAAATTCACTAAAATTTCCTATCTGGGATTTGTTATAATGTTTAATTTGTCATGCATCTGTATTGCTACCAATATATGTCCAATTACATCATTATAGTTACAACTAGAAGAATATCATGGCAATAGGGTAAAAGTATTATTGGGTAATAAGATAATTAATCAATATTGTCCTCAAGACCGCGTCGATTTTAATATTATCGGTCCTGGAGCATTTTCGCAGAAAAATGGAAGAATACATCAACAGTATATGCAATCAAAAAGTTTGTCAGTAATAAAGAGGTATGTTACGGATAAAGGACACTTTTTATTCAGGTGACAGAAGGTTCATCGCATAAATATTACATCAATTACCCTTACTGTATAAGAATTGTTTATAATTATATTATACATTGGTGTGTCAGTTAGACCTAGGAAATCAAAACCGATATATTGTAATAATAGTTTTATAATATACAAAGATTTTCTTTCTAGGTTTATTTAACGCACTTGGCAGATGGACGTCAGAATATTATTCGATTGCACGGAGTTACAAAATTAGACTTAGATAAAAAAGAATATTCGCTGCCTCTTGAATGTGCAGTCGGCGGAACACTAAGAGATCATTTAAGGAACAATACTATAGATTGGAAAAACCAATTAAGATTCGCAAAAGAAGCTGTTTTGCGGTTACATGATGATAAGGGAATCGTACATGGATCTCGTAAGTAAAGTATATTCGTAGCATTCCAATAACGTCTTAATACACAGACTTTGGATTTTAATTTAAAAAAGGAAAGGATTGTAACAATACTGGAGTATATGGTCTAATACTGAATATGGATCCCAAGTTGCTCGATCGAAAACTTCCATACTAGCTAGCGAGAAATCTGATGTATATAGTATGGGTTTTGTTTTGGAAATTAACAAACCATAAAACGCCTTTTGAGGGTCTTGATGATGAACACATTACGTGTAAAATACTTAATGGTGTAAGAGAAGAACCTGTCCAAACACGAATGTTAAATTTATTGGACTTTATCAAAGTAAGTGTTTAATTTCGGAATAATGATTCCTTTGGTTGAGTGCAATCTTTATTTTTCTTCTTATTGTGATCTAATTTAATCTATATGAATAGAATATTGGGAACAAGAACCGGATGAATGTCTAAATATTTTCCAAGTGAATTCAGTACTTAATAATATTGATTCTGAAAACATTAATATGTTAATTGTTCCTGAAAACGAAAAAAAAAGAGACCGCACACTCATGGCAAATTGATTTAAGTAAGAGTTGTCAACTATATTAAATTATTTCATATACCCTTTTTAGATTTTTCGTTATTACTATAGTTTTTTTCCCATTTATATGTAGAATATAAACAATAAAATAAAAAATGATTACTATTAAGTAATAGTATGTATTATATATGTCGTTGTGTACCAATTGTGCTTCAATCAATAATTATTTTTTTTTTTGCATAAAAACTCTTGGAAAGGTATTAAATTTGGGGCTTGAAATTCATACTATGATGTGGAACGACATAAATCAGACATATACGAATACTAGCTCGCATAAATTAACCGTAACCTCAACTGAATTCCATTAAACATTTAGGTGATTCACAAATTTCTGCTGATGTTGAATAAATCTATTAGCACACAGGTCAAAGTTACATATTTCGAGAATCTCGAAGACTAATCTGTAAAAGAGAGTTATTAGGCTACTCATTAATGATAATTTCCATAGTACATGAAAGTAACTTGAATATAATGAATGGCTATTAACTAGCTCTTAACTTTTCCAACAATCACGACCCATTTTGATCAATAATTATTTGTAAGATTCTAAGATATAATTACCAACTCTTCGGTTCATAAAAGTATCTCTTCCTATAATAACATAGGATAGTCAGATTAAGCGTTTAATGGTTTGAGCAGCATTATTCATAGCATATTAAACTAGTAAATCTGGCTTCGGGAATGCAACAACATTTTTTTGCATCGTTTCTGGTTTAATGATTTTCATAAACTTTTAACATGTGTCTCAAACACTACCCAATTAGATTAGACTTACCGGAAATTCTATCTATAGTGTGCCACAGGCATATATGATATGCTCTTTTAACAAGATTTCTGGTGATTTTATCTATAGTACATTTATAGTCGGGAGAAACTTATCTTAAGTGGTTCAATAATATCTATCAGTTTATTTTAAATATAAATTGCATTCTTCTATCATTTCTATTAAATGGCTCAGATAGATATTTTTGAATTGCAAAAAAGAATTAAAAGTCGTGATGAGACAATATCTTTATTGGAGAAGCAGCTTCTTGATAATTATTGTGAGATTGGTCGATTGAAGGATCAACTTTCAGAATACAGTTGTGAATTAATAAGTTAAAAAACGAAATTGCAAGACGAGATGATGAAATAAGAGAATTTATTAAGAAAGATATTTCAGAAGTTTACAAGAAAAAGAAAAGATAAATTTTTGAGACTCGTTTGGATCGAATGGCTGGAAATGATCATTAGAACTGAAATCAAAAATATTGCGAATTTCAACCGAACTAGAAAGTGAAAGTAGTTACCTCACAATAGTTTACCAAATGTTTGGTACTTGAGTTCAGAGGGAACATTTGGAAACAAATTCGAATTTCACTATCATTCATATTCTTAATTTGCTAACAATGTAAGTTTGTTGTCAAATCAGAAAGACATAAAGCGCATCTTCTACGTGTGCAACATGAAAGAAATAATGTAGAGCAAAAAACGGTACACAATCATTTTTTATACTATCAAAATCTGGTATTATGATTTAACATGCTCCCTAATTAGACGGTTACTAAAATAAGTTATACTAATCAATATTCTCATGATATTTCATGTTATTAAAACTTTTATTCAATTATCAATCAACTAGATAAAATCAATTCGTAATCTATGATCTGATTTTGATCGTGAGACGGAATTTGAAAAAATCAAATAGCAGTAAAATCATAACATCTTTTACCAATGAAAACGGTCATTGAAAACACTTCTAACAAAAACAAGGCTGTTCAAATTGGTTTTCTTAATATAGAGGAACTTATAGATTACTTATAAAATACGGATGTGATACATCTCAATGATACTCACTTTGTTGTTTTTCGTGAACATGAAATAACTGGTTATATCTTTCTTGACGTGTCTGAAAAAAAATTCCTAAGCTATGCCTGCTATGGTTTGAAGAAGGATCATCGGCTGTTCTTGCAAAGTTCGCTAAGGAGTGTAAGATGCAAACGGAAAAAGTTTTTCAACGACTAATCCTTTGAAAGAAAATGATTTTTATGACATGGTCGTATTTGTGAAAAATAAGTTGGATCTAAATGTGGTATTTGAAGAAAAAGTGAATGAAAATAGAACAAAACGAGGCAAAAGTTCCGTTTCCATTGTACATTACCATTTTCTTTAAATCATTCAAATAGTAGAGAATTCGACGTATTTGACGGTATTCAGTTACACTTATTTTTTTTACCACAGCAAATAACAAGAGACTCAGATGACGAAGGAAATTCTGAAGAGAAGGAAAAAATACTGATGTAGGTAATTCGATGGTAATTCATAAAGCATATCATGAATTTAGTGATACGAACATAGTTATAATCTCAACTTTAATAACATTGTTGTCCCTCATATTTTTTTCTACCTGGTTATCTCCGCATGTACAGTAAATATTATAGGATATTTTTTGGTAATATTTCGAAAGTGTATACTAATAAAGAATAATATTCGGTGTTTGATGTTTCCTCCATACGTCCGTTAAGGATTTAACACCATGTATTGCATTTGCGTTTACATATTTTTGAATTATACTATGGTCAGTGGAAATGATCAAGGGTGATAGTAAATAAAGACAATTTATTCGTTGATAAAAAGCACATGATGTTTTATACCCTTTGTACGACAGATGGGGATCGTTCCCAAAAAAACTAATGTTACGTGATCAATTTTTTTTCCAACAACGAGACCGTGACCCTTGGGTCACAGTTGCCTCGCATGTGAAATTTATTAAAATAGTAAAGTTCGACCCATTTTTTTGACATTTCTTGTGTTATCGCTTCAAAAGTTGCATAAGAACTTGTTGAAAGAAACAGTGAACTAGATGAATATTATGCTGGGTTTTTACTGGATTTATGTAATTCACAGAAACAATTTGAAATAAGTAGATTATGCAATTTTTCGGTAAACTTTTGGCAACAAGGAATGCAATTAAAAAAAATTCAGAAGGTGATCAAAAGTATACCATGAAACAGAGAATAACATGATAAATAAAATTCCTTTTTTACTCTATTTTGTTTTTTCTATAACAGGAATGTTAAACAAGGACACAAAAATTCTTTTTTGGAAACGAAAGAAATAAAAGTATTTATAATTTCTAGCATTTTTATTTTTTCATCATTATTCATTGTTCACAATGTTTGTTGGGATTTTTAAGTTTGGAACGCCCAAAAAAGGTTACATACAATCATTGTTTCGAATTTTGACTTTTTATTTCCTTAAAAAAAAAGGAAAAAAAAAATCGGTATCACGGAATTATTAATTATTCGTAACTCATTTTATAAAATAAAAAAAGATAAGATAGTTTGATGTTAATTTTTTTTTTTTTTTTTTAATTTATTCATGTATTCGAACATAAATAATAAATAAAATTTCACGTGTAAAAATAGTAAATTTTTACAATATTGAGTAGCACAATTAAATTGATAGATTTTATCCTATTTTATCCTGTACAATCAAATGTTACAATGAACTGAAACACTTTTTTTTTATCAATCTCTCTGATGCTATATTTTATACCAAACATTATGCATGATGAAATACTTTTTTTTTTGTCCAATTAAATAAGGTAACTGTTTTATCGTTATATCGTTAAAAAAAATTAATTTGCTTGGCGTGCATATTTATTATGCTTAATATAAATGGTAAATTTTAATAAAATAAATAAATTTTATAAATTCGTCAGTTTTTTATAAAAGGAGCGACAAAAAAAAATTATTTTCGTAAATTTTTATAAATAAAATTTTACTCACGTAATATGGGTGAAATAGTTGAGATTGATATTCCTGATAATATAAAAGAACATGGGGAAGAAATTGAAAAAATTTCGAAGGATGGTATTCGGAAAATATCAGAAGAACATAGGAAATCAATTTGTCGAATTTTTGTTTCTCAATACATGGATGATACTACTTACAAATATGAATATGGTTCTGATGATTATGTTGTTACTTATAGTGAAGAAGATGAATCAGTTCTTGGATGATCAGTTAACATCGAAATGTATGGACCACAACAACCCGATGTTTATTTTAAGATTGATAAAATCAATGATTTAGATGAATTAAGCTTTATACTAAATAAAAAAATCTTGTCATTAAATAATCGCAGTAAGCATTGTAAGTATTAATTTTGACTCACAATAATTGTAATTTAATTTTATGCTTTAATTAATAACTCATGTTGTAATTGTAGGGTTGATTGATTTAAATAGTGATCGTACTAGTAGTAATGACCGATTTCTTGAACTAAAGCATCCCGTTTTTGGTTATGATTATGGAAGTAGTATTGGTCATGATGCTATTGGATTCCTTCCTTATGGTGATTTAATTCAGGTATCACTAGGATATCGCAAAATTTACAAGTACTGTTTAACAGACAAACCGAAGGAAACGGTTCCTTGGAAATATTCACAAATTAATGATATAGAAATTCCCAAAAGTTACTATCATAAAATTGATAAATTGACTTGTTCTATATGTCGAATTAAGTTATTTCTAATTGTTGCATTCGAGAGTTCTAGTAAAAAGCTGCTTCAATTTGATTTATTGACAATGAATTTAGAAAGGCAATACACTTTAGAAACTGATGTTTTTTATTATTTTAGTAGACCAGTAATAATGAATAAAAATCAAACGTTATTGGCGACAGAATATGGTGGTGTTTGCATATTTTCAATGGAAAATGGAATGTTGATTTTTAAACATAAATGTGGGTATTACTTTTACAATATATTTTTGATATGAATTCAATTGGTATAAATTCACTATTGTCCTTTTCTAAATACAATTCACTATCATCTATAGAACCAGACATTCTATTTTCTGCGAATAAATTATAGTTAGAATATATGAAAAGTCTACCATAACTTTAAAAAATAATTCTGAAAGATTAGTCATTATTAGTGGTAAAAATAGTAAGCTAATAGATCTTTATCAAGTTTATGATGAAATTGATATTTCTGATGATTTTAATTATACAAGTGTGATAACTAAATTAAACAGAAAAATTTACATTGATAACGATCATAATGTTTGTATCACAGGTAGATTATATGATCATAACTTGCAACAATTGTCAAATGAGTTAATATATTTAAATAGTATTTATTCTTCTTCAACTATCTTCAAAATTATACAAAATATGCTTATTGAAATCATTGACCAAAAGGACATTAGAAAAGCTGTATCTTCAAATAATGTTAAAATTATAAGTAGTAGTGCTGAGGATATTGTGGAGATGGAGTCTTTTGGTTGTATTGTTCCCCATATACTCTCATTTAAACTATTAAATAACCAGGATTTGGTGCTAATTCATATGGAAGGAATCACTATTTTTACAATAAATGAAAACGAGTGTCGATACTTTTGGAATAATAAAGAATGGAAAGATATTTATGAAAAGTTCACAAAGGATTATGACAGAAAATATGATATTAATTTTACTAATGAATACTACAAGTCACTTATTGGAAGAATTTTAAAAAATGAATTTGGTGATTCAAAACACTCAATACCATGTCCAAAATCGGAAGTAATTGAAGTGATTTTAAATGATAACTTAGTATCATCAAAATATGGATCTGAAATGTTAAAAGCGGCAATTAAAAAAAAAAGCAATGATATTGTTCGACAAATTATTGAAACAATTCAAGATTATTCCGAAAGTTACATGGCTATTATTAGTTTATACTTATCAGAATTGTGTGATAATTATCCTGATTATATAATCAAATATATCTCACGCACTTCTATTTTATTACTTCCTTATTATGCTCGTATTGGAAATTCAAGAAATACTTCACTTCATTCATACACAAAAGATATTTACATTAAAGAATCAAATATTGATAATATCATTTTCAAATTTATTTCAAGAATATATAAAGAACTAATTCGGCCTTTAAGGATAAAGGAAGAAATCCAAACGGTCAATTTCATTGTTCCTTTTCCTCAAATATGTGTATACAAAGATGATAATCATGAGATTGATCATGATGACGATGAATCCAAGAATAAAAAAAATCATGATATCAAATCAAAAATAATCACAATACTAATACTAATACTAAAAAAGATGATCACGGGACTAAAAATAATCATGATGATACCAAAAAGGAATAGTATTTGGAATGAATTTTTATATAAACCAAAATCTATTCTATTTTGTAATATAGATAGTAATCACTTTTATAATTGGTGGAATTTTGCCGCGATTATAGATTTTAAGTGGAAAACTTTTGGAAGAAATTGCTATTATCTGATCTGGTTATTCTATACAATTTTTTATATTTGTTATTCATTAGCTTCTACTTTGGAACAAAAATCTTTCCCTGATTTTTATTTTAAATTACTTTTTATAATTTCCATTATATTGGGCTCAATATTTTTAATTTTTGAAATTCGTCAATTTCTATGGAATTATAAACGTTATTTTAAAGATATATGGAATTTATTTGGTAAGTAAACATTTATTTAATTAATTGCTTTACATTTAAATAAAAATTAACTTGTTTTAATCTTCAATAACCGTAGGGGCATATCTTTTACCCATCATAGCATCCATTTTTTGGCTTATTAATAAAAGCCAACCACTTTGGCTTACGGCGATATCTATTATATTATTAAGCTTTAAATTTTTATTGTTTTTTAGAGTATTTGAATCATTTGGAATTTATTTTGCTATAATAATTGGCGTTGCAAAAAAAAGTTTTTCCATTTTTGGTGCTCTTATTTTTTATAGTTCTTGGATATGCTCAAGCATTTTTCATTGTTCTAAGATCAAATAATTTTAATGATGATAATGATCCACGGAATCTCGCAACAAAATATGATCTTATTAATCCAGATGGAACTATAAATAATACTACATCAATAATTCAAGATCCTGATTCAAATACAAATTTGTTTAATTGGTTCCCCACTTCATTATTGGCAGTATATAAACTTATCACTGGTAATAATCATTTATTTATAAATCATTTTTTATTCAAGAAATAAATATTTTACTGACTTTTTAATATATATTATAGGTGATTCCGGATCTTTATCACCATTTACTTAACGGGAAAATCCCATCATGACCATTTTATTGGTTACCTTTACATTTTTCACAGTAATCTACCTTATGAATTTATTTATTGGTTTACTCAACCTAGCAATTGATGATTATAACAAAAAAGAAGAATTTTTATTACAAAAAGCACAGGTAACCATTTTTATATTATTGATTATTATATCAATTTCATTTTACTAACACTTTACCTTTCTTTTTTAAAGATTATTATGGGGATTGAATTATTTTATATGTTACCATGGCAACGTAATGACAAGAAATGGTTTCCGGATTGGATGTAAGTATTAATTATACTGTACATAATCTGTTAATATTATTTTTGTGCATTTTATTAACATATTTAATTATTTTAAGTTATTATGATATGCCTATTACCGAGATTCGTAAATTAATTAATGTAATCGATAACAAACAGACTGTGTTTAATTATCCTCCATTTATCAGTGAGAAATTGAGAGAGTTAGTAGTACTTACTGATGATAATAAAAAGCCAACTAAAGAAGAGCTTGCACAACAAAAACTTGAAGAAAAAATGAATGAACTTACAAAACAAAATGTTGAATTTAAACAACAAATGGAATGTATTATGAAATGTATTGGAGTAGAAGAAGATAATAAGGGAGAAAAGGATAATAAGGGAGAAAAGGATAATAAGGGAGAAAAGGATAATAAGGGAGAAAAGGATAATAAGGAAGAAAAGGATAATAAATTAGAGAAGCAAATAGAACAAACGGTAGAAGAGCTTCCAAAACAAAACGTTGTTGGACTTAAACAGCAAATGGATAAACTTAATCAACAAGTGGATAAACTTAATCAAAAAATGGAAAATATTATGGAATTATTATTAAAAAGAAACTAGAATTTATTAGTTTGTGGAGGGCTTTGTCCCCCACGCAAATTTTTTTTTTTTTTGTACAATATCAAAGTGTTTTTTTATTTGGTCTATAAATAAATCATATAACAATTTAAAGAAACTTTTTTTTGTATAAAATTTCAATAAATGTGCAATTTTTCTTTATGAAAGTTTTTTGCAAAACCGCACTTCTGTCAAAATGTTGTTCAGTATTTTTTTTTTTTTTTAACACAGTTATAAAATTTTGATCGCCAAAAAATTGTTTTCACCATAAAGTTTTGGTAACTTCTTTTCTAAAGAGACGATTCCAAAAGAATTCAGACCAACTTCCAGAACTTGTAAAAAAAATATTTTTAACAGATACAGAGCGTAAAACGTTTTTTTATAACTAATTCTGTTATGATGGAGCAAAAATTACGGTTTGTTTCAAACCAGAGTAAAATTTTCCAAGTTCGTCACATTGTTAGGTGGTTATAGTGGTGGTGGTGGTGGTGGTGGTGGACTTTGGAATTAACGGACGTTTCCCTAGTTTAATAATAATGTACGGTTACAAGTCAAAGAAAAAGACATTTAATAATGATAATGGTAAAGAATAAAAGAAAAAATAAACACCAAGTTAGGTTTCATTCGCATTTTAGCGGCTTTCTTGTAAAAAAAAAAAAAAAATCAGTTTTCTTTATAACTAATCCCATTCAAATGGATTATATTTGCCAATGATTTTCCTGGATTAAAACTTTAGTTTGTAAATTCCTCAAAACTCCATGTAAAATTTGTGGTATAAACATTATTTTTTTAATTATTCGTCAATATATCACAAGATGTTGATAAGTTGATAATTCTCCTCCGTTGCGGTGTTCTTAATATCTTTGTACAAATAATTATCAATAATTATCATAAATACTTCCAATGTCGGTGTCGTAAATGACATGATCATTACTTCTTTGCCTTGTCGATGCACCATTATAGTATATATATCTGTACGAAATTGTCACTGATCAATGATCATCAATTCAATATTGTAAGTAAAAGAATTAAAAAAAAAAACTTTGAGGACCGGTCAAAAGTCTGGTCCGGTCTGGTCCTGACCGTACCGGACTAACCCAACCCTAAATATGAGTAAAAGATCATAACCGAGAGAATTTACAGAAAAACTATAACTAATTATATTAATTCAATTTTAAAAACAAGTTATCGCTTTGAACAAGGGTTCTAAAACTTTGGTTTTAGAATATGATAATACAGTATTTTTAATTTTTTTTTCTAATTATTCAAATTAGACATGAAAATAATTAATTATTATTTTTAGCATCAAAATATACCCAGGATCTTCAGAAAAAATGAACCCTTTGAGTAAGCGAATCGTCAGTGTAGCTTCGGTGGTGATAACCAGCAATAATGAAATGAAGTTTTCACTTATTTTTGACTCTAATACCGCTTTCCTCATTAGTGCACTTCTCTTGCTTACGAGGGGAAAGGTATGTAGGTTGTTTATCTGTGTCATCTGTTGGTCCAAGGTACCTATTCCAACGTAGTCGTGAGAATAGTATCTATCGTTTCAGGTAAACTCTTCCCTATATCTATAACAAACTGTTTTGTGTCGTTGACCTTAGTGTCCTTGACTTCTCACAATATTTCGAGTATTTCAGAGTTCAGACATATTTAACAAGTTTTTTTATAAGAGTTTTTTCTTGAAGAAAAATGGTCTGATGATCGATGGGAAAGAGTTCCTCTGATGCCCTGAACCATTAATAATCCTCTTACCATTGCTATAAAATAAGTATATGTTTCTAATCCATAAAGTACTAAATTGTCTTGATTTCGTTCGTATAATACAAGAAAAAGTGTTATTAAATCTCCTATAGTGAAAAGTATGAGATTGTTAGTTTTCAATGTATTGGCATTATTTTACATTGCAATACACCTACCAATTATATAAGAGCTACAGGACATCCAAAAAAAATCAAAATAAAAGATGGAGATATTTCAATCAATTTTTTAAAGACTATTATGACTAATAAAAAATTCTATTAATTTTTTATACCCTATAAAAAATAAGTGTCCGGATAATGTCCAGAAAATGTCCGAAAAATTGTCTAAATAATTGTCTGGAAATTCTGGACACTGTGTGTCCGGAAACTGTTCCGAAAACACTGCATTTTCGGGATATTAGAAAATTGTCCTGAAATTGTCCGGAAATGTATTTTCGTAAAATTTTGCCATAAAAGATGATCAATGGATAGATGATCATCATTATTCCTCAACCCAAAATTTTTATATCATAGATATATAGTATTTTTGCCTGCTCTGCAATTTTAATTAGTACGACAGAAAAGATTTTGAATGTCAGTTTTGTGATTTTTGCATTTTTTTTTTTATCCTTTTTTGGAAATAGTATCCAGAATTTGTCCTGAACTTTTTCATGTCCGGAATTTGTCTATCTGGTTTTTTTACTATGTCCAGAATTTGTCCAGGTTTAACTGTCCAGAATTTGTCCAAAATTTTATACCGAACAAATACTGGACGAATTCTGGACAAAGTTAGGACATGTCAAAATTTTAATGTACCAAAAAAGTGGACATTTTCCAGACACATCAGATTTATTCCGGACATTTTCCAGACATTTTTGATAACATTTTCTGGACATTTATTTTTTATAGGGATATTTAAAATAACAGAATGATAATTTAACTTACATCTATAAATCGTATTAAATGAACTTGTAAGAGTATCTATAGTCTTTGTAAAATTTTAATTTCATTTTGTAAATAAGAAGAAAATTTCTTTATTTTATTTTTAGAATAAGAAATTAATTCATCGATTTCTTTCTTAGTTTCACTTAAACTTTTCTGAAGTTTTTGATGTTCTACAAAGGAATTACTTGCTATGTCTCTGATATCATAAAGTTTCTATAAAATAAAATATAGTCTATTTATTTATTTATGCTTAAATAATAAAAAAAATAAAATAATTTTTTACCTCATTTATGATACTTAAAGTTTTTAAGTTCGAATATTCGCCAAATTTTTGGTAATGGCCTAAAGATAATATACGTTAGCTAATGTGAAATGAAGATGAAAAAAAAAATAATAAATAATTTACTTACAAAGATTTTTATCAATAGAATTAATAAATTTATTTTTATTATCATACAAAATTTCGAATATTTTATCAACATGTGATATGACATTATTTAGATTCTATCATTTAATTAAAATAATCATTAATTCGTTATTATTTTTACTTAAGTAATATTTGTAATATTTTTTAATACAGTACATTAATAATTGTTACCTTGTTTAAAGTGATTACATGCAATAACGCATCCTTTATTTTATTTTGAAAAACATTAATAGTACTCTTAAATATATCTATTCACTTGAAATCGATGCAGATTTGGATTTTAATACTTCGATATCTTTAACCAATTCATATAATGAATTGGTAATGCGGGCAATCTTTCTTTTTCTTCTTCTCGTAAGGAAAATATTAAAGAGCTCAAATCTCTTAAACTATTACTATATGTATTTGAAATGTTTTATTAATTGGAACAGTAAGTCTAATAGATATAATATGTTAAATAAGTTTATAAGCATAATTATAATAAAATATACATACCTATTTCAATAGAGTATCGTGTGCTAAAACACATTTGCACTTAAAATAAAACGTTAATTTTTACGTTAATTTTATTTATATAATAATGTCGACAAGTAAAACTTCACATAACTGATATCTTACCAACTTCACGATAAAATCCATCAGTTGACCAATATTGGGAAACTTTACCAAGAGAGACAATGTATTCATTCGTATAATCATTCAGAATTTTACACTCTTTGGTATTTCAAACTTTGTGCTTTCAAGCTGGCATAAGGTTAAACTTATTGTGACTAAATATCAAATATTTTGAAATTAATTACTTTCAATAGAGCAAGAATGGAAGATATAATATCAAATATACTTACATTTAATTTTTTCTTTATCTGATCTATTCTCTAATTCTGTACATTCATTTCTAATTGCTAAAGTAGCTTCTTTAAACAGTCATTTTTATTTTCATATAGGGATAATATACCTATTATAATAAAATGATAAACATATTAATTTTACATAATTTTTATGTATATAAAAGTTTAACCAACCTTGACCATGATTAATCAACATTTTTCTTAGAGTTGTCTTCTTTAAAATAACCCATAAATCAAAAAAATTAGCAAAACCACATAAATTACAAATCAATGTAATTAAAACACAATACAAAAAAACTGATTTCATTTTTTTGATGAAAATTTTTTTAGATACCTTCATTAAATAAGAAATTTCTCTATACCCAAGCAATTTAATACATTATGCATATAGTCCCACGTTTTGAAATAACCAATTAGTTTACGATTCTTCCTCGCTCTTTTGATAATTTAGAACTTTTTAAGTCCTACTATAATAGTAGGAAAAGTGTGGGATGGTTGTCGACCCATAAGGAGACTGTTTCAATTCAATTACTCTTTAAATAAAATTTCCCTGCCTCAGTCATTGAATCTGGAATTTTTCTGATTGTGGCTTAGAACTTCTCCCATTTTACGTTCTTTGAACGTCCATCTTGCAGGAAACCATATGTATGATTTTCTAAATGATATGATGATAAGCTTCTACAGCTTTTACGTAACGAAATTAATTTGCAAAACGATGATTATCACGTTGGTTATCACGTGTAACTAATTTTACTGGATAAGAATAGCTGTTATACATCAAAGACGTGTCTAGCGATTTCTACTTTACCAAGTAAACATATTGCGTGACAAATGACAAGGCGCTGCATAATGTTTATCCGCAAGGCAATAATGCTTATCAGGATGTTCTTGTGCTTCTGTACGTAAAATTCTGGCTACTGCACCCCATGCTGGATGATGATGTGCTCTTGCGACAGAATTTTTTAAGACACGGGTCATAATTTGAAATTGCTGGCTCAATAATATCAGAGTAAACTAGTTCAAAATGTTACAACTTTGTAAAGGCCACAACGATCCAATAGTTTTTTTTTTTTGAATCATTTCCTTCAGACTGCTATTATTTATGAATTCAATAACAATGATGTTACTCCATAAATTCTGGATACTGAGTACTAATATATTAATATTTGTTAAGTTGCGTGAACCTTTTATTTCCAATAAATTTCAAATACGAAAAAAATTAATGATATTCATTTCATTAAAGAACTCCAAAATTTTTTACAAAATACTTCTTTATTATTTTTCGGAGACACTCGTCATCATGAATTTTCGAAATTCGAATAATTAATCCATTCATTATTATCAGTTTCCGTAAATTTTGTAAACAAGTATTGCATTTTTAATATTCTACAAAGGTAATAAATAAATTTAAAAGTTTGCAATGAAAAATTATAAATTTTTTTTTGGAAATTTGTTTTTTACGCGCCATGCGTATTATGCACCCCCCTAATGATTGCTATAACGTCAGAAGTTTAGGGTTAGGTTAGGGTTAAGGTTAGTTTGCTATGGTAGGAAATTTGTCACATGTGTCACACCTTCCCGTTCTTCATTTTTACCGCTTAATCTATGGACTGAAAATTTTAATGCTAAAAAAACTATTTGTCACCGTTATATATCACCCCATGCATTTTGAGCGGGTGCGTAGAAAAAAAAACCCTTTTTTTTTTAACGTCCTTTTATATTGTAAAATTACGAAATTATTATATTTTCACCCCATCCGACCGATCAACAAAGGATCTAACCTTACATTTCGTGTCTCAAGTGTCTAGGTTATATCCTTAATGGTCCGCCCATGGTTTCAACCCATGTCTGTGCTATGTTCTGACTTGCATGCTGCGTCATACCACACGCTGACAAAATAGTTAAATTATGCATTAGTCAACATCTATAAACATAAAATAATCGAATTTCTGTGCTTAACTAAGATTATTATAAGCATATGTAATAAATATTACGGACATAAATGTCTGTCCTGGACAAAGACATAACAAATATTACAGACATAAATGTCTGTGCTTGACGAAAACATAACAAATATTATAGACATAAATGTCTGTCCTGGACAAAGACATAACAAATATTACAGACATAAATGTCCGTGATTGACAATGACATAACAAAATAAATATTCGTTCTGGACAAAGACATAACAAATATTACAGACATAAATGTCCGTGCTTGACAATGACATAACAAATATTACGGACATAAATGTTCGTGATTGACAATGACATAACAAATATTATAGACATAAATGTCCGTGATTGACAAAGACATAACAAATATTACAGACATAAATGTCCGTGCTTGACAATGACATAACAAATATTACGGACATAAATGTCCGTGCTTGACAATGACATAACAAATATTACGGACATAAATGTCCGTGCTTGACAAAGACATAAAAATGTCCGTGCTTGACAATGACATAACAAATATTACGGACATAAATGTCCGTGCTTGAGAATGACATAACAAATATTACGGACATAAATGTCCGTGCTTGACAAAAACATAACAAATATTACAGACATAAATGTCCGTGCTTGACAAAAACATAACAAATATTACAGACATAAATGTTCATGTTTGACAAAGACATAACAAATATTACGGACATAATAAAATAATCATTTTAGCTTATATTTTATATAACAATTCTTGTTATTTATATTCATGATATTTAATTCAAAGATTGACAAATTTCTTATTTAGTTCATAAGTAACATTTCGTTGTTTGCATTAGCTGTATATCTGGAAGTTTATATTTAGTATACATTATAACAGATAAGTTTATTCACTGTATTGTTACTGTAAATTATGCTTATTATTAGTATATTAGTACCTTTTGGAAAGTTGTAAATAATTGTATATCATTTTAGCAAATTAAACCTTTTAGATTGCTTTCATTTTATTACTTTAATTATAACACATAAAACATTTAAAATCCAATATTATTTACTCATAGCTAAATTACTGAAATTCGAACTTAATATTATCAAGTGATTCTAATACTTTTGATCGTTCATCGCCATTGAGATTTGCATAATCTTTGAACTCAACATCCGATGGCCATCCTACGATCTTGTACAAGGTTTGCTCTTTCCAATTTTTATATGGAATGATTCCTCCCTGAACATCATCTTCTACATAGTTTTATAAATTTAATTAAATCTTTTATTATTGATATCAGAATCACTAAATTTACTTATAAACTTACCAAATTTTTTTCTTAATATTGCCCTAACTTTATCCCTTGTTTCTTTACTATTTGGCTTTGCAGGATTTATATTATTTGACAAAATTAATTCAAGATTAGAATGATCTGTGATATTTTCCAATGTATCACTCGTTCCAGTAGTACGTTTAATTATTCCATCTTTTTCTAATAAAACAAAAAATAAAAATTTAGATATATAATATATAAAATTAAATGATTATAAATATTCACCTTGTTTTTTCAGAATAGAAAAACAACGAAATGGAATAATTGCTTCATTTAAAATATTATATGAGCGATAAAATTCTTCTCCGACGCTTGTTCCAAACCAGTGACTTCTAAGCTCATTATTATTTGATACTGTAATAGTAATAAACTCCATACCACATGTAGCTTGTAATGATCGGAACTTACAATTAAAATCAATCAGTAAATTATTAAAATATTTTAATTAAAAATGAAAAATAAATACCATTTTTCTCGTTTCTTGAATTACTTTATCCAATCTGGTTTTTCTTGCTTTTGTATTAGTTATAAAAGTTTCATCATCTTTTAAATTGTTAAGTTTTTTTGCTTCATTTTCAAAGTGATTACGAGCATCATCATCTAATTCCTTCCAAGAATTTGCACACATCTGTTGTGCACTTGAATTCAATATTTGCATTTCTAGATTAAGAATTTATTTAGTATTTAAATGTCCATTAAATTTAAGTTTTATATTTTATATTTTATAATTAGCTGAATAGCGTACCTCTTCCTTCATTTTCCCACCAATTATTTTGCCACACATTAAAACCACTAATTTTTCTTGTCTTTTTAATTGCTGGTGCTCGGTAATCTTTCATAACACCCTACATAAAAATAAATTTAATTAAAAATTATTTAAGATTTTGATTTTATTAACATGGATTAAAACCTTTATAAAATGTGATTGTAAGTTAAGTTCATTAGCTAATGACTCAATTTCCAAGTCATGTTTCTCTTGTAATCTTTGGATTTTTTCAAAGATATCTGGATTTAAATCTAAATATTAAACAATTAAAATTAAATAAATATTTAAAGCATTAAAATCAATTATGTAAGTTATTTATCAACGCTACCTGTTACAATCAAACTGTTTAAATTATCATTACTGTAGTATATATTCAATATAAAGATAATTTGTTAACTACTATAAAATATAATAATGAATATTTTTATCATGTAATTATACCTATTCATATTGAGAATAAGGATTGTTTAAAAAATAGTTGCTCCTGGTATAAAAAAAAATCCAAAGTCCCATCAGTACTGTACATTTGATTTATAGATCAACGTTAATCACGTGATCCTGAGAAGGAAGTTTTTATCTACATCAAAGATTACGTTTATATTATATTTTATATATTATTTTGGGATCATTAAATGAACTGTGTACAGTAAAGCATAAAAATGCCTACACATTTGTTTTTATTGTTAAATTAAAACTTATATTACCAAGTATATTTAATCATTTTTTATTATATAATGTATTAAAAAAAATAAGCTTAACAACTTCTAAAATTACATTAATTTATTATATCAGCAACATTGTCTATTTCCATAATGTTTCTTTCGTCATCTCCATCACCGTGTTCATCAATTTCTTGAATTTTTAAATTAGAAATTTTATTGATACTTTCAGTCAGTTTATTTAACATTGCTTTCGGATTAGTTGGTTCGATTATTATGTGATCATCACTTCCATATAAATCTTTAATCGTTTGTAAATCAAGAGCTGTTAAAAAATTCATATAATAAATATTATCTGCCTCAAAATCAGTAACAGACATACCAACATCAACAATTTGATCAAACGTGATACCCCCATTAATCAAATCTCGCAATCTTTTGGAACTCTCTTTTCTTCGACGTTCCGTTCTTGGGGTAATTTGTTGTAATGCGCAAAACAAATCCCGCTCCAATTGACGTTCTAGTAGCTCTTGTTTATCAACATCATCATTGTATTTATCTGCAACGAATTGTTTAAACTCTTCATATATATAAATTAAATTCATTCTATGATAAAACTTATACGCCTTAAATGCTAATTCGATTTGATCAGATTTTTGCTTCTGGTAAATCCACTGGGTAACTCTCTTTTTTGCCGATGGCATATCAATAATTTTTATTTGTTCGTTTGAAAACACATCAAAAGGCTGTGTTAAATTTCTATTATGACCAATGAGAGAATCACTATTATTAGTTACTAGTTGGGAGCGGTCATGAGCTATTTTGATGGCCTTTTCACGAAGTTCTCTTCCGTATCTTGAAAACTTTTCTAATTTCTCATTCCTTTTTTTTAGGGCTTTATAAAATGCAAACAATATGATTAATATTTAAATCGTAATTGATATTTAGAATGATAATAAAAATTTAAAATATCATTTAATATTTACCCTTTTCCTTTTTGATAGAATCAGTGGTCGTATCAGCATTTAATTCTTCATTAGATAATTCTTCATTGATCTCCTCAACAACAATGTTATTGATTTCAGGTTGATTTACAAAAACTGATGATGATGATTTAGGTAATTTTTTTAACCGTTTATTTACTTTTTGTAACCAAAATTTTAACATGGGATGTAATTTCTTCATACGATCCCAATTTATGTATGCAGGTAACGTTATATGAGCCCAATTAAGATCATCTGATGAAGCGGATCTTTTAACTTCCTCTGCATATCCAAATTTTTGATGTAATCGTGTGTTCAATTCTTCCCAAATCAGATTAACATCATCATCTAATTTGCATTTCATTAAACTAACATCATTTGTTAGAATTAAATTAAGGTCACGACTATTGGAATTATTGGGAACATTGGTTTTGGACGAAGATGACGACGACGATGATGTATTCACTAATGATTGATTGGCATTAGTCTAATTATTTATTAAATGTATTTTATTAGTAATAATTAAATTATAATTTATTCACCATATTTATAAAATAAATTACCTGCTCAAGGTTGATCGGTTTTTCAAGGTGCATTTTATAAACTTGCAATTCTTGAATAGCTTTATTAGCCTTAATCTCCGAATTACTAAATTTTTCCTAACAAAATAAATTAATTTTATGAAAATAAACCAAAAAAAGAATCATAATTTATTTAATTTACCTCTAAATTTTTTATTATATCGTTATATTTCTTTATTATGCTACTTTCTTTTAAATCAAACTCCTTCCGTAGCTTTTCGATCTTATGATAATAACAAATCATTTGTATTAGATTAAAAACAAAAATATAAATGTTAACAAATACATATAACAACATACATTATTTTCTTCGGTCAATATATCTTTATTGACAATAGTACAACTAGACTTAACCAAGTCTATAATAATTTTATCTTGATGTTTGCCATAATTAATAAAGGCACGCTGATCCTGAATAGCAATGTTTCTCAATTTTCCTTTAAATTTTGTCCATAATAAACATATGGAGGCATTGATTTCGTATTGATCAGAATCTGTTAAAATTAGAGATTCAGAGGAATTTACATTAAAAGATTTTGTGGCCATAATTACGGTATTATTATTCAAATATTATAAATAGTGCTATATCAAAAAATCTTACAACAAAACACTTTAATAAAAAGCTTTTCAACTGAACGAACTTTTATAAGTAAATTATAATTTTTTTTTTTTTTTTTTTTTGTGGCTTTGTAAGAACTTTGTAAAAAAGTGCTTTATTGTTTAATCAAAAGGGGTAAATTTTTTGCGCGTTATCCATTGTCCTATAATTAGTAAAACCAATCATTTAAATAGATCATTGTTATTCAACACGTAATAACTTGCAGAGAATATAACGTGTTTTCTATTGTTCTATAAAAGGGGCAATTTCAGATCAATCAAACAAAGATTAACCAATCATATTTAGAACAGATTAATTACCCTGGCTATTCAACACGTGCTTAGGTGTCAGATTGGTATTTGAAATCATTATACAATTAACATTCACTGTTAATTATTAATAATAATATAGTTGATGCCACCTTTACAAACGTACTTTATTGACAATTATGTAATTAACTAAATTTTATAATTATAATGAACAATCAATATTTGAATTATTGGTATGTCTTTTTTTGTAGTACATCCTTTTTGGCTTACATCTATTTTTTTTAAAAAAAATTAGATCGTTAAAAATAATAATAAGCAATTATATCTCTTATACTAAATATCCCTAGTCCCTTTGCGTTGTTAAAAATAATGATTTGCAAATCACTGATCAGTTGTGACAAAAAATCAAAAATCTTAAATTATTTTTTTTTAAAATATCTTAAATAGCAGAAAAATAAGGAAAATAAAGTTGTCCTTTAGGGCCTATTTTTTTTTAATTTCTTTAGTGATCAGCAACAAAAAATTTTTTTTTTGATTCGGCTAATTGAAATGTTTATCATAGCCCAAAGCTGATCTGTGATTGAGAAAAAAGAAAGATTAAAAAATAAAAAAATAAATAGATGATTAAAAAATAAATAGATGATTAAAAAATAAATAGATGATTAAAAAATAAATAGATGATTAAAAAATAAATAGATGATTAAAAAATAAATAGATGATTAAAAAATATAAAAAAAAAATAGATGATTAAGAAAAAAAATACGAGATTAAAAAAAAATAAAGGATTAAAAAAAAAAAAGATTTAAAAAAAAAAAAAAAAAGATTAAAATAATAAAATAAAAGATTAAAAAAAAAATAAAATAAAAGATTAAAAAAAAAAATAAAATAAAAGATTAAAAAAAAAAAAAAAAAAATTAAAAAAAAAAAATAAAAGATTTTAAAAAAAAAAATAAAAGATTTTTTAAAAAAAAAATAAAAGATTAAAAATAAAATAGATAAAAGATTAAATAAAAAAAAAAAAAATTTTTAAAAAAAAATAAATAAATAAATAAAAGATTGATTAAAAAAGATTTTTAATAAACATTTTTTCCATATTGTACTTATATTTCAAATATATTGTTTGATTTGCTTATCGTCATGACATTTATTTTGATCGGAATTATTTGTATCAATTTCTGAACGTAAAAGGAAAATAAATAATTTAAACTAACTAAATTCTTTATTTAAAATATTATTTAATAATATAGCGAGTAAGTTATTTATTTAATTTTATTATTATATATTTATAATATTTACATATATATGTATTAAATAATATTTTTGAGCTATAATTAAGCTAGTGTGATCAAGATGGGCGATCATTGTTATTTTTTTATATTTCGCTTTATGTCGTATAAAAAAACAAACAAAAAATTTTTATTTGTTATTTTAGTCTATAAAAGTTTCTTGTTATATTGTATGCAGCAATCACGTCTTAATTGTCCTATGATCTTAATATTATTAACTTTCTCTTTTTATTGAAAATCATCAGAAAATTGGTGCTAATAACCAATAATATCTAACAAATCTAGAATCCGCCATATCTATCATTTATAATCTTTATTTTTCTTTTGTTCCACCATAGACCAATAAAATATCAAAAGTTTTTTAATTACAATATTTGTTTGTTCTATATTCTTTACAAATAACATTACAAATTGATCTATTTGTCATTAATGTTCTATGATATTTTTACGAATACAATCGCTCATTCATTTTGTTATAATTAGTAATACACCAAATTATTGCAATAACTGCTTGCTCTATATTTTTTTTTTTGCATTGCTAGTCTTTGTTTTTACTATAATACCATTGTTACGATTGCAGTTTAGTAGCAAATTTCTTATTTATACGTCCAATTTTTTTCAATTGCAAGAATTTTCTATCTTTTGAAGATAAATTTTAAAAAAAAATGCAGCAATCAGAATCCTCAAAAGTATATATTTTATAAATATTATATTTTGATAATATGTTAAATCAATAATATCAATATTAACAGATTTATATTATTTAATTTAAAGAGTAATAATAAGTCGAATGATTTAAAACTTAGGACAAAAATAAGCAAAGAAAAAATAGGTTAGAACTTCAAAATGATTTACTTTTTAATTAAAATAATGTGATACCTCTAATCTTTTATTAATTTTAAAGGACCAAAACACTATAGACCATATACTGTTTCTTTTAATAATAAAGACGGAGGAAAAACTGTTATAAACAAATATGCTAAAGGTTCAAATAAATTTAAATTTTCTAATCAAGCAAAGAGTTTAAGCAATAATAAAAGTGAGGAGCAAACAAATGAAGAATTGGAAAATTTTGAATTCGATTTTGAGTTGTCAGATAATTATGAATCTAATAATCCTAAAACAGCAAATTATCGGCAAAAGCAAGACAAACTTGCAGCAAATTGGAAAGCCGTATTAGACGATATATATAATTCAATATTGGATAATGAAGTAATGCCAGACAACCCATCTTGCTTTAACTGTGATAGTATTGCTACATTAAAATGCTTGGACTGTGGACCAAAAATATTCTATTGCAATAATTGTTTTAATCATTTTCATAATAAAATTAATTTATTTCATTATTGTATATATCTTGATAATTATCAATTCAATTCAAATGAAATTAAGCTGCCACAATTGTGTGTGGGAAAATGTGAACATCCAGTGAGTAAAATATTAACAGTTTTCCTAAAAGGTATGCGTAAGGATATACATTTATTTTAGTTATTTTAAATTTAATTCTAATTACTTTTTTTTCAGGATGGTTTTATATACAGATTCCAACATGTGAAGGAATAATAGAATCTTTAATTAAAAACAGATTATTTCCAGCATCACCCTGTAATCCAACGTTAGCATTTTCATTTGACGTATTTGATATGTATTATCAGTTACTTTTTGAGGCACAAGTCTCACATTTAGCATTTTGCAAAGTTCTAGAGGCATTTCAATATCAGCAAAATATCAATCGAGTGAGTTTTTTCACTTATTAGTATTTGACATTATTAATTTTTTAAATTTTATATATAACTTTGCAATAATATAATAGAATATATACAGTCTATTTATATCGGCATTTCATAAATATCTTGGTTTTAAATCAAAACTGCAAGCCGATTTAAGAAAATATTATGAAAGTGAATCAGATAATAATTTTGAATGTCCTGCATGTCCACAGGTATCATTTGCATATTTAATTAATGCAATCATCGTTTATTAATTATTATATTTTATAATTTATAATAAATAATTTTCTAGCCAAATGAAAATAATATAACTACTATTATATCTTTTGATGGGAATTTCCAACTTAGAAGATTAAAAAGTTCAGGAAATAGTTGTGAAGATAGACTCGTTAATGATAGATTTATAATTTCAGAGGAGTTTTTTTCAAACTGGGTATCAAATAATCAATCATTTTGTAACAATAAATTACAGGTAATATTTAACAATTCAGTAACATTAATTATTTGATAGTTTAAAATTAATACTATGATTTTATTTTTAACAGAAAGACAAAAAAATTGATATTACGTCCTGTGAATCAAATTTTAAAGCTGCTGATCAATTAAGGTCTTTCAATAAGTCTAAATTTCTTGATGATACTGGTATTTTTGGTAGTACTTGCAGACATGGAGTACCCTTGAAATTTCTTAATTTAAAAAAAATGGGAGAAAGGTAATATTAAAGTAGCAAACTAGTCTACGAATTCATTTCCACGTAGTAGTTTCATGTGATCTTAGTATAAAGAATTGTCATTTGTCGCAGCATTATTTGTCACATGAGCAATTTCTTAATGTCGATAATGCTGGCCAAAACTAATCCACTTTACAGTAGACGACCTGCCCAATATTTTAATTATGAATAAATAAATTTGTTAAATAATTATTTCTAACAATTATTCAATAATTTTATAGATATATTTTAGCAGAATGCTTAATTGATAATTTTCGACACAAATTTTCAAATTCTGACCAGAAATTTATTTTTTTATATGATATTGCTTGTTCATTTCATGCTCATATTTCTAAGTCCAATAATCCTTTACATTTATATCAAGATCGATTTAAATGGGCAGTATCAATTTTTCATGCTTATGCTCATACACCAAGTTGTCAAAAAATTTATCATCCAAGGACTATAGATTCAATTGGTCTTACTGATGGAGAATCATTAGAAAGGCTATGGTCATATCTCGGGAAGTTTGTAAATATAACTAAATACATGAAATCAAATCATAGATTAGATATCTTAGGAATGGCACTTGAGCATATATACCAAAAATCAATTAAAAGACTGGGTAAATCGTTTATTTCAATTTATTATTTGCATTGTTTACAAATCAATGTGTTAATAATTTTACAAATTTATTTGTATTAAATAAAGCCAATAATCTTTTAAAAAGATTTAAAAATGCTCAAAAAGTAGAAAAGGATTCTTTAGAAAAACTGGCTGCATTTGAGCAACAATATCAAATGACATTCCAATTGATTGAAGAAATAATACAAAAGCAAAAAGAACACGAATATTGTATGTGACAAAATATAATTTTATATTATTTTACTTTTTTTGTCTATTTATTTATTTTTTATTTACTTTTGTTTAATTATCAAGCATTTAAAAATAATTTAAAAAGTGAAGATGCTTATTTTGAGGCATTGATGGAATTTAACACTGTAAAGTTAGTATATTTGTTGTAAATTTTAATCTTTAAAAATATATATTTATACCATTCTATATTTATTAGTAATAATATTTCAAAAACTAATAACGACAAAAAATTGGAAATACTTGAGAAAAAAAGATTGAATGCTCTTAAAAAAATTGAAAATTTTGAATTAAAATTAAATATTCTTGAGTCACATCGTTGGAATCCAATGGATTCTAAGTATTCTAATTATCTTGTTAATTACTGTATTAACCAACTTAATATTATAATTAATAAACTAAGAAATGAAAGAAATGAATATTCTTTTAAAACAGCATATTTATATGACAAAGATCATAAAGGTAAATAAATTTATTTTATGTAAATAATAATAAGTAATATAACAAATAATTAATTAATCAACTAATTTCAAATAAGGAACTAAAATTTCTACAAAAATTAAAATATCTAGTGCAAATTCAATTTCTAAAATTAACCAATTGATATCTAGATATAATGATACGAGAAATCTTTTACCTCCACAACAACAAGCTAATTATCCATTAGCTTTAATAAAAGAAGTTCTAAATAATCAATCAACTTTTTGGATAAGTTTAGATGTTAATACAAATGCAGACACTCAAATTCCACAAATAGTTATATATAATGCTATTCAAAAATTCTATAATCTACATCGAAGTAAAGAAGAACAAAATATTTTAAAAACTGAAATTACAAGACTTGTTGATTTTTGGACCAAGCAAAAACAACAAATTGAAAATGTTATAGCTAAATTGGAAAAAAAGGTAAAAGGATATTTGTTAAATTATTAAATGCCCAATAATTAACCCAATATCTACTTTCTATATTATTAGAATTCCATTTACTATTACTTAAAAATTGAATTGCAAAAGACCAATACAAATTTAAAAAATTCACAATATATGTATAATAAGATCTTTGAAGACAATGATTTGTCAAACTCAAACCAAATAATTGAAAGTGAAGACATTGAGGAATTTGAAAATGTTATTGAAGAGGAGTTTGATTCTGGTGATAATGAAGAGGAATATTTTGAAAATGACAATGAAGAGGATGTTGAAGAGGATGTTGAAAATTTTGAAGAGGATTTTGATGAATACTTTATTAATAACTAAGATTATTTTAATTAGCTTAATTTTTTTTATATTTCACATTGATATATATACCATGCCTGATTTCTTTTCAAATAGTGATTCTAATATAAATATTAAAAAATATTTTGTTTACATAATAAAAATTTTATTTTTCATGTATTGTTATTATTATTACTTAATATCATTATTTCAGTTAACAAATAATTTTATCACACATTTTTTTTCTTGATATTTCCGCGGATAGTGTTTATTTATAAGTCTATCATTAATCAAAATAGTATATTTTCATGGATCAGCCTTGATATCATTGTCATCACGCCTCCACCGTGATGATCAATGATATCCACGACTTCCCATGAAATAACTAATTTATACCACAGAGACTAACTGAACGTCCTGTATACGGTTTTTAACTATTGATGGACTATTTATCCTGTTCATTTAAATAATTACCATCCATAAAATAAAAATCAAGGACAACTATTAGGATTTCAATGATTTTCATGATGCAGCCGTGAAAATCAATCCCCAGTTCCCGTGAAATAACTATTACATAATTTATAATTATACAAATATTTAATTTCTGATTAAAATTGAAATCATTTATTAATGGAATAGAAACTCAAAGAAATCACAAAAGAACAGATACAACAAGAACTTCACTTTAACAGCAATGTTGAAGATTTTGCTTTAAGTGTTACAGCAAGACTAAGTGATATATTCAAGAAATATTTCCTATCAAGCACTATAAATACTTATCCCAGCAGGATTTATAGTCGCAAAATATAAGAAATTAAAGAGGAAGGTGATAAGACATAAATAATGCGAAAAAGAAATATTATGAACATAAATGTCAGGTCTGATAAGAAATATTATGTGTAAGCTAGCTATTGATAATAAATATAATGGACAAAAGTTTATGTCCGACAAGAAATATCATAAGCAAACTAAATAGATGATAATATGTCACAAATATATATATATATGTCTATGTCAACTTATTTTAATAAATATCATGGACATAAATTTTCGTACCAAACAAGAAGTATCATGAGCATCTGATAATAAATATTACAGACATAAATATTCGTACCTGATCATATAGCACACATAAATGTCTGTACCTAATCATGAACATTTGGCAATACATACGGACATAAATGTCTGTAACTGATCATAAGAAATTGATGGTAAATGTCAAGAAATATCATGAGCAAATATTACAGACATAAATGTCCGTACAACTGTTAACAAATATTATGGACATAATAAATGTTCGTACCTGACCATAAGCAATTAAACAACAATATCACAGACATAAATGTCTGTACTTTATAAGAAATATCATGAGCATCTGACAACAAAAATCACAGACATAAATACTCGTACCTGATTATATCACACACATAAATGATCATGAACATTTGGCGATACATACGGACATAAATGTCTGTAACTGATCATAAGACAAGAAATATCATGAGCAAATATTACAGACATAAATGTCTGTACCTGATAAGAAGTATCATTTAAAAGCTATGACTGACAATATAATAATAGATATTGAATTTCCTCATAATTGACTAGCGTGTTGTATTTTTGTCCATGACGCAGCATGAAAGGTGGAGCATATCACGGACGTGGGTTAAAACCATGGGCGGACCATTAAGGATATAACCTAGGCACTTGAGACACGAAATTTAAGGTTAGATCCTTTGTTGATCGGTCGGATGGGGTGTATATTTTTATTCTTTACACGAGGCTTGAAAAGATTTGCATGAAGCATAAAGCAAGAACCAATAACTTTTGAGATGTGACGGCTTACAAATGAGGCGTTGTTCGGCTGTGATGAAATTTTCTTCACGCTTATTTTAACTAAAACAGACACATTTTAAAATTGCAATTATACCAAAAATATATATATATATATATATATACGTACACATACAATATATTATGATCCATTGCATCTTTAACATGATGATTATCAAGATAAACTTATTCGCTAGTTTGATCTAATTTATATAAATGGGATTTTATTAATGTTTAATCGTAAATTACATGAAAAATTATTATTTGGGTTTAAATTGTTTATAAAAAAAAAAGATCATATTTTTGTAACGAGATATTATCGTAATACAGTAAATTAATTTGATGAAATACTACATGAATATGTGATTTTATTGACCGATCAGAATTTTAAAACCATTTACTCCGGCTAAAAATATTTTTAAGCACGTATTGATTATGCGTGAAATTAAAATTTTTCTTAATGTTTATAATTTAAAATTTTAATTATAAATTGATTAATAGAAACGTTAACAATTAATAAATGTATTATTTATTTTATTACTTTATTTATTTTATTAGTCAGTTTATTGGTTTTTGACTAATATTTTGTCAGTAGCTAATTCTTTTTCCGGTCTAGAGCATTATATCACATTTTCTGTAAAACGAATATGAAAAAAAAACGTACAAAATTAAATGCAATTCGTGTTAATATATCACCATGAGAAATGCAATTAAAAATGTGTAATCATGTAATACATATATTTTCAATTAGAGAGATATTTCCAATTTCAGGGAACTAGCTTAAAGTGTTGCTTTGTCAATGATGTGTTATCGAAAATATGTTACTCATTTTTTATTACTTAATGCAAAAATTAAGGCAGCAAACAAGTTACTGCATATGATTTCTCTTACAGTACGTGCTTATCAACAAAAATTAATAAGTTGCCCATATCGGGCTTATATTATTTATATTGCTAAATATTTTTTTTATATTATCGGACTTTTGCTCATTCTTGTTTTCATCTTTATCTTTTAAGTTTTAAATAGCCCACGTCTTCTGTGAACCTAAAAAGATGATCTTCTGATTTACCGGACCTGGCTCTTCTAATCTATCGAACCGATTTTCGAGCTGGGTTTCGATTGGCTTGATTCCTTCCCTAACTTCTTTTCTAACCATACAAGTTGCACTATACGCGACCCCTTTGCTTAACAATACTAGTTACCCTGCCAGCGGCTTTGAAAAGTTTATTTGGGATAACTATATATGGTAAAAATTAGTACATTATCTGTTAATAAATTTATTCTTAATTATACTACTTACCATTACCATTCGTGGCATGAAGTAATCTATTTTGAGATCTTGGAGGTCTTGGAACGATAAAATTTTGAAATATCTTTTTTCTTGTTTAGAAATAGAAATTTTGTTGTTTGTTTGAGAAAGTTTCTTTGATGATGAATTTCTTAAAATTCTTAAAAAAAAAAAAAAAAAAGCAATTTATGTACGAAAAAAATGATTAATACGATTTATGATTATTCATACGCCCATATTTATTTATTATGCCACGCTCCTCCGTTTAAATGACAAATAAGAATATATAAGTAAAATAATAATAAATTATTCGTCATATAAATTCTTAATTATAAATTATAAAATTCAGCTGTACTGCTAATTGTAGCAAATTCATTTTCAGATATGGATATATTGCAACCTAACGCTAAGATAAATTCAGCTTAACCGATGATCACTGTATCACTACTCCTAAAATTTCGCCTAAAAAGAATAAATGAAATGCAGTTCTGGTTGCTGAGCACCTTTTTGAAAGGGGAATAAAGCCATTGTGTTTTTGGTTTTTTTTAACAGAATCACGTTCCGTTAATGGAATATTTCCTCGCACATGATTTTTGATATTGGAAAGCTAACTGTTCTTATATAGGTACATATTCTATCCTAGAATAGGAGCAATAATAACAATGTAAAAATTATTATTGTGTTCGTTTTAACTGAAGTAGAATAAAGACATTTCGGTGATACCACCTCCTAATTTTCGTTTTTTTTTTTGGAATGCTGTGTTGCGTCTGAGATCTGCTCATGAAGTGATATTTTTTTTAATAAAGACTGCACAGCCATGTCAGCTACATGTTGTTTGTACGCACTTTGACCGTCTGTAACTCAAAAGACTTAGAAACAAGTTCCGCCTCACATTTTTGTAATTCCAATGTCTTTGATGAAAGTTTAATTCTAAGGTATGTATTTCTGCTATTTTTGGCGTTTAAATACATTCTAATTCTTTTAATCACAAATTAAACACATTTTTTCTACTCGCAATTGAGTTCACTTCATATTATGATACGGTGAATTGTATAATAAGATATTGTGATTTAAGTATTCCAACTCCGTTGTTAGACTTTGATGAATATATTGCTTATCATATAATATTTGTTGTTCAAGGTTTGAAACAGTTAGTAATTGATTGCTTTACTTAACTTATTGATGAGATGACAGATTGTTCTCAATTGAGTATTTTCATTCGTAAGTTTATTACATGTATTACGTAGTTCTATACATTATCTATAACAACTTCTAATTTTTGTGTTAAGAAAATTTTCTCACGTTGTTTCATAGTAGAATATCTGTCAATTGGTGATCTGCCTCGTTTCTCTCTATATCATGCAATATAAGAATGAAAAATCGAAGCCTTAAACATGAAATATGGAGGGGTAAAGAGGTTTATGCAAGCGAAACCTGGATTGCTTAAATAATCGAAACAAACCCTTAACTAATTCTATTAACGAAGATAACTCTGGATAGTATTTGGCTAATAATCCTATTATAGAAACTAAGAACTATTTTGTGAAATCAGTAATTGACAGAGAGAATAGTAGTTAGAAAGTGGGCGTTTTAAGATCTCTCTAACAAATCATATGTTTACTCCCTTTCTGCGGAGCGTTTTCATTTTTGTCCCTCACTCGTATAACCACATATTATATGATTACTATTCATCTACATATACGTTTACATATATACCTGTCTACACATACCCGCCTACATAATCCAAATTATAATCGTCATAATAGGGGATTGTTTCTTACTAAAATTAATATATTTCCCCTTCTTTATAACTCTGGACCTTTCTCACTGTTTTCTTTCCAAATTCCGTAAAAATATCCCAAATAATTATCACTTTCATGTAATAGAGCACTTTTTTCAAAAAAAAAGCATTAAGTTTTACAATAATGAAGTATTTACTTTTAGACATATCTCCATAGGAAAAAATTTTTTTTCTGTGTTTTTCAAAAAAACGTTCTATTCCATGCTTTTTAAAGTAACGATAATTTCAGAAATTATTAGATCGCAAATTATTGAAATTTAAAAATCTTGGGGATTTTTTGAATAAATTACAGTCATATTAATTAATGATCATAAAAAAAGGTTTATAATAAAATTTACTTTAGAACTTTTTAAGTTTGATTTAATTAGTTGATGGAACACCTCACCATTACGTGGCTCATTATCATCCAATCATTCAGTCCTGTGACCGAATATAGCCAATAATATGTACTGTATTTACCGTTAAAAATTATCCGTTAAAGAATATTATATTTCATTGTATGTATTGAATCCAATATAAGGAAAGACTGATTAATATTCTAATTTTGAATTTTGAATGGGATTTATTTATTAGGAATATAATAAAGAGAGAAATCAGAGAATTTTCTATTATCAACTCATTACTTAAGTTATGACATATTTATTCCGAATATTTTGGATAAGAACAATTTCAAGGAATCTTGCAGCAAAAAAATTCTAGTGCCGGGCTAGTAAGATAATGGATTTTCCGATAGTTCCTTTTTTAGTTTAGGTATAAGCATCGATAAGACTTGGCAGTTGACACTTGACAGTTTTTGCACTGTGTAACTAAAATTTTATTGAAAGACCTCAAAAACTATTCCGTTGGGCGTTTTCACCCGTAAAAAAAAAATTTTTTTAACCAATAAAAGAAATTCTTTCATTATGAAACGGGTCACCAACGGAGCCTACCTTGTGTTACACGAAATGCCGCTGCGGAGAATTTGACAAATAACTCCATAGTTCGTACCAATATAATCATGTGCATCAGTTTTATTTGTTTGCCGATCTCTTTCTATAATGGAAAAAAAGGTGCCAAAGCAATGAAAGAAAAAAGACAATCAAAAATGTATAAACCAAAAAAAAATTTTTTATACATTTCACGTTCTTACCGTTCTATTCAGAGATGTTACCTAGAATATTCTTGGAAAATTCTAAGAATTGTCGTACCAATATTTCGGAGTTTTGATTGATTTTTTTCCTTTTTAAAAAAAAAATATTTAAAATTTTATTTCATTTTACCCTATTTTTTTTTTTTTTTCTTATGAAAAAAAAAAGTCCTTCCTGATTTTAGTTCCTTTTTATTTATTATTTTTTTTTTTTTTTTATTTATTATTTAAAACAGGGTAAATGCGGAAGGTCTATTCCATTTTTAGAATGGAACGAATACACAATGATGCAAAACGCATATCGAAAATAATACATATAAGAATATAAACTCCGAAAAAATTTTTTTTTTTTTTTTTTTAATTTATTGTCTAAGCTTTTCGTGGTAGTTACAACTTTTTTTTTTCCCTTAAAATTACCGTTGTTAAAGCCGTTAAAGTCGTTAACTAATTATATAAAAGAATAGTATGTTTAATAGATTTAGGGGTAAAAAGCGGGACAATGAGGAAGTTGATCAAACGATAAACCCTCCTCGTTTAAAAGTTACCAGAATAGATGAACAACCTATAGATGTAGATTTTTTAACTTATCAAAATCAACAACCTTTTTCTTTAACTCCGTCACCATCTTCCCCTTGTCCTTCGCCGTCATATTCTACATATTCAAATTTTTCGACTTATTCGAATTATTCGAATTATTCGAACATGACCAATCTTACTCCAATGTTTAGTAATCAACCATTCTTTTTTTTTCCTCCACAAGAAACGGGTACTGTCTCAAATTTTGTTCCATATCAAGATGACAATGAATTGTTAAATGGAAATAAGAAGATGAGTATAGACAGTATAGTGGACTTTAATGCAATTCGTGATAATACTTCTGATACAACTGCTAATTTACAATTAGCATCAAGTTCAACCTTTAGAGAAGTATGTAGTGTAGCTCAAAATTTTGGTGAATTTATTCCACTTATAGATAAATTTCTTAAATTAGGCGAAGAAGTTATACTATTATATGAAAAAGCAAAACATAATAAAGAATTATGTGGTTTTCTTTTAAAGAGATGTAATTGTGCTATGGCAGCTGTAAAAGATTTAGATATTAGAAAAACGGAAAATACGGAATTTTTTTCTAAAAAAGAAAATTTACTATTATTTAAAGAATTCGTTGAATGTATGACGAAGATTAGAAAGTTCGTTTCTCGTGTCAGTAAATTACACAAACTTTTAAAATATTTCGCCGCTTATAATATTGAACAAGATTTTAATGATATTATTCAAGAGTTTGATGGATATATGAGAAGTTTAAATTTTTCTTTTGTAGTACAAACTAGGGATGAAATATCAAAAATAAGAAATGATATTAGACAAATTAAAGATATGATTTATAATGTTTATAGCGTACCTAATGATAGACAATCTCTTATAGAATTTTCAAATAGAATGAGTCAATTAACTATAAAAAATATGAATTTTCAATCTGCGACTGAAGATCCTGAATTAGAAGTGAATGAACCATTACTTGATGGTAAACAATATCACAAAACGCATATACTTACGAAGAAGATCGAAAAACGTACATTATTTAGTAGGTGTGAAGAATTTTGTTTTAAAGAATTTTCAAATAATAGTCCTCCTTCTCCGAATCAATCACAAATTGAAATTCGAAGACAAGTAAATATTTTAAAAGAATTGAAAGATTCCGATCATATTATAAGATTTTTCGGTGTGGCTCATGAAGATTCAAAATATTATTTGGTTACTGAATGGATGGAATATGGAAATTTACATGAATATTATACGAATTATAAAGAAATGATTGATTGGAGTACTAAAATTAAATTTGCTTTAAATATTTGTCGTGGTGTCGCTTATCTGCACGAGTGTAAGGTGAGAAAAATTAATAATGATAATAATATTATTATTATTTATTATATTTTTTTTTTTTTTCTTCTTCTAACTTTTTTTTTTTTTTCTTTTAGATTCTTCATCATGATATTCAATCGACAAATATTTTAGTAAATAGCGATCGTAAGGTTAAGATTGCCAATTTTGGTTTAAGTAAAAAATTTTCCGACATTACGAGAAATATTACGCACAATCTAGAAAATATAAGGTATATGGCACCAGAGAAATTGACTGATAGTAATGATAATGTAAACAACAATCATAATGCAAACAACAACCAAATCGTAAGCGTAAGCAACAATCATGACGTGAATAACAATCATAATGTAAGCAACAATCATAATCATAATGTAAGCAACAATCATAATCATAATGTAAGCAACAATCATAATCATAATGTAAGAAGCAACAATCATAATCATAATGTAAGCAACAATCATAATCATAATGTAAGCAACAATCTTAATGCAAAAAAAAAGAAAGTTCCTTACGATTCTAAATGTGAAATTTACAGGTATGCCGTACTTTTTATATATTAATCTGATTAATAATGTCATATTATTAACTATTATTTATTTTATTTTGTTTTTTTTTTTATTTTTTATTTAAATTATGTAGCGTTGGAACATTATTATGGGAAATCGCGGAATTAAAAAAACCCCATTCTGATCTAAATAAAGCTGAAATGCTTGTTAGTATTAGAAGACGTGTTAGTGAAAGATATTCTTTACCATTTTCAGATGATGTACCTGTTGAGTGGAGATATGTAGTAGGAAGAGGTAATTATTATAATTAATTTGTATACATCGGAATTTTTAGTATATTCATCTAATCATAATTTTTTTTTTCGATCACCAACATTTTTTAGCTATGGAATATGAACCAACATGGCGTCTTAATATAACTGATATCTGTCGTGATTTTTACAACCTCAGTAAAAAATATCAACACAAATCCAATTCATATGACTCTTCTATCTTTAATTTCGAATTCGCTGAAGGTTTTGATGAGCCAATATTAATAGATGATGATGATGATGATCCAAGCAATCAGAATACTACAATTACGATTCTTTCCGTTGACAATGCGATTCGTGAACATAAATCCATGAATGGTAACAAAAAATTAGCTTGGGATAGTTTCAAGTTTCATTCATTGACAAATCTTGAAGCAAAATATTGGTTGGGATATTATTATTTTCATGATAAGGAAATTCCCGAACTACAACAGATTGATAAAAAAGAAAGAATTAAAACAGCAGTAGAAATATTTAAAGAAACTGCGGATAAAGGGAATCCTTCCGCTCAATTAAGATATGGAATATGTTTATGGCAAGGTGATGGTGTTGCTACTAATTCTTTTGAGGCTCTTAGATATTTAAAATTAGCAGCTGAATCTGGAAATTCTGCCGCGATGTATATTGTTGGAAAAGCTTATTGGAGTGGTGGTAATGGTATTGAAAAAAATAAAAAACTGGGTGCAGAATATTTAAGAAAAGCTGCTTACAAGAATCATCCTAAAGCTAAGGAGATGTGTACCGAAAATAGGTTAATTTAAAATATATATAGCGAAAAAAAAAAAATATGAATTTTTTTTTTTTTTTATGAACATTTATTTTTATTTTCCGTGTAAATTCGAATAATAAATAATAAATTATAATTTTTAACTATTAACATGATTTATTAATGATTTATATTAAATTCTGACCAATAAAAAGTGTGTAAGGGGAAAAAAAAAAATTTTTTTTTGTTTTTTTTTTAATTAAATTTTTGAAATTGTCAAATTTTCTAAGTCTTTAATGTAATTAATTTGGTAATATAATATTTAAAATTCTTTGTAAAAAAAAATTAACAAAAAAATTGTCTAAAAATAAACAATAGTGGTTTCGTAAAGTATTTATATAAAACGTGCCCACAAATCACTTCGTTTCTTTATATGAGCGAGTAGAATCTTGTCGAAAAAATTAAAAGAAATAATTCAACGCGTTTATAAAATAGTGTATTACATATTATTATTATTACAATTTTTAATTTTATACCGAAGGTCGAAGGATATCCTCCGGAACTCCCTTAGGTTAGGATTGGGGTTGGGATTAGGGTTAGGATTAGGTTGGGTTAAGTTAGGTTAGGCAATTTATCGCGTGTCATTCATTTTATCGCTTATTTTTTTGAACTTTATTTTTATTTTATACCCGGGGGATATACCTAAAAAAAAACAATCTTTTTTAAATCGGAGATGTCTCATTTTAATTTAAAATTTTTTTATGTAACAAACCAATATCATCGTCATATTTTTTTCATCATGGTGAGAAATGTTATATAAAAGGGAACAAAATCCAATCACAAAAAAATTTTACTATTTGCCCACTCTCCTAATAAAAAAAAAAAGAAACAAAAATTATTTAACAAAGAATAACTTGTAATAATGATATACAGTAGTTCAGAAAAATGAAATTTTGTAAGGTATACAGTATATCTTCTGTGGTTGGCAGCGTAGCACGGAAAATAAGTTCTCGTACAGTCTACGCTCTTATAGGTAGGTTTAAATCGGCGTTGCCTTAGGGATATGATCTTTCGCTCAACTCGATGAAACGAAGCTACTAATTTCGTGTGACACCTGTCAATTACTTTGAGTTTTTTACTGCGTATCTATTTGTGGTTGTAAAAGTAACAGTCATTTTTTTTTTATTTCTTTAGATTTCAAAACCTGATACGCGAATTTTGGCACAAAATTTTAATAAATTTGTTCACGTTGATAAATAATTTCAAGAATTCAAAAAATATACCGGTGTTTAAAATTTAAATAGTAACAAACATTTATAATAAAGTATCTCGTTTAAATTTAAATATTCAGTCGAAACATACTTTATATGTTCCCTTTTATCAAACCACCGTTATTTTGTCTAAAATATGTATGAGATTATGTTAACAAAAACAGACAAAAAAATGAAACGATATTAAAAAGAAACCAATAATATAGATGCAGTATATAATGTCTATACGAATCGAAAGATGAATGGAAATGAGTTATTATTCTTCCCTGTAGATTAAAAACTCGGTTACAAAATATAATATCGATATAAGATTAATTATGGAAATAAATACCTTGGGTCAGTTTATTCTACTATTTAATTATCTACAGCAAAGGGCAATATACTGTATTTCTACGCACGATAAAAATTTAAATTTGTGGCCCTGAGGCTGGATCTTACCTATATATGGGCTTATAAATTTTAAACCCAATTTCTTATCAATAAAAAATTTCCCCCATTAGAAAAATTCTCCCCTATAGCCATCAAAAAATTTAACGAAATATAATATTATCATTAGATGTATCACGTAATTGTTTCTGTAACGCTGCGGCTGTACCGCATACATTTTGAGTCGTCACACTTCTGATAGATTCTCCACTTTTTGATCTCTTACAACTTCTAATATTTACACTTTTCCCTTTGATAATTTTTTTCTTTTTTTTTTTTTTAATTATTTCTAACAGATAACTACTTTTTAATTTCATTCGTGTTTGCTCATATTTACGTAGAGTAATTATATCGAGTGATCGGTAACCTGTTCACTGTCGTCGGTGGTGGTTTAATATTAGTTAGTTAAATAGATACATACAGTACATACTGTATATAATAAATAAAATAAATATTTGTCTTTTTTTCACGTTAAATACAGTAAAACTTTATTTTTATTTTTTGTATCGTAATTAAAATAATTTCTGTATTCAAATTGTGAAATAATAAAAAAATTAAAGCACATTTCGAAAATAGTTTGGCAAAGTGATTATACTAATTATCAGTATCGTTATCATATTGACCAATTTAACTTATGATTTTGTCCATGATCGAGTCGTGAAAGTTGAATATGACCTCTTTGTACATTCAAATTATTAAGATTGTATATGCAACTATTAATAGATAAAGCAGGCCAACCAAACAATGAAATTTCTGCTATAGTTAGTAATAAAATTGAAATAAATTATATCATGTTGAATTGTTGATTTAATAAGCAATTATTATTATTCCGCGTACTATGAAAAAAAAAAAAATATATAAGAAAGAATTTTTTTTTATCACTGCATTAAATCATGTATCATAAATTATAATAATATATAAAACCTAAGAAGGTCATTCTCTTTCTAACTTAAATTGCGAACTTCTTCATTTGATATTGTTGTGAGATAATGTAGATGCATGAAGATGGATAATTCAATTGGAAGTTCGTCTGTATTGATAAACAACAGTTCAACATTGATTATTTCTGCGGTGAACCAAATTTCTAGTTCTTGCTAAGACACATAATTCTTAATAAATTTGTGAATTTAATCAACTTTTAACATGTCGTTCGTAATTTATGAAAGTGAACAACGGAACAACAGAAAGGCTATAAATATATTGATAAATTCGATCAAACGAATGATTCAAATTGGTAAAATAATTTATTCAATTAGTTTCTAATTGGAAAGTTGTAATGTATTAATAGTTGTTAAACATGAAGAGGAAATTTCCTTCTCGAAAGAAAAAAATAAGTTTTCAAATAATTATTTGTACAAACAATTTGTAAACCTCTGAAGAAATTTTGCATACCTAATTAAGTAATAAAATACACGAGAAAGAAAAAAAAAGGAAGAAAAAAAAAAATTTATATAATATTCTATATTTTTAGTCCGAAAGAAAATGAATTATAAATTTTGTCGTATAAAATATACTAATAAATATTATTCGATAACGAAATTAATTTCGAAAGTAAGAAAGTAAATTTGTTAACGATATTCGAAAAATTCGAGTGTTGTCATATTCAGATTTTTACTTTTTAAATTTTACGAACGGAATTAGAATAACGATTTCGAAATTAAGTGTAAACGAAAAGGGGATAAATTGATTAAATATTAATGATAAGCGAATGTAATTAGAATAATTTTTAGGGAAAAGTAGCCCCATGGGTCGTTTGTGTTACGTATTGGCGGTAATCTCCTGATATAACTCATATTTGTAATTCCACGTCTTCTTAATTGTCGTTGATTTCGACGTTTACGAATTGAATTTTTAATTGTGTAAGACGATGTATTTGAAAAGTCGCAAAAATTATTTAAGTTATTGTATGGAAAGTTTGAAGAAGCACGATTGGTTGGCGGTTGTTCACGATTCATCTTAAAATTATTATATTTAAAATTCTTGAAGTAAATTTTGGTGTTTTCTTAAAAAAATTATTTTTATTTCAAAGAGAATTAAATCAAATCTGCATATTATTGCAAACTTTATTAAATGGAGAGGGAATAAATAAATAAATAAAAAGGGAAATAATAAGTGGTGTTAATGAAAGTCGATTAAAGCCAAGCTTATGAGAAAACGGTTTGAAAAATAAATTAAATTCAATGATACTTGTATTTATATTCGCGTTAGCGATAAACAAGTATTACAGTATTATATAGTTCCGAAAATTATTTTAGTACTTGATCAGCTAGACTAGACTGAACAAATAAGGACTTAACCTTTCCTATTTTAGCTAAATTGGTTCATTAGTCACCAAATATTTGACCCAAAAACCATTATCCATATTATTGTAAAAAAAAAGAGGCTTTTATTGCACAATCATAAAATTTCATGAGTACCGAAAAGTGCCGATCTAGAAATTTAATTAAACCATATCTGATAACGCCATAACGATAAAACGATAATGATATATGACTTTTTTTGTTTACTCCATTTCCTTATAAGCGCAAAAAATTGTGGGAATCTGACGTGCGTGCAATTTAAACACATTTTTTTCAAATTTTTAGATTATCCTTTTTACTTATGTATTTGTGCATATATGATATGATTTTTACAGCACATAAATTAGTTTTCATAATTTTGGTGGTTACTAACTATACAAAAAATGTGAAATATGGTGGAATCTGACGCGCGTATAACATAAACTCTTTTTTTCCATTAATAAATGTGTGATTTTTTACCTTATTAATTTTACTTGAGTTTTTTTTGCATGTATGATTTAATTTTTATAGCATATTTATAAATTTTCGAACTTATTTCTTGCCAATTATTTGTGTAACATAAACGGTTTGCTATATAAAGCATAATTTTTTTGATATTAAATAAGTAAATTTTTTTAGCTTTTTATAAATTTTCAACTCCTATTACATATATTTATGATTTATGAAACACATAAATGAGTTTTCCCAATTTTAATGTTTGCAATCATGCAAAAAGTAATAAATAAGGCAAAAATTGAGTATATACTCACTTTTTACAAGATTATCGCCATTTTCGAATTACTGTGATCGGTAATAAATAAAAATTACTACAAAAATAAAATCACATTTTTACTATAAATACTATGATTATCATTTGATCTGTGTAATGCTAAGCATCATTGTATAATCTTTGTTAATATTTTTTTTTATCGTTTGCTTTTAGTTTTTGTTATAGCTTATATAGGGGTCGTCTAAAGCGGGGGTAAGTAGCCCGATTTATACAAATTTTTGGCCCGCATTACGGCATTAAGAAATTGCGAATGTGACAAATAGTGTGTGACATATAGGATTTTATTAACCGAAAAATTTAAGTCGCCAGAATACTTAATTGCCGGTCCGTCACTCAACGATACAAAATTAATTTGTAGATCCGGCGCAGATTTTATATGAATTACGCTAATTGGCGTCAAGGTCACATCTAAATGTAACGATAACTCACCAATCAATAACATTAAACGTGAATATGCCACAAAAAAAAAAAATTTTTTATCGTTCGATATAAAATTTAACAAGTTTACTTTGGAGGAAGTCACCATTTCACCTTATATTTTAGTCAAGTTGAGTTTTTTATACACGAATTTTGCAAATTTTATGAGGTTGTTTTTTACACTATTGAAAAATATATAATATTTTCTTTCAGAATTAACAAAATAACAAAAAAAAAAAAAAAATTTTTTTATTATTTTTATTTTTATTTTTTTTTTGGCACACCTTGGTCCTACCGGTTTTGGAAAACACACCCAGGTAATGTAATACCTAGGGGTGTGGGGGGGGACAACTTATTTTTTGTGTCACCATCAAAACTGTCACCCCTGAATTTATACCGATCATTTTTTTTTACTATATAAAAAAAATATCTCAAGCCTAAAACTTTTGACACACAACGTTTCTAAAAGCCGATGTTCGAGCATAAAGTAGCATACAAGAGAACTGTTTACTGCCAAAGTTTCATAGCATTTAGCGCGTTATTGGCTTTCTGGTTAGCTCAAATATGTTTAATAAAGGTTTCTATATAATTAATATTTTTTTTTCTCAGTCGGAAAATTAATAATAAAATTTTTTTAATCGTAGTTAATTTTTTTACTTTATTTATATCAAACAATGACACAATTATCTATGAAAACAATTCTTTGTTAAGTGCTTCGTCAGTAAAAGGTGACCGATTTTTCAAGTTGGAAATAATTATAGGTACCAACTTTTGTTTTTTTTTATACGGTGTTGAAGTCCCAAATGCCCAGATTAACCACAATAATTCTGATACTAAAAACATTTTAGCGAATGAATCTTCTACTTCTTCAAGCTGCGCCCATACCCGAAGTTGTTCCAAAGCATGAGCAGGATTAGTAGGTAAATTTGCTTTTTTCATGAGAGAGGGTTTTTTATTTTCTGTTGTAGAATGACTTGAACGCATTGATTTCAAGTTTTCTCTTAAACTTGCGGTGCCTTTTTCTGGAATATAATTATTAACGTCCCTCCATGTTTTTTGACGACTTTTCATATAGATTGAGATACACCTTTCGTAAATAAATCCAAATTCTTCATTTTCCAATTCGATATTATTATTTGTTGAATATTTCAAAATTGTAATAAAATTTTGATTTAAAGGTAAATTAGAAAGAAGACTATTTTTCACATAGCGCAAAATGTTTGGTCCCAATTCGTTATGTTTTTTGAACAATTCAATTACTAAAGATTCTAAATAATACATAAACCGTATGAATTCAGGCCCAGGTATAATGTTAGTGGTCCGTGTTTTGGTTTCCGCCACATATTCAACTTTTTCTGTGCAGAGAGCTCCAAGTAAAGTGTGCATAATTGGAAATTTCGGATGGGAATTCATTAAATGGTCTCTTTTAAGTAATTTGAAGAGTACCCAACCTATAATATAAGAAAATTTTGAAGATTCTGCTTGATTCAGAGTAACAATGTCCTTAGGAGTTAGTTGCTGAGTTGTAATTTTTCCAATATGGAATTGGTTTAGTTCTTAATATTGAAGATAAATTAAAACCAGAAGTATTTGGTTCAAAGAAACTTGTAGCTAATGCTGATCGTTCACCACCAAATATCTTTTTAATTTTAAGAAACTTGATCCAAGAAGCAAAAGAATTAAACTTTTCACCGGTTGTTTTGTCAAAAACATAAAAAATTTTATCCTGTTTGTCATAAACTAAAAGCCCCTCTATATACAGTGTTTTTTTACAAAAAAAATAAACTGGCTTGCCATTAAATTCTGGCCTAAGACGGTATAACTCTTGAAGGGCTTCGGGCTGCTTGATTTTTTTTAACGTTTGAGAGTTTGTATAATCACTTAACACTCGTTTCTAAATTTTAAGGAGACCTCAAGTTAACTTTTATTAGTAAAAATGGCATTAAATTTACTTTACTTACCATATTTGCTGTAATAAAAATAGCTGATGGTAATTTTTTTTTCTCCAAAGAGTTCAAATAAATTTTTAACAATTTACGCGTAATAATAAGGATCTAATCGGCATCATATTTTAGGAGATGGCACATTTAATCAGTAATTTTTTTTAATTGCAGGGGAATTTTGTTCGCCGATCATTATATTTTATTAGTAACACATATGAATTTTATATTTGTGACAGTTTTGTTAATCAGAAATCATATTGTGTAACCATAAAGTTGGCCCCCCCCACACCCCTCGGTAATACCTTTTTCTAGCAAATTTTTGAAGTATTTATGTTGTTGTGACGTGTTTTTAAGATACTGCAAACACCATTCCAGAACAATAGTATTTAATAATATATAAAAGTCCGTCGAAATTAATTATAGATTGCCGATCATTTTGTATCGTTGAGTGGCGGACTGGCAATTAATAAAAATGAAAGAGTAGAGGGGTGTGACATGGATGACAAATATTTTACTATGATCACGTGATTTGCCCGCTTTAGACATCCCCCTTATATATCGATTCCTAAAACCGATTCCTAGAGATTTCAAAGACTCTTACCGACTTATGCCAAGTAAGAGGTAATACTTTTTTCTTTTATTTCTTTATTTCCTCAGTTCTAACTATTTTTTTTTATTCGTTAACCACATTTTTTTTATTTTAGATCTTTGATTCTTTAGTAGAGGGTAGTGTTTCTTTAAGGATTTCTTGACTTCTACTTTAAGAATATTTCTATTTAAACATTAGTGTAAAGTTCTGAATACTCTAAAAAAAAAAAATAGTTAGAAATTGTTAATTGATAAAGAAATGGAAAAAAAACTTTTCATTCGGTTTATATTTCAAAATAAAGTGTCTTAAAAGCACTTTCTAAATAAAATAAATATTTTTTTTGAAAATAATAGTTTTAAAACTGGTTTATCGTATCTTTAGTGGCGTAAATATGTAGTATTTTTTTTTTATTGTTTTCGCTTGTTTTTGCTTTTGCGGTGTTTTAATTTAATTGATTGACAAATCACCTGATCACAGTAATTCGGTAATACTTTTTTCTTGAGTATTTTTGCATATGTAACTTAATTTTTACAAATTACAAATAAAATTAAATAGTTTAGTGTTTACTTATTTACTGCCAAACAGCTGCGAAACGTTACCCCAAATTTTAATATGAAAAAGCACTGATCTTAACCGGATCATCGATTAATAAAGAAAATTTGTCATTTTTTTCATAAAATTTTTTTTTAACTAATGAATAATTGACGTGTTTCCTTTTTTGTCTTTATTTGTTCATTTCTTGAAAATTACTTCATGATTTCCTATTTTTTCGATTACGGTTTTGTTGCATTGATCTTTTGTACTTTTCGTCGAACTATCGTACAACTTAAAAATCAGGATGTTCACATTCATATTGTGCATATCCAAAGATGCGTATGGTAAAATCATACACATGGTGTGTGTACTTTAAGAATGCTCAAAAGGACCATGTTCCTTCTGGTAAAGCTAGCCAGAACTGGCATAAAAATTTGAGCCATGTGAATTCTTTATTAAGATACCTAATTTGATTTTTCGTTATACTCTTACTACTATATTAATAATATGCTACTTTAAGTATTCATTCAGTTTTTTTTTTTTTACAAAACTTGATACTGTAATAATGCTTATACATTTTTTCTCTCTTAAAAATTACACCTTCTTTGCCATGACATTATGGCGCAAACATTTTCTATTTTTGCATTGATTTTTTTCTGTTTTGGAAGAGAAAAAAATTTCTTCACTATAAAAAAAAAAATTTAATGACATTATCTACCAAAAAATTCTCTCCTGTCTTGACATTATAAATAATTAAAAAATCAAAGATTTGCAATTTTGGATTTTTATAAAAAGTTTTCGAAAAAAACTTAGCACAGATATTTATAAAAAAAAGCGGCAGATTATTTTTTTTTTTTATAACTTAATTAAGACGAATTAGCTCATAGAATAAAACTATATAGTCAACTATACTAAACAAATATACCTATTAAATATAAATTAACATGATTAATTATATCTAATAAAAACTAAACTTCATTCTTTTAATAAGAAAATCATAGCTACAAAGGGGTTACAATTTTAACCTGGGTCGCTTGAACCATAAAATCCAAAATATATATCATTCACTTTTTGTATATAAAGTACCGGTTTTATTAAATGATTTCGATCGATCCATTTTCTTTGTTATTTTTTCTCTAATACAGTCGATTCTCGATACTCCGGCTTTCGCCTCAATTCGTTATAAGGCCATAGCGCAGAATTTTATTGGCTGATTAGAGTTTTTATCGTATTTGATTGGTTAAAAGTCACGTGATTTGTTATATCGCGAGTCGACTGTATTGTCCCCAAATAGATTTTGTTAGAGAATATATATATTCTAATAATTCTTTTCCTATTTCTAGCGTATCTTTTTTGTTTTTACTAAAATTTTAATTTTATCTGCTAAAAATCTTAGAAATATTCTTTTTATTAGATTAATAAATGTTATTTCTTCACTATCTTGTAATAATTTGAAATATTTTGCAGTGTTGATTGTTTGTGTATTTGATGCATTTTATTTTTTTGTAGTTTTTTCTTCTATTAAATTATGTAATTTTCCTTTAAAAGATTCTATTATTTGTTTCATTATTTCTTGTCCGTTTTGCAAATCAAAGCGTGATTAAGTTTTTTCTTTTTCTGCAGCGAGTATATTTCCAGTTTTTATGGGCATTATGGTTACATTTTTCTTTTTTTAATAAAGGAATTTCCTCTGTTAATCTTTAGATTTTAATTCTTCTTTTTTCGTTGTATTAAATTTGATTATAATTTCTTTCATCTTTTACTGAAAGAAAAACGTGATGATGTAACATGAAGTTGAACCAGAAGATCGGTGAAGTTACTAAAAATGGGGTGTCTAAAGTTGTGTTTGACCACATGATTTATTACCATATAGATTGATAAATATTTTTGAAGATGAAATCATAAAACTGGCATAAAGATAGTACCAAAAAAGGATTATTAAAAAAGTAAAAAAGACCTGTAGTGAGAAAATTGGACCTACTTCCGTAAAAAACTGGCGCTCCCACCGATTTTGACAGACCTGCCAATTTCACGCGGAAAACCTGCCATTTTCATGGACCTTCCGTGTTTTGACAGGTGACCTGCCGGTCTTTTGATCTGCAATAGTGGTCATCATTTTTGTATTTTCGTATAATTTAGAAATAGTAATTATTTGGTCATTGGTTAAATAACTTAAATTTAAGGGCTTTATGATTTATCTGATAACAAAAATGGCACAGCAATTTTTGTACCAATGATTGCACGACATTCAAGCAGTTTGCACCACCAGTATGTTATGCAAACTACGCCCTTAAATAAAAAAATGTATATATAAATTTTTTCGTTTGTAAAATCCGGAATACTCTTAAAAAATGATAACCAGTACTAGTAAAAAAGAATGATAATACAGGATTCAGTGGATTAAAAATGGAATTGATAACGGATACATTAATTATCATGATTATGGCGAATTTAAAAATATAGAACGCCTTGATCGAGCTAATTGCAAAAATTCAAATACCGTTGTTACATGACGAAGGATGGTGATATCATGAAAGAAGCGAGATATTTAAGCTTATAATATATCATAAATATTATCATTTCTTATATTTTTTAATATATTCATATTTCTTTTTTCGTAGATAAATTTAATGCATAAAGTTAGTATTCATAATAATATTATTCGATTTACCGGTATCACAAGCAATACAAGTAAGTATAGAAAGAATATAAAATTTTAAATTTATATATTAACTTTAAATATATATTAATAAATTTATTTATGCATAGATTCAAATTGCTTGTCTATTCTTGAATATGAAGATAGTGGTACATTTGAGAAATTATTTGAAATTATATTTCAATAAATTAGATTGGAACAATAAATTACAATTTGCAATTCAAATTGCTGATGCTATCTCATATATACATCTAAACAATATTATTCATAATAATTTAGTTAAGTATTTTATTTATGTATTAAAAACTTTTTTTTTTGAAATTTGCAATAAATTAATTTCAAATATTAAATTAATTTTCTTAGCATTCTGATAATATCTTGGTTCATCAAAATATGATCAAATTATCAGACTTTTGGTCTTTTACGCAGAGCAGATGTATCAAATTTTGCCAAAAACAATTTTGGTTTAACGTACCCCATCTCATTCTATTTTCTTAAAAATCTGGACTAAAATAATCATATAATAATTAAATGCCCCTCTAAATGGGAAGGGGGGATTGGCAAATTGCATAGTTTTTTTTAAGGAAATCAGTTTAAATCACATGGTCATATTAAATATATAATTGTCATAATCTCAAAATTGATTGGTTAACATATTTTACTATTACATAATTTTTTTAACAACATAATATCTAAGTTGTTTAATAATAAAATAAAAGTAAAAAAAACAGTTAGCCCATCCCCACCTTTTGCTAGTCCAGACCCCAAATTCAAATTATGTTTTTCTGAAAATTTCTGAAATTTCCCAGAATTTCCAAAATATTATTATATATGTTCGTTTATTGTGAACCCCTCCCCTCTCAAACTTTTTATAAAATCTGAACGTTAAACAAACAATTAAATTGGAGCGGCCTTACCTTATATGGATCCACAACGTATCAGAAAATGAACAAATGATAGTGATCGAAAATCAGATGTGTATAGTTTTGGGGTACTCTTATGGGAAATATCGTCCGGACAAAATCCGTTTAAATCCTACGATAATCAACATAATCAAGCAGCATTAATTTATGATATTTTAAAAGGAAAAAGAGAAACACCATTTCCTAATAAACCAATTGATTACGTTAAAATTTATGAAAGTATGAGTTTTTTTTTTTTTAATTTATAAATATATATATTTAGTATATTTATATTATTGCTAAATTTTTTATTTTGATCAAAAATATTTTTTAGAAGATAACTCAGTTGATAGACCGGATATGCATCAAGTATTGTCCGATCTGAGAAATTTAAACATAAACGCAAACTACGTGCTATCTATAAAAGATAATGAAGTATCATACGAAAATGATCTTAAGATTATAACGACAGGAGTGAATACAAAATGTATATAGTTTTCTTTCGATAGATTGATCAAATTTTAAATTTATTAAATCATAATTTCAATAGTTGTCTTATTTGTGGATAAACTTGGACAATTAACTGATCAAAATAGAGTAAGCGATTTCTATTTCAAGTATATTTAGAGCACAAAATAAGTTTTTTTTTGAACTATTGTTTTAATTATTATAATGCTTACAAGGAATGGATGCTGTTATTAAAAAAATTGATGATGAGACTGACGTAAAAGAAATTGGATGTGTTGATGCGACTATAGGAGTAGTAGTTGCTTCGACATTAAAACCAGTTTCATTTACCAAGTTTCTTCCTATTTTTAATGAAGTTGGGAAAATTCTTGATGAAATCATCACTTTAGTAGAAGATGCTGAACATAATAAGCGAACTTGTAATTTATTAAAAAAACGAGTTTATGCTGTAGAATCGGTTATATGAGAACTCGAAGTTGATGGAGAAATTAATGAAAATTTTTAAACGACATAGATTATTTATGGTTACAATATTTTATCTAATGTTTTAAAAAGGATTAAAAATTTCATATTAGAGATTTCTCAAATGAAAACTTTGGTAAAATATACTAAAGCGGAAAGTATTGAGAAATTTTTAAGGAATTATGTGAAGAATTTGATAATTGTGTTAATGTGTTGTCTCTCTTTCTATTAACGTTAAAATTACTGATGAACTTGAACAATTAAGAAAAGATCAAAAGGAACTAGCTAAAATAAGTTTAAAAAATTGAGTTCCATTATACATTTATCTTTGTATAAATTAATTTAAATCATTTTAATAATCATGTATTTACTAGGAATGAATGTTGGTATCGAAAAATTGTGTTGATATAAAACAGATTGAACAGATTGGAGATGACATAAAAGGATTAAAACCTTCATCGCAGAAATGAGTAAGATTAGTGGTTTTTTTCACGAAAATTATAAAAGTTAACTCAATGATTAATTCAATGGAAAAAATTCACGAAATCACAAAAATTGATGATATCTTTCAGGTACGTCCACTAAATTTATCTGATTATAAAGCGGATGATAATGATGTGAGATCACATAAATATAAACGTGTAACTAAGTGGCATAACACAAAATTTGAACGTGAAGAAGTAGCATTTAAAGCTTTTTCTGAGATGGAGAATCAGAGGATGATGTTACAATTTTAAAAGAACTTCATGATTGGCAAAATATCATAAAATTTTATGGAATGATCTTTGATGGAAACAAATGGTAATTAGTGACTGAATGAGCCAAATATGGTAAATTACGTAAATTTTATACAAATTATGAAGATAAATTCGATCTTAGAAAATTGAATCCACGAGCAATATCAAAAGATATACGTAATTTTGATCTAAGAGCTATAGTAGTAAGTTATAATAACAATTTTATGCTAGCTTTCGAAAAATAAAATTTTTTGTTTAAAATATTTGAATTATTAATTTCTTTATAGATTTTCATCGTGATATTAGAGCCGAGAATGTATTAATCATACTAAATGAGGTAGCAAAACTTAAATTAAGTCATTACTTAACTGATGATACATTATATCAAAAACAAACCTTAGGACGAGCTCGTTATTGTGCACCTGAAATGTTTATAGGTATGAATCCATATTCTAAATATGATCAGAGATGTGAAGTTTACAGTTTTGGAATCTTACTATGGGAAATTGCTGAAGAAACAATTCCTAAAAATAGTCAAGTGCCAAAGGAATTTAAACAATTAGAAATGAAAGGTATTTTAAAGGAAATATTTTAGATTATAATTTTAATTTGTTTATACCTATTTTTTTTTTTATAAGTATTTTTAGCCGTTCATCAAGATCCATATCTTAGGCCAAAAATTACAAAAATGTTTGAAGTTCTTAGTAATTGTGTCAAAAATAGTCTTGAGATATCACAAGATTCATCAAGTTCTAGTGGTTTAAAACCAAGATGAACATTCAGGATTGATCAAGGATATGCCATTCCAACTGAATTACCAGATTTTGAATCATTTAATTACATGACACTTACTGAAGCAGCGAAACAGCATAAATTGTTTAAAAATGGTCAACCTGTTGGAAACTTAATAACTGCATATAAATGTTTTGAAGCCCATGCAAACCTTGGTGAAACAAATGAAGCAAATCGTAACCAAATCATAGCAGAATATTATAAAACATATTACATTTCAAAGGAATTGGGTAATAGCCCTCCAAACAAAGATAAAATTATTGCTGAATTAATTAAAGAAGTTGCTGATGATGAAGCAAATGAATTTCCTGAAGCGAAAGTAAGATACGGAGATTGTTTGTACAATGGCAAAGGTGTTGGACAAAATTTTCCGGAAGCTTTTAAATATTTTGAAAAAGCTGCTGAAGATGGTTTTAAAGTACTATGTATAATGTTGGAAATATGTATTATCATGGCACTGGTTGTGCAAAGATGAGGAAAAAGCTATCGATTATATGAAACTAGCTGTTATAATGATTATGAACTTTCTAACAAATTTCTTAAGGATCATGGTATATTTTAAGTAGTAAATTTCATATATATATATATATAAATATATATATATATTTATTTTTTAAAAATATATACGCTACAGTATTACATAACTACATTGTTTTATAGTGATATATAAACATTTAATGAGAGCATTTAAACGATCGTAATGCAACTTGTTTATCTTTTTAATGAGTTTGAAATGTGCGAATATGAGAAACCAAGCACTTCAGTTCTAATTTATAAAGCTCCAAAATTTTATCTGTTAATCCGTTATTAATGCAACAATTCAATAATAATGCTAAATACTAAATGTAAATAAGTAAAAATTTTGGAAAAGTTATGACTTTAAAATGATAAATAACAATCTCTATCATTGTAGAGGTACTGTGCTATACTACGAAAAATAGTACATAGTACACGTGATGTCATTTATTTTCTTAAAGTTTATAACATAATGAAGTATTCCCACAAAAATTAATGTTATGAACAAGTTTTTTTTTATAGACTTGGCTAAGCCAGCAACATCTTGCGCCCAAAATGTGTCTAAAAAATTTTCATTAATAGTTCATGATTGAAATGTTTAATGTTAATAATAATTTAGTTTTAATTCTTATGTTCTTTCATTTTCACCAGTACGTATAATGAATAAAATTTCTTCAGGCGCGAAATTTACTTTTTTCTTCGTATTCTACATTGATAACTGGTTTGCCATTCTTGTTGGTTTGATAATGTTAACTGATAAAAACGTTCTGAATTTGGTTCTGCAGATGATGACTAAGTTGTGACAATAAAGGTTAGTGCAAAATTGTCCATCGCGAGCCAGAAATTTTTAAAAGTTAGTTGTAACTTAAATTTGTAATTAAATATTCATTTAATAAACTAACACTGTAATATTCACAAGTTCGTCAGAATCCAAAGTATATTTTATTAAAACATCGATCACCTGATACAACAAATGTATAGCACGATCTGTATATGGTGTTAACTATAATTTATTTAAATTTATATAATATTATAATATGTTATATTTGAAAAACTTACCCTTTCTAATTAAGAAGGAACTATTATTAGTATTTGGAGGTAGTTGCAACCAATTATTTAATTTTAAGTCATTGAAACCTGGCGAAATTTTCGAAATTTGCGAAACTTCCCTATAAAAAATAAGTGTCCGTATAATGTCCAGAAAATGTCCAGAAAAAAATTCTAAAATATTGTCCGGAAATTCTGGACACTGTGTGTCCGGAAACTGTTCCGAAAACACTGCATTTTCGGGATATTAGGAATTTGTCCTGAAATTGTCCGGAAATGTATTTTCGTAAAATTTTGCCACAAAAGATGATCAATGGATAGATGATCATCATTATTCCTTAATCCAAAATTTTTATATCATAGATATATAGTATTTTTGCCTGCTCTGCAATTTTAATTAGTACGACAGAAAAGGTTTTGAATGTCAGTTTTATGCTTTTTGCATTTTTTTACAAAATTAATTTATCCTTTTTTGGAAATAGTATCCAGAATTTGTCCTGAACTTTTTCATGTCCGGAATTTGTCTATCTGGTTTTTTTTACTATGTCCAGAATTTGTCCAGGTTTAACTGTCCAGAATTTGTTCAAAATTTTATACCGAACAAATACTGGACGAATTCAGGACAAAGTTAGGACATATCAAAATTTTAAGTATCAGAAGTGTGTCAGACATGTACCAAAAAAGTGGACATTTTCCGGACACATCAGATTTATTCCAGACATTTTCCAGACATTTTTGATAACATTTTCCGGACATTTATTTTTTATAGGGCTTCCGAAACTAAATTTGGCACGTGTTGATTGTTAAATTTAATAATTCTCAAGCGATCTTTTATATCAAGATATCTGCGTCGCGTTTAATTATAAACTAGTGGTGTTAATTGGTTGCATAGCAAGAGTCGAGTGACAATATTTTGCGAGGCTTTTACATAAGAACATTCAGTGGAACTAATGGTATTTAATATTTTTATAAAATAAGCAATTAAACCATTTCTTTATTTCTTTTTAAATGAAGAATTAAGAATTAAAAGGTTTACAACTATTAAATTAAAAGAAACAATTGTTATATTTATTAATAATTGAAATTTTTATCTTAGTTATAAATAGAATAGTCAACATTGCGCAGCTATGCCAAAGTACTTTATGGTGCGGGAGCGATTATATTTAAGGAACGACCAGGTTTAAGTTTTTTTCATACAGTTTAAGGATCTCCTTATCTAATACACGACACCTTTACCCGACAACCGTAATTTTAGTCAATAATCCTGACTCCAAAATACGTTAAACCTTGACAGTTAAAAATCTTGACAGCCAAAATCCCAAGTTTTTTTTTTTAAAAAAAAAAAATAGTATATTTTGTAAATTTACATAGAATATTTGTAAATTTAATTAGTAGTAATTTAATTAATATTATAGCAAGTTATTTGTAAATTTAATTAATGCGAATTATGTGTAAATATAGATAATTATTAATACTGTACAAATCATCATAAATTAATAAAAATTATTATTACAAATTTATAATAATCATTTTCTTTAAGTAAATTAATTAAAACGCAATCTTTTAACTAAGAATTATTAAGAAATATTATACATTATTTCACAAAGAAAATCCATTTCTGCGACATTAGCACTATTTGCTTTAGGTGAATAACAAATTGATCAAAATGGTCTGGTTCACATTACCGATAACCATTTTACCGACACTCATTTTACCAACACGAAATTTAATACCACTTGTAGTATTCATAAATAAAAATTACGTCACTGCAGCTGATTTCATAATGTACGGGACACATGGTTGCCGGCTTGTAGGATAATATACAAATAGTTACTATAGTTATGTTTTATATCCACGTGTATGTACAGTTTAGACCTTTTTTTTAGAGTATTTTGAAATGCAAAATAAATATATCATTTCAAATAATAATAATAATAAACTAATAAAGTTTTATTTTAAACGATACCAAAATAAATAGATAAATATTCTATATTACCTTATTTTATTACATACTTATAATTACATTATTATTTTGTCGGTAAAACGATTGTCGGTAAAATGTACCCGTCGGTAAAATGATTGTTTCACAACAACACCAATAACATTTCCCCCTCTATTCCGCTTTTTACTATCAAATATCCATGAATATTTATTTTGTTATTTCCTTTTTGTGATGGTACAAGTTCACAGACTTCACACATTTTTTTAAAAAAAAAAAATATATTTTCTAATTATCGTTATATTTAAAAAAAATTTTCGTTATTATAATTTTTTTTATTTTTATTATTTAATATAATAAGATTTTTAGTTTTCCTGTAGAAAGTTTATTTTTAATAATAAATTTATTTGCGTAACATACATGTATATGATTACTAATCAATTTAATCAAATGATCAAACGTGATTTAGATAATACATTCCTTAATTTAAAATTTTTTGGAGATTCTTTAAAGATTTTTTATTCAGAAATCCTTGAAGATTCAGTAAATTATAGTATCCTTAAGGAATTTTATAATTTATCTAAGAATTTTAAGGATTTTATAAATTATCAAATCCTCAAGGATTCTAGATCAAACAATCTAGAGAATCCTTATGAATCCACCTTTAAAAAATTTACTGATTTAGAGTGAACACATAAATCATTCAACAGACTCAAAATTTATATTTGTGAGACGATAATTTATCCAAATTATTCTTTTTCTATTTTTTTTTTTTTTAAAAAAAAATAGGATAATTTTCATATTTATCTATTTTTTTTATATAAAAAAAAATTTCAAGTTGATTAATGTCAACGATTACAATTTTAAAAAATTAGATAAGCAAATTGATCAACATAAAGTAAAATTCATTTTTTTTTGTAGCACAGTTAAATTTAGCACAAAAAGTTTCTATAATGATTTGTTTTTTAGTCCATGTCTATGTTCATGATAATATGTGTTTATGTCTTTTTTTTTTTTGGAAACGCGTTAGGTACCCAAAAAAGGGTAACTTAAAAATAGGAAAATAATTTCATTAGGAAAATCACTGACTTGCATAGGATTGAGTCTTGAGTAATTTATTTTTTTTGTTTTTTTCTATATAATAATTCCGATTTATTTTAATTTTATTGCTTCTTCCCATTCGTCTTGATTAATCTCATTCATTAAATTATCATATATATTCCAGAATTAATATTTCTTGATTAATAGATCTCAGAAATGTTGATTAACTGCATTTTACTCTGTTAATGTTAATAATAGATTTTCAAAATTACATTTGGTCCCAACGGTACACTGTATTGTATACTAAGATTTGTGTTAACAAAATAAACTCAGAAAATGATAATATTAAAAAAAAAAAAAATAATAAAAAATAAAACAAATAAAATAAAACGAAATTAGAAGATCTATGATTAATTGAGGAGTAAAGAAAGTGAAACACGAAAAACGAGATGATATTGAAGAAAGTGAGACGTGAAAATTAAACTGTATTAAAATAAAAAGAACAACTGTAAAGTGAGCTGCGAAAATGAAATAAGTGAAGCGCGAAAAGAAGAAAATAATACTAAAAGGATGATATAAGACGAAAAAAACAAACGATATTAAAGAATGACTAAGAAATGGAGGAAATGAACGATATTAAAAACAAAACAAAATCGAAAAGGATAATTAAAAGTAAAATGTGGAAAATAATTGATATTAATAATGAACGACTAAGAAAATGAAACACGAAAAAGAGATATTAAAAGGATGATCAAGGAAATGTAAAAAAAAAAAAAATGAGATAATGAACGAGAAAGTAAAATAATATTAAAGGAAACGATAAAAAAAAAGCGAAATGGATAAATACAGTATACGAAGGAAATAATATCATATGAAAAAGTAATTATTTACTTATTTTTATCTATAGAACTGTAGATTAAAAGCTTACATTACTAACATAATATTAAATATGATAATAAATAAAAATGAAATGATAAATAATAAATACCTTGGATCGAAGACTGTGCAATAAATATTATTACCGCCGCTTAATTGATAGTCCCGATAGCAAGCAATACACTGGTGACTTTTTGCACAATAAATATGTTGAGATTGAATCATCTTATTATTTTGTCTCAAATAAACTGGGCCAATTGGGTTATGATTATTTGTAATGGCAATCGGACTAATAAACTTAGTACATTCATCATTGCTATAAGTATGATGATGATACTTTCCAAAAAAGGTTACTACCCTTTTAAGAGCAACTACTTCACAAGTAATAAGTTCCTCCAATTGTCCGAATATTCTAATGATTAAAATATTAAAGTCGAGGGGAGGTAATTCTACATAACGATTTTCTTTTATATCGTAGCAGAATACGCATAACCCAATCTTATCTTTTACTTTGGGATCATAAAAATGATGCCCGATTAAATGAAATTCATTCGTATTTAGTTCTGTTAATTCTGTTACGACTGGTACTCCTAGTAGAGGAAGTTGGCTAAAACGTAAAGCACCCTCATAATTTAGTAATTTTGTTTTAATCTTGTGACTACCACTTTGTTCTTCATAAAAATTGGTTCTTAGGACGGTTAATTGATAATCGTCTAAATAAATACAGTTAATAGAATGGCCGATTATTTTAAGTTTATGGTGAAGGGTTTTTTGAAAATGGCTAATCAAAAGATATGGGGCTTCATTGGACTCTATAACTGAATGTATCTTTGTCACTTGGATCCATATTAGAAATAGTTACAAAGATGCTGCAATCTGCATCTTTGTTTTCTAATATATTTAAGATGTTCGATGGTGCATTTAATTTAACTATGAATGGTCTTACCAGATAATCATCTGGTGAATAATCAATATCCTTGTAAACTAAATGTAAAATTTTTTTGCCAGCAAGATCACTGACTTTTTTACGTAAACTATATGGCAGAATTTGGAAGATACTCATAATTTCTTTAAATTCTATTATATCCCAAGTTGTGAAGTCTCTGTTGAGTGATGTAGTCCAAGCAACCTCATCGAAATTATTAAGGCTTTTTGGAAAATCACCCCCAATAATTTTGTTGTACTTTTTGTAGAAACGCTTTGATGTTTTTTCTGATGTCTTGTGTAACTTGGGGCTTTTCGTGTCTAAATGTTCAGTTACGCTGAGACTTGTATAGGTTTCTTCAGTATCTTCCATAATACTCCCAGATGTTATCTCAATACTATGATAATAGACTTTTCCTCGAAAAGTAATACTTATTGGAACAAATTGTCCATAGTCTTCTGTAATTTGTAATAGTTTTTGGCGATTGTTTGAGTTCACAGCGGCTTCTACTGCATTTGTGAATTCAAAAGTTGGTGTTATATAACCTTTAAAATTCAAAAATGCCTTGCTATAGTTAGTATATTCGTGAGAAATATTTGTTTCCAAACTGGAGTCCTCGCTCTTTGATTTCTTATATGAGACTCCCAAATTTATAAATTTTTTAAAATCAAAATTTGCACTATAAGATAAATTTATTTTCATAGTTCTATCTTCATTTGAATCCAATTTAGCCCATCCTTTCATACAATCATTAGCACTGGCATTGATCAGTTCGCATCCTTTAATAATAGTGAATGCTCTTTTTTCTGCTCTTTTAACCTCATCATTGAACCTAATATACCCATATCCTAAATCGTATTTCTGATTGAAATATTCCCATTCAGGGTATATCCTTACAAACAAAACATTTTCAGAAATAATGTTTTTTAAAAGCAGAGATGTTTCATCTTTGAGAAGTATTTCAGCAAATTCATCGACCTCATTATTACATTTCTTTAAAAATAGCGACTTATTATTGATAATAAGTTGCGTCAAAAGTTCTTCACGAATTGTTGACAAGCAATCTTTCAAATTTAAAAGAATAGCTTTGGATGGTTGGGATGGTAGATTACTTACAACAGTTACAAGTTCTTTGTTGTTCATATCATCTGTTGATGTACTTTTATCGAATATCACTTTTGTTGAAATATCTTCAATGAATATTTGTTTTATTGTGGTATCTTTATCAGCAGAAGGTTTTGCCAAATTTTGTTCGGAAATTACTTCTATTGGTGTATTTTCTGGATCAATAGAGCTTTTTGCTAAAGGACTTTTTGACATCGCTTTTGTTGGAGTATCTTCGATGGATATTGCTTTTGTTATGGTATCTTCATTAACAGAATTTTTTGGCAAATTTTGTTCAGGAATTGCTTCTGTTGCTGAAGTATTTTCATCAGACATCACTTTTGTTGGAGTATCTTTGACGGATGTCGGAAGTTTTTTTTTGCTTACTTATCTTTCAATAACTGTAAATTTGCCCATTATTATTTTATTTCTCTGAAAGAATAATGTTTATAAGTTTATTTTGATTTTGATTTTTTTTTTTTTTTTGCAAATTTTTAGACAATCGTTAATTCTGGAAAATTTAATAATATCAGATACGTGCGTAAAAAAAACAAAAAAAATGTTATATTTAATATGGTAAATAATTTATTTGCAGCTAGGGATGGCACGTGATTTAAAACAATGTGATTAAAAAAACATATTTTTGTTTTACTGTAAAACATGATTTAATACTGACGATCAATGTTTTTTATTATATTGAATGACATAGCTTAAATACTATTAAATTACATAATTTAGTGATCAAATATTTAAATATTTAAATTAATTTCTTCACATTTAATCTCTAACTTGAAAATTTTGAAGATGTCTCGTGAAAGATCATCATTAGCAGATGTTCGCTAACAATTTGAACCACTTTCAATTGATCTACGTGGTCGATCTACACCTCGTCGAAGGTGCAAATTTTGTGGAAGTGATGTAGTTGATCTTATTGATCGATTAAAAGAACATTTAATAAAATGTGTTGATTTTCCAGCTAATTTAAAAGAATCTCTTGACCTTACCACTTCAAAATTTCGAAAAAATAATTTACAATCTTTAGATCAATTGACAGATCAAACTGATGATGAAATGCAATCTACATTAGATAAGGTGGACATTGATAGGAAATTGGCAAAGTCCTTTTATTCGGCTGGTATTCCTTTTACAGCCATTGAAAATCTTATTGGCTTGATTTCATCCAAACTATACTACCAGCCTACAATAGTCCAAACCGTCACAATTTGGCCAATAATTTATTAGATGCAGAATATCAAGTTGAGCGGCAAAATTTGGATAAAGTTTTAAACAATGCATCAAATATAACATTAGTATCAGATGGTTGGTCAAATATCTGAAGAGGATCAGTTTTAAATTTCATTCTTTGTCTTCCAAAGCCAATATTTTATGATGCAAAGTATACTGGATCTGAATCACATACTGCAGAATATATTTATAAGAATTTAAATCTATTATTGAAGATATTGGTCCTTCAAAATTTGCTGGAATATTAACTGATAATGCTAGTGCAATGCGTTCTGCGTGAAAACTGTTAAATCAGGATTACCCGCGGTTAATTTGCTTGGGCTGTAATGCACACATTGGAAATCTTCTAATTAAGGATATTCTTAAGCTTGATTGGGTTGAAAGATCAATGAATCAAGCTAAACAAATTGTTAATTTTTTTCGTACACATCACCAAGCAGAATCAATTTTATTAAATCAATTAAATACAATTACTTTAGTTCAACCTGTTGAAACCCGATGGGAAACTTGCTTGGATTCAATTCAATCTATTCGCAGATGCAAATTAGGGCTTCAAATGTCTGTTGTGCAACCAGAAGTTAGTTCAAAAATGACACATGATCTTAAAGAACAAATTTTAAGTGATTTATTGTAGGCAAATTTGGAAGCTTTAGATTATTTTTTAACACCATTTGTCAAACTTATTCGTTTATTTGAATCAGATAACACCATTACTTTCTTATATTTATGAAGAATGGAGACAAATTCGGGAATCAGTTAATGCTCAAGTGTTAGATTTAAATTTCAAAATGAAAGTTCATAGATTGATTGACAATCGATTTGAATTTGTCTTCCATCCTGCAATGGCAATCGCAAATCTTTTGGATCCTAAGTAATAAAATTTATTTATTCAAAACAATTCTAAATTTTATTAGATACTAATTACGATTTATACTTTTTTAGTTTTCATGGTAAATCTTTAGGACCAACTGACTTTGAAACGATTATTATATCATATATTGAAAAAGTTTACACATTTGAAGAGGCGGCACATGTAAGAAAATTTCTATACTACAAATGTTTAATAGCAATATTAATAATATCTCATTCATATATGAAAGATTTATGGAGTAATGCAGAAATATATCGCAAAGACTGATGAATTTTCTGGAGCATTACTTCGGGCATCTATTGAATATTCAAGTCCTATTAGTTGGTGGAAGTCCAACTTCACGCATAAATTTCCTGTTGTAGTTGAACTTGCTTGTCGAGTACTTTCAATTCCAACCTCATCAGCTGCAGCCGAACGTAATTGGTCTAACTTCGGATTTATTCATAGTAAACTTCGTGCACGTTTGAATAACAATCGGGTAAAAAAACTTGTGGCAATTTATCAAAATTTGAGAATTCATAAAGAGATTAAGGAGGATAATTGGTTTGAAGAAGATGAAGTTTAATTTTATAAATATTTTATTTGATTAAATATATAAATATTATAAGCATTTATATTGAATGATTGAATAAATAAAGTAATAAAAGTGCTATTTTCTAATGTTTTAAAACATTTTTTAAAACATGAAAAAGACCGAAATTGTTTTAAAACATGTTTTTTGCCATCCCTACATCCGAGGGTAGTGTGGTAAGATAGGACCCCGAAATATATACTGTATACAGAGGTCAGATCCAGCCAAAAAAAATTTACTAATGGCTGTACGCATTTTTTCAGGGCCAGAATTACGATAATTTCAGCCAGTTTCTAATATCGGTAATATAATTTTAGTCGGAACTATCTATAAAAGAAAAGATCTACACAATTTTTTTGGTTCATTGTACGCGAACCCGGACCTGATCTTTTTATGTATATTTCGGGGTCCTGGTAAGATTCCCCAGTTACTTGTTACCTCGCTATGTCGATCATACAACAAGTTAGTTGTTGTAAATCAACAAGTAACTTACTAATTTACAACAACTTACTTGTTGATTTGGATAAGATTTGATATTATTTACCCCCAATAAAAATTGATAATTTTATTGATCATGTACAACAACTAACTTGTTGTTTTAACAACAACCTTTTGACTGTTTTTTTTTTGCTATTTTCAAGTTAGTTATCCAAGAGAGCTTTGCTCAAAAAACTTTGTGAAAAGAAGAAAAAATTTGGAAAAAAAAGAGACATTTTCTCTTCAAATAAGTATTATTTTATTTACTTTTTTCTTTCTTTAAACTATCCATAAAAACTATCTATAATTTAATTAAAAAGGAGAACTCTGAAACGGATAATTAAAAATTCACTCATTATTTTTTTATCAAAAAAAAAAGAAGCCGTAATTATGTATAATATATATTAATTGACTAATTAATAAATAATATACCCTCAATTTATCATATTTAATAATAAAATAAAGAAAAAAAAATGATTGTTGAAATTATGAATCAAATGAAATACATGACATTTAGCAATTCGGATTTCGTAGTACCAAAAGTCATTTGAGTGTTTTCTTCTGTCGTAGATGATGATTCGCTGAAATTATCACGTATATGAAAACGAGCTCGTTTACAAGCAAGATGAGCATAATAAATCGGAGGAACTATAGAAACAGCTCGAGTACATCTTGCGTATATATAGCACAGATTATACGACAAAGTTTGGAGTGAATCTGAGGTAAATCTGTTTTCGTCGTGTGATACGTGATAATGGATGGGTCGACACGTCCCTTGCAATCCAGCATGACTTTGTAAATAAAAATCAAACTCTGCAGGGTGAGTAACTCCAGTTTCTATAAGGGTACCAGGAAGACAGTTTCCTGTACGATCCGAGTCCTTAATGTCGACCGGAAAAAATCGCGTGTGGTGACGTTTTTGAACGATAACGAAAGTAACCTTAGGTGAATATCCCTGTTCAAGAGAGTGACACGCGGCTAATTACCATTATAAATAAGTAAAATTATCAATTGAGTAAAAAAAAAAATTATACAAAATAAATCATAAAATAAAATCATAAACAAAATATATAAGCACATACATTTGATTGCTTTAACTTCACTCTTAAGTACTTGTTTAAACTGATTTTCTGAAACACCATCCCTATAAAAAAGAATTCTCTCAGGTTTTCTTCTGCAAGTCTGGTAAAAAGTTTTTAACATATTTTTAACCATGTCAGCTAATTCAGAAATGATTTCTGTACGTACACCATGCTGTAATCTTATTGATGCTGCGTAACGAGAAGCTCCAGGATTTATGGAAGCACATAAAGCAGCAATCGATGGGCAGTAATTTTCTGAAACTCCTGGGTGAATCACGTCAGCGCCCATCAAAATTGAAACTTTTTCGTTAAGGAATGGATTTTGTTTTAGGGTGAGAAAAGAATTCGTTCCACCAAGCTTCGTATTAATTTTAAGACTAACGTTGGAAAAATATTGGTCCTTAGCTTGCAACAGGTATTTACTTTGTATACATTGAGTAACTACGCCGATAGTTGTATCACCCACGTATTTGATAGTCCCATAAAGTTGAGAGCTAGTATTGGGTAGTACGCATACTACTAATTGTGGTTTTGAGTTGGCAGCATTTCCAGCACGTATCCATGCTTGTTTTAAGCTCTCTTCAACATTGCCTTGAGTATTTGCATGCATAATTGGTGGTTTCTTATTGGAAATGTTCATACCAACATTCGAACAAGTATTAATTAACTCCCGAACAAAACGTTCAACCGACTGATCATTATCTGGTCCAAAGACTAGAACCGACCACGATCGAAGTGTTGCACCGATTGCAAGTTTCTTATCCTTTAAATTCCAGACTCCGCCCTTAGGAATGAATGACGCTTCTTTAGAACTTGAATGATAATTAATCGTGGGTGTAGGCAATATTCTAGCTTTTACAATTGCCATCTCATGTGACACTTTCATGTCAAATTGAGCCATATGTTTACTACCGTAATCGAGTTCCTTAATACCTGTCTTGATTTTGTTTTCACGTAAATATGGCGGTTGACATGTAAATTTAATTATTTCGGAGTTTTGTCTGTCATTAAGTTTTCGAAAGTAACGTTGATTCTATAAAAGTATTAATTACAAAAGAATGAAAATTAAATAATTATTCGAATCGAACTATCTACATAATAAAAGTTATTACTTACTTCAATAATTTCGCATATTTCCATTGGAAGAAAAACTTCCTCTTCAACCATAACACAGGGTAAATATGGATAATCAAGGCGCTTATATTTTTCTTGAAAGTATGAAGCTACACCAATCATGTGGCCGTCTACATTGAATTTTGTTCCATGAGCATCTTGAGGAGTGATTTTTAAAATATGATAATGCTGGCTGGTTTTACGATGAATAACGCGAATTTGGTAATTCTTAAGAACTTTTTCAAGAATATTACGGTCCCTTTCGTTGATTCCTCCACGTAAGTCATTCGGGCTTCGTTTTCCAAGTAATTTTACAACGATATTGACTAAAGGACCACTTTCACAGAACACAGCAGCGTTTAAATCAATATTAATCATCATTTTTCCTATGTTAGTATAGTAATCGAAATAATGTATATTATGAGCATAGTTAATTATTGTAAAAGTGAAATATCTGAATGAAGATATACCTGGTGTAGGACGTGCAGATTGATAATATCCTTGCCAAGCTTCAGCGATACCAGTTAAACTTTTAAATCCGTTACGTGTATAGAAGGATTTACCGCTGGGAACATATTTCATTGAAGTTTGATGTTTAATAATGGAATTCAGAACCGTTATTGCTTTCAAGACGCGTGGCGTACGTTTAACTTTGCCAATTAAAAAACGCTGCAATTCATCCATATTAATTTTGCTAACTTTTTTAAGTTTTATTTTAAAAGTTCTCTGTTTCAAAGTTGAGTTTTCGTCTTCTGGGAGAGTAATATCAAAAATGGCAGAATTGTCGAAAGGAAGAGGGTTACGAGAAAAAATATATTTGCGTCCATCAAAAACGAGTGAGGTATTGCGTAACTTGCTTCTGAACAAATCTTCGAACTTTTGAAAAATCTCCCTAGTTAATGAGTACGGCACATTAGGTGTAATTGACAAATCATATTGGTAAATGTCCGCTTTAGGGAGTTTAGTTATTTCAAAGAAATTTGCACGAACACAAATTTCTCGGCCTTGGCGGCCTAGTGATGGTCTTTTAACGAAATTGATAACTTCAAAAGAATAAAAATAAATAATCTTTAATAAAAATGAAAAACCTAATATAAAATTAAATAAATAATAACCTTCTTGTTGTGCATCCTCTCTAATAAAATTTTCATCTGACAATGTACATCCAATTAAGTCTACGCAATATTCTTCATTACTATTATCAAGTTTCAAAACTTTATGATCTGAAGGCATAACACAAATATGTACATTTATAATAAGAGTCCTATTGTCATAATAATCTTCAGATGCGATGTGATCTTTAAACAATTGAAGGTAAATAAAATCTTTCGACCAATTAACGAATTTTAGACCATAACCTATAACTGGGAAATATGTATTAACAAAAATAGTATCCCCTTTCGTTAACTGGAACAGAGTTTTGATTGGATAATAAGAATCATCATCATCGAGTCGGAATGTAATTTGTTCTTTTATTGTATAATTGACATGTAATTCTCGATTTCTTGGACTAAATACATTTACTTTTGAAGGAATTCCAACAATCATCCATAAAACATAACATTCTCTTATATCAATACTTGATTCTGATAGTGGAGTTATTGATACGAAGAATCCATTACGACTGTTCATAAAAAATATAACAAAATAATCCTCTACTTTTGAATTGTCTTTTGAGATAATTGTCCCAAAAAATTTAAAATTCGTCTCCTCAAATACCACTTTTGTGTATATTTCTTTACGATAACGATTATTCTTAGTGATTTCTAATTCTTTCAAATCATCAATTCCGGTCATGATAATTTTATAATTATCTTTAACATTTAATATGGTATCTATTTTATTTTGTTGTTCCATATCGAGAAGATGGTGTGTTGAAATTACGTTGTCAAATTCAACAATCCCCAAATTATCATCTGTATAATTGGACAAATTTTGTAAACATTCTGCTTCAATGGTAGTAACTTTTCCATCGTCATCTTTGAAAAAATGTGTAACATCAAAGCAATCTAAATATGGTTTTAAAGATTCAAAAGGGGTTTCTCCTAGCTCTTCTTTTCTAGTAAGGGAGGATGAATTTTTAGCGAGGTTGTAGATTCGTAATGGAAATCTATATAACTTTCCTAAAACTATTCTTGTTGGAAACGCTTGTCCATATTCATCAAATAAATTTTGTAAATCTGTAATTGGATTCATGCTTTCGATGGCATTTTCTGCAGCCTGTTTAAATTCTTTTGATAGTTTTGTGACGTTTAAAGTGATCACATATTGTTCACATTTTACCATGAGATATCCTAAATAACCTACATTAAAAACATCTTCAGGTGTAATGATGTCTTTAGCAAATTGAAAAGATTGGACATCTTTAACTGAATACATGTTTCTATTTATAAACAAATCTTCTAAAGATGTTTTAGGAATTATAATTTCCACATAAGATTTGTTAATTATTTCTATATCAGGAACATTAACGAAATTGAGAGCAGTTCTATCACTAAATTCTAATATGATACCTTTGCAGAAATCTTTTTTAATTATTAGACCTTGAAGAAAATGAAATTTCATAACCCATCTTATGAGATTAGAACATAGCGAATTTCCAATCCACATTTCTAAACTCATCTTCTCTTTAAAATTGACAATTCCAGGTTGTTTACTATTTGTAAATGTTGAAATATCAAGATCTGATTCAGAAAGAGGAACGAAATCATCATAATAGATTGCCTCGATATCTTCCCCTCCATATAAATCATTCATCCATCTGATTAATTCTTCAGGATTATTTAATTTTTTTCCATTTAATGTTCTAATATTTGGAAAAAAGTTTAGAAAGAAATAATCGCTAAATTGACCTTTTATAATAGACTTTGCTGAATCGAGCGCCCAAATTAGAAGCAATTTAAAGGTATTAATTTGTTTTGGTGTGTATGATGAAAGATCATCAATAAATAATTTTTGACCGACCGTAAATTGTTTTGCGAACAACATATGGTTGTATGTATCTTTCTCAATATTTGAAGATTTTAACGAACCTACATCATTAATACTGTAAGTATAATCACTTGTAGGAAGATCAATACATAATTCTGATGGTTTTATAGCTTCATTGAAACTTTTAGTATTTCCATCGTTTATTGATATATATACTGAAGGTCGAATATCTTCATATTCTCTGTATGATCTTGCGTTTTCTAATTCGAGACTTTCAATTCGTACAACAGGTTGTTCCCCGAGTTTCATGCTATTTCCGTCCATGAATAATCCATGATCTAATTTAAGTTCTTTAATCAATAGATGTGAAAAATATCTTGTAATTAATATATAGACTTCTTGAATTGTTGGTCTCATATCTGGATCGCCGTTCCAAGATTCTAAGAATTATTAAAAATGCGGGTTTATTTATTTATTAAAATTTTAGTAAACAAATTTAATTTTATTATTAAAATAAATAACTTACTTGTGCAAATATCAAAGTATTCTTCGGGTATGCCCTCTACTTTGCTCTCTCTTAATCCTTGTGCAATTTCTTTTGCAAGATCGGTATTATATTCTCTATCAGAAAAAGGTTTTTTTCCACTAGACATTTCCCAAAGTAATACTCCAACACTATAAACATTACATTTTTTTAACTTTTCTATTTGTTCTGATAGATGTAACTTTTCATTTACAATATTAAAAAATCCTTCTGGTGCATCATAAGGTAATGTATCATAAGAACTTGTGTCTTTAAAGCGTCTACTCAGCCCAATATCTGATATTTTAATTGAGTCATGATGTACGAGTATATTGTTTGAATTTAAATCTTCATGTACTATTCCTTCTTCGTGCATCGATTTTATTGCCATTATTATTTCAAAAGCAAATTCACATTTAGACTGCCAATCCATTGAAGAAAATTTTTCATTTAAATAATTACGAAGTGTTCCTCCTTCCGCATAATCCATTACTAATAAACATTTGTCTGTAAAAAAAAAAAAAAAAAATAAGAAAATAATAATGATATTAATACCGCATACAAAGACGATTATTAAAAAATTTTCACTTTATAGTCATATATTTACTTGAATCAGGCGAAATTGTTATCCCGTAGTATTTTATATAATCATTAGTTAGAAGTTTTCTATGTATTAATATCTATAAAACAAATTATTGTCTTTTTTTTAGAACGAACAAACTTTTCTCAAGAAAAAAAGTTTCTATTTATAACATACATACCTCACGGACAATTTCTTTAGTAATGGTAACATTATCTGTATTAAACGATTTTAATGTTACATATGTATTATTCCAAATTGCTTTATAAACTTTATTATTAACTGAGCTACCATCCATTTCTTCTATATCAAAAAATAGATCATATCTCAAACAAGATATATCATTCTCATATACATATTTTTCTATTGAAAAAGTATTATTAGTGTCAGTAGACATACTTGAAATAAAGTGAAAAGAATTTACGGTGGAGGGAAATTTTAGATAGTATGTTTATTATAAATTGTTAAAATTTTCAAATTAGTTTAATGGTTGATAAATCTTTCATAGATAAATCGGCAAAAAATATCTACGATAATTGTTAGATATATATATTTTTTCGGTTTTATTGATAAGAAACAATTTATCTATATTTGTTTAATAATATACTTTTTTCCGGTTTTATTTAGCCGATATCGATAAGAAACAAGGTATAAATAATAAACTAAATATAGTGTAGACAATTTTGATTTAGTTCATTTATAAATAATTATATTTCTGAAATATGATCATTACTGCGAGTGTAAGTCATTATCATTTATTGATGTATATATTTATGAAGAAGTACAACAATTGCTTGTAGATAATTGAAATTTTTATTTTTATCTTTTTTTTTATCTTTTCTTTTTATAAAGAATAAAAACAATTTATACACATTATTGCTATAATTGCCAATACAGAAATAATTGCCCATTAAAAATTGCTTTTGGGAGTTGGGACTGGCAAAAGGTATTGTAAACCATGTTAGTCATATATTTGTATGATCATGATTATTGTGAAACTTACGAAATTTCAGGCAGAATTTCACAACATTTTTAATTCTGCCCAGACTTAACCTTAATGGGATTATTATTTTTCGCAGATGTTGATAAAATATCAAGCAATTTAAATAATAATTATGACTTTGGCGGGTGTATGTCATTCATTATTCATGGATGATGATTGTTAAATACAAAAAGTTTATATTATCTAAATTTTTATATTTATCACCCTTTATGGGAAACAATATTTTGGTGATGTGGTGAATTATAAAAAGATAAAGAAAGACAAACAAAAATAATTACATACACATATTTTTAGAATATTTTGTTATTATTGTGTAGCACTTATTTTTATAGAGTATTTTTAGAATATTTTGTTATTATTATTATAGGGGTACTAATAACAATCTAAGGATCGACATATTTGCTGAAAAAATATTTTGCCGGTGCCAATTATTTAAATTTTTTTTTTTATTATCAAATGACGTAGTAACTGCAGTGAAACAAAAAAAGTTATGACCATCCTTTTATTTTTTTTTGGTTTTCATTCATTTTATTCCATTATTATTTTGTTCTCTTTTATTTTAACAATATAAATACGATTATTCGGACAATTTTTTGGATATAAAATTTGTCCATCATGTCAAATTAAATAAATATTCGACAGTATTTAACCCAAATCTTGCGTCTAACCAACTTTTCCGATACCAAACCAATATTTTCAGTATCAAAGGCGAGTCATTATTTGATATAAAGCCATTTCTGTAAGTCAATTTTAATCCCCGAAGGCGCGGCAAGGGTTTTGCATAATTTCATTAAACCCTGGATTATGAAATAAAAAATTAGGTAATTAATATTGTATTCACAATTACATTATTAGAAAAAAATACAGAAGAGCGCGCGCTGTGGGCGGAAAGCATCCATTACTAGTGCCACGCTACTTTCCTTACAATAAACCATAATATTACTATTAGACGATCACGCTAAATAAAATGAGAACTCTCTTCCTAAAACATATTCAACATATCAGAATAAACATCTCGAGGAACGAATGAACGATATCTGGGATAAAATATAGATTTATCCATTTCACCCTAGAATCCTAGATTTATCCATATTTCACCCTGGATCTGATCCAATATTTTATACCATATTTTAACCCGGATCATCCCATGTTTTATCCAAGATCAGTTTGTTAAACTTCACTAGCATAATCATCACAGCAATACATAGACAATAAAGCGAGAGAAAAAATACAATTTTTTGCGGTTTTTTTGTGTGGCACTGTAACACGGGTGACAAATAGAGGGTTGCCTACAATTGAACTGCCGGAATAGTATCATGTGATTTATAATTATTACATCGTCTGTAAATCATTGATCAACCTACCCTATAAAAAATAAATGTCCGGAAAATGTTATCAAAAATGTCCAGAAAATGTCCAGAATAAATCTGATGTGTCCGGAAAATGTCCACTTTTTTGGTACATGTCTGACACAATTCTGATACTTAAAATTTTGACATGTCCTAACTTTGTCCAGAATTCGTCCAGTATTTGTTCAGTATAAAATTTTGGACAAATTCTGGACAGTTAAACCTGGACAAATTCTGGACAGTAAAAAAACCAGATAGACAAATTCCAGACATGAAAAAGTTCAGGACAAATTCTGGATACTATTTCCAAAAAAGGATAAATTAATTTTGTAAAAAAACGCAAAAAGCACAAAACTGACATTCAAAACCTTTTCTGTCGTACTAATTAAAATTGCAGAGCAGGCAAAAATACTATATATCTATGATATAAAAATTTTGGGTTAAGGAATAATGATGATCATCTATCCATTGATCATCTTTTGTGGCAAATTTTACGAAAATACATTTCTGGACAATTTCCGGACAATTTCCTAATATCCCGAAAATGCAGTGTTTTCGGAACAGTTTCCGGATACACAGTGTCCAGAATTTCCGGACAATATTTTAGATAATTTTTCTGGACATTTTCCAGACATTATCCGGACACTTATTTTTTATAGGGCTACGCCACATGTATTTACGATATAATAATTTATACTTCTAATTAAATGTTTCTTATCAATATCATTTGCATTAATTATTTATATACAGTACATATTTAAATTGTTTCTCATCAATATCGACAAATAAAACCGAAAAAAAAATATAATTAACAACTACAAAATTATATATATTACTTACGAGTTCTATGTCAGCAAAAAAGTGAATGACGCCAACAACTTATATACACGTACTATCCAACATTTTTCGTAAATTTCCTCCATCTTACAATATTAATGATTTTTCAGTAGAAGAAAACTTATATCTTCTCCAAAGAAATGACTTTTCAACAGAAGAATACAATATGTATGCTGACACTAATGATGTAGAAAAATACGCAATTGAGAATAATATACATTATTTAAAATATGATGAATTTTTTTATAACATAAAAGAAATGGATAGTGGATTAGCCAATAAAGTTTATAGAGCAAAATGTAACAAGACATATGTAACATTAAAATCGTTTAGTTCAGATAATACTACCGTTGTTAAAGAAATTATCCGCGAGGTATGTTGTTAATAAAAGTGTTTTTTTTTTAAAAATTTATTCTAAAAAAAATATATATATATATATTTACAGATAAAATTAAATGATAAAATTATATCTGAAGAAAATATATTAAGATTCTATGGGATAACTTTGTCTGATTCAAGTAAATATACGATTATATTGTGAAATTAATAATACTTAACAATAATTTTTGTGCGTAGTATTAATGTTATTAAATTTGATATATTTTTATTTTCGTTTTTATAGATCAATGTTTATTAGTAATGGAATATGTGGAAGGAGGAACCCTTCGTAATTATTTACATGAGAAATTTCCTTCAATGGATTGGCAAATCAAATGTAAATTTGCTATTGAAATATTATCTGCAATAGAATCGATGCATGAAAAAGGAATAGTGCATGAAGACTTAAATTCAAACAATATACTCGTAGATCGAGTTTCAATTAAAATATCAGATTTTGGTCTAAGTAGACGTTTTAAAGATCAAAGTTCATATGATACATTACCTTATGATGCGCCAGAAGGATTTCTTAATATTACAAATGAAAATTTATATTCATCAGGACAAATAGAAAAGTTAAAAAAATGTAATGTTTATAGTGTCGGAGTGTTACTCTGGGAATTGTCTAGTGGAAAAAGACCTTTTTCCGATAGAGAATATAATGCCGATCTTGAAAAAGAAATTGCAAAAGGGTTAAGAGAAAGCATAGTAGAGGGCACACTCAAAGAATATTCTAATATTTACACAAGTAAGTTGTTGATAAAAAAATTCAAATATTACAAATTTTTAAAATAAATAAATTTTTAATTCCTAGAATCTTGGAGCGGCAATCCAGAATTGAGACCAACAATTCAAGAAGTTTCTACGGCAATAATGAATTATACTGCTCATTTAATGATTAAAGATTTTAAATTAGACCATGGATTATTCATGGATGAAAATAGCATAAAATTTGGTAAACAACCTGTTGTACTTGTTGAAAGTCGAATTAAAAGATGTAAGAAAATGCGAAAAATATGAAGATCTCCAACCTTCGGTATTTATCTCAATAAATGATAGAAATTCCACAAGTTTCAATGAAAAACCATCAGAATTATGCATTGATCTTCCTGTCTGTGAATATACTTTTAGTGTTGATAATGTTGATCTTCCTCAAATAATGAGAAAGGAATGTATGACCAATTAGTGTTCCCGAAACAATTTAAAGTTGGCGAAAAATTATTTATTGATGATCTTTCATCATACACATCAGAACAAATTAATACCTTTAAATTGCTTCTAATTTGGGCGCTCGAATCAGCAAGATCTGATATAAAATGTCAATTTAATGATTATTTCTCTCTAAATTTTTTCCCAAAAATTAGAACTTTAAACGTAAGAAGTTTAAATAATCCTGAAGAATTAATCAAGTGTATGAATGATTTATATCAGTGGAACGAAGTTAGGGTAATCTTTTATGATGATTTTGTTTCTCTTTCTATCTAAATTCCGATATGTCATCATTTGCAAATGGTAAAGAACTTGGAGTTGTCAATTTTAAAGAGAAAATGAGTTTAGAAACGTGGATTGGAAATTCATTATATTACAATTTCATCATAGACTGGGTTAAGGAATTTCACCTTCTTCAAGGTCTTATAATTAGAAAAAATCTCACATCAAAATTTAGTGATAAAATTGCTCTCAATTTCGTTAGTATTCCTGATATAGATATCATTAATAAATCTTATGTGGAATATATGGCTCCTACAACGACTTTGGAAAATTTGTTGATATATAGGAGAATACGTTCAATTCAAGATGTGAAATCTTTTCAATTTGCTAAAGAGGTAATTACACCTAAAGATGTTTCAAATATGGATTATGTAGGTTATCTTATGATAAAGTGCGAACAATACGTGATTACTTTAAATTCCATTAAACCATCAGAAGAATTTAAACTGGCTGCAGAAAAAGCCATCGAAAGCATGAAGCCATTTATAGATTTACAAAATTTATTCGATGAATATGGACAATTATTTCCAACAAGATTAGTTATAGGAAAGTTATATAGACGTAATTTGCTATACCCTGACCGTGCTGAAAACTTGTCTCCTCTTACTAAAAAGGAAGATTTAGGAGAAAACCCATTGGAATCTTTAAAACCATATTTAGATTACTTTGATGTTACATATTTTCTCGGTAAGAAAGATGCTGTCATAGGTGCAGACTGCTTAAATTTTTCTGACTATACAAATTATGGTTTAGGGATTGTTGAATTGGATAACATAATTTCGACACATCGTCTACTTGATGTAGAACAGCAAAATAAAATAGATTATATATTTCGTGTAAAAGATAATTATAAAGTAATCATGACGGGGAAAAATGATTTGAAAGATACAAATTTCGAGAATAATCGTTATTATAAAGATATAAGCACAAAAGTGTCATTTAAGGATATAGATTTTAAAATTTTTGGATCAATTGTTTCAAAAGATAATTCAAAAGTAGAAGATTTTTTCATTAGATTTATACCAGACAGCTATAATGGATTCTCTGTAAGGATAGTACCACGATCAGAATCAAGTATTGATATAAAAGAATGTTACATTTTATGGATGATAGTTGGGATTCCTTCAAAACTAAAAGTATTTAGTCCAAGAAATCGAGAATTAGAATTAGATGCTAATCATATAATCAATGAATAGCGAAAGGGGATTCCGTTTTTGTTGATACATGTTTTAGGCCTAAAGGTTATGGTATAAAGTTCATTAATTGGTCGAAAAATTGCATTCATCTTCAAATGCTTAAAAGTACCATTGTATCAGAAAATTATTTGTGTTTTACCATCAGATTATAAAGTTTTAAAACTCGATAATAGAAGCGAAGAATGTTGCGTAGACCTAATCGGGTGTAATACATTAACAGATGAAAATTTTATTAAAGAGGACGTGCAACAAGAAGGTTGTGATTTATTTAATGAGGTTTCCATTTTTACTAAAGCTAACAATCATCTTTTGTTCTTTCTATAGTTATCAATTTCGTTAAAAGGCCTTCCCTAGGCTGGGGTATTATCAATCTGTACGCCCTGCACCACGTAAATCTTCGTTATCTTTTACTTTTATTTTAACATACTTTCATAATACATCATTTTGATTACATAGGAAAGATGATGATTAATGTTGACTTAACCGCTGCCGCATTTTGCGAAAGTGGTCCTTTAGTAAATATTGTCGTAAAATTACTTGGAAAGCAAAGCCAGAATGACTTGTCTGGAGGAATCAATGAAAAGGAACGTAATAGACTTGAAAAGGAGCTTAAGAATTACCAAATTCGCGTTATTCATCGAAAAATTAACCAGTACTATCATATATTAAAAATCACTCCTCAAGATGCTCAAGAAACAAAATTCAATGACGCGGATGGTCACATAATTGATGTAGCTTCATATTTTCAAAAAAATATTAACACCTTAATTATCCATATTTATCCTGTGTTATGGTTAAAGAAAAAGTTTTTCTTCCAATGGAAATATGTGAAGTTACTGAAGTAAGAACTTTATTATAAAGATCTAAATAATTATTTATAATTTTTTCATTCATTTGTAACATTCATTTGTAATTAATAGCCAGTATAATTTTTTCAATTTCTTTCTGAAGGAAATAAGTGCTATTTAGTTCTATTTGAAAAAAGAAAGACCTATCAAAATTAAAAATTTCGAAATCCGAAAACTGCATTCCATTGGTCCAACATATGAATAAACTTCGGGATAAAGTTCAGATGTATGATTAACATACTTTTAATTTCGGAAATAGTAACTCAATAAAATTAGACCATTAAAATATATATAAGGTGTACGGGAAACTACTAAATTTGCATCTTAAATTTTTTTTTTTCCTCTTAAATACCATGCGATTTAAATGTGAAATCTTAGACTAGAATCGAACTAGCCAAAGCATGGATATGCCCTCCACCAGGACAAGATTTTTTTTTAAAAAGAAGAATATCTGTTTTCTTAATCTTTTAAGCACATAGGAGAAAGAAAAGAAACAGATTAAAAGAAAAGAAACACCCGAATATATCTAGAGCTATGACCTCGAACACCAATCGGCAAACTCAGAGGGATGCTATGGCTGACCAGCCGGGAGACAAGGGCATTTGCTATGGGTTTATCACGTTTCCAATAAACCAAGGTCGTCTACGGTCACATGTGGTCTAGATCTTCATTACAACTGGTGACCAGATGTAAAACTTAGACATCACCAGAAATAATGGGCGTTTTTGCTAATAAAACTGCAAAACAAACTCTTTTTGTACGAGAGAGATACCTCATCAAGAGAAAAAAAAAAGGCTCAAAGGGGTCTTATATAGAAAAAAATTGTTTAGACCATAAGTCTATGACTCAAATGTTATGTTACTAGATGAATAATAGTATAAAAATTGTGACTCAGAATTATTATTTCATGTGATTATAATAATAAAAGATTGTGACTCAGAATTATTATTTCATGTGATTTATAATATAAAAGTTTGTGATTCAGAATTATTATTTCATGTGATTTATAATATAAAAGTTTGTGACTCAGATTGGATCAATATCGCGTGATTAATAATAGCAGATAGTATAAAATTTATGATTCAGATTTATCAACATATTATATACTATATATATAATACACTTCATTTATTCTTAACTCAAAAATAATTGTGAAGTTTTAATATTAAATTTATTTCTACTTTTTAATTAGAAGTTAGAGCAATAACTATTTCTTTTTTATTTATAACATTTTACAATAATTAAATATATTCGGTTAACAATTAGTTTCATAATTTTACAGAATTTCGTTACAATTAATTTGTATATTTGAATATACTATGACTCACATGACTCAGATTTATAATTTTTACAAATTATTATTAACAGACTTCTTTAATACATTAATTATAATAACTATTACAATTAGATTATTATAATGATTGTCTTTGAATCTATAGCATAAAATACTTAAAGATTTAGATAAAAAATTTCTCATAAAATCCCTTAATTTCTTTTCTTTGTCTTCTTTTTTTTTTATATATATAATTCCCTTGTCTTCTTTTTTTATATATACATATGTATATAAATAACTTCCTTTTTCCTTGTCTTTTTTTATAGCATATATTTGCATCTTATTATTTTCTTAATTTTTGCCTCTGCTTTAAAGGAAGTAAAGAAATAAAAGGAACCATTTTATGCTTTTGGTTATATGTTTGAGGATCTTTGTAATTCTTTACCTTTATTAAAAGATTTAAAGATCATCTTTTGGATAATAAACATAAGGTACTATAGTTATCATTAAATGCTTGCTGTGAAGGTTTTTGAAAGGCAATTCCAAGTGCATCTAATCAAAGATGTTAGCAATGCGCACCCTGATTAGTGTGAATAGAAACATGTATTCAGTTAAAGATGTCCAATCTTTTCAATTTGCTAAAGACATCATTGCACTTGAAGATGTTTTTAATGTAAGTTATTTAGGATATCTCATGGTAAAATGTGAACAATATGTGATCACTTTAAACTCCACAAAACTATCAAAAGAATTTAAACAGGCTGCAGAAAATGCCATCGAAAGCATGAATCCATTTGAATCTTTAAAACCATATTTAGATTGCTTTGATGTTACACATTTTTTCAAAGATGACGATGGAAAAGTTACTACCATTGAAGCAGAATGTTTACAAAATTTGTCCAATTATACAGATGATAATTTGGGGATTGTTGAATTTGACAACGTAATTTCAACACATAATCTTCTAGATATGGAACAACAAAATAAAATAGATACCATATTAAATGTTAAAGATAATTATAAAATTATCATGACCGGAATTGATGATTTGAAAGAATTAGAAATCACTAAGAATAATCGTTATGGTAAAGAAATATACACAAAAGTGGTGTTTGAGGAGACGAATTTTAAATTTTTTGGGTCAATTATCTCAAAAGACAATTCAAAAGTAGAGGATTATTTTGTTATGTTTTTTATGAACAGTCATAATGGATTCTTCGTATCAATAACTCCACTATCAGAATCAAGTATTGATATAAGAAAATGTTATGTTTTATGGATGATTGTTGGAATTCCTTCAAAAGTAAATGTATTTAGTCCAAGAAATCGAGAATTACATGTTAATTATATAATAAAAGAACAAAATGAATTCCGACTCAATGATGATGATTCTTATTATCCAATCAAAACTTCGTTCCAGTTAACGAAAGGGGATACCGTTTTTGTTAATACATATTTCCCAGTTATAGGTTATGGTCTAAAATTCGTTAATTGGTCGAAAGATTTTATTTACCTTCGATTATTTAAAGATCACATCGCATCTAAAGATAATTATTACACTAGGACACCTATTATAGATGTGCATATTTGTGTTTTGCCTTATAAAGTTTTGAAACTTGATAATAGTAATGAAGAATATTGAGTAGACTTAATTGGATGTACATTGTCAGATGAAAATTTTAAGGACACGTTGTTTCTAGAAAATAATTGTAGAATTCAATTGTCTTCAACTTACCCCTATTGTTTGCTCTTAAATTGTGTATAATGATTATACTTTATTTGTAAAAAATAATGAAAGTTTTTTTCTAAAAAATATCCATTTTTTTTATCGTCTATTTTTTTTTGTCATGTTTATGATGTTTGTTTTTGTCAACATAATTTCATATTTTAGACAAAATGTCAAAATGATGAGGATAAAAAAAAAAACCTGAACATATAAACTGAATTAGCTTTAAAAAAATTAGTTGAATCTAAAATAATGTAAATTAATTTATAATATAAAATTATTCTTATATTTAAATTTTATAGATTTTTTAATACGTTTTGGAATATTTAAAGATAAACAAAAACTGATTGAAATTCTTATCAATATGAAATATTTATAGATTTATCTCAAGAAAATTTGTTAAAGTGTAGAATATTATTGTAAAGCTGTACTAATTTTATTTACAATAAACACGTTTTATATAGATTTTGTAATATTAGTTTGAATACTTTAGTTAAGAGAAATAAGGTTTGAGTAACTAAAGGGTGTTTATTTAACAAGTATAAATGTTATTTTTTACTAATAGTGTTTAGATTTATGTCAGCAGTCGGAGATAAAATAGTCACCCAAATAAATTACTGAGTTGCTTTTGTTTTTTATCTTTGAAGTGTAATTTTAAGCAAAAAAAGTTGTGGAACCACTTAGGATTGGGTTGGTCTGGTCCGGTCCTGTCCCAAAAGACCGATTTCAGCCTGGGCCGGACTGGACCAGACTGGACCGATTTTATGTTTAAGTAATTTTGTTCTTATGATTTTAAGGCACTTCGTTTTAATCGATTTAATTATAAATAAAAGAATTTGTCTTTTCAAGAACAGTTAGGACAGGTTTTCTATAGTTAGTTATCCACTATTTGTATATTGAATTTATTAGTGTATTTGTTGATTATTTATGAGTGCTACTGAGTACTGACTATAAATATAAAAATATTATAATAAGTAATTGTTGTTTACTACATATAGCATAGTAAATAACTTATTTATCATCCTGGACACGGGCATCTAGTTGATCTATGATCGCCCTATAAAATAAGCTATTTTAGACTTTCGTGTATAGTATGCTTTTGATCGGTAAGTAAATTATTGGCGATCATTTTCCAAATTAATGTACTTTTTCACTTAATTTGGGATTTGTTGTGCGATCTTCAAGAATTTTTTCATAAAAAAAACAAATGATTATTTTAATATCATTTTTAATAAGAAACATTTTATTTCTGCAAATAGTTTCAATAGGAAAAAAAAAATTTTTTTAATCATTTTTAATTAAAAAACGATTTTTAGCCATTTATTTTTTCTAATTATAAAACACATAGAAGATTACCTGACATTTATATGGTGTACTACACAAGTCAAAAGCATGTTGTAAAAACAACATGTCACTTGTCATAAAACAACATGTCACTTGTTGTAAAACAACATGTCACTTGTTATAAAACAACATGCTACTTGTTGTTTTACAACAAGTGACATGTTGTTTTATGACAAGTGACATGTTGTTTTTACAACATGCTTTTGACTTGTGTAGTACACCATAGTTTTACAACAAGTGACTTGTTGTAAAATAATATGTCTCTTGTTGTTTTACATGTCGATCATAAAGTGATTTCCATAAATGGAAACCAAATTTTTTTGGATTCCGTATATAGCACCTTACCCGATTTTCTGGTTTTAATCATATCACTTTTTGTTTATATCACATGACGAAAAAAAAATAAGAGTATTTATATTAATAAACATTAAATTAATAAAAAAAGTTATTTCGCAATATGCAAAATGCCCAATTAAAATCAAATAACAGACATTTTGATACATTTTTTTTAATTCAATTTAATAACAAATTTTCATCTTAACTTCTTCATTAATTAGCATTTAATTTATTTAAATGATAACTCGGATCATGAAACTTTTAATTAATGCTTAATATTTGGCAAATACTTAAAAGACTTAATTTGTCACTACAATAAAGAGAAATAATTAATGTAAACCCATTTTAAAAATTGAGTTAATTTTAATTTCCCTGCGCCACTTCCTGCGTCTCAATCACGTAACTTGATTTTGATTGGCTAAATAAATTATTAAATTTAACATCCCTTATAACGTCGCATCTTATAATATAAACTTACGCATCCCTTATTTTTTTTTTTTAAAAGTATCGAAATATTGATGTTTTTTAATAACACAATTATGAAATATTTATCAATACTGTAATTACAAAGAAAATTTACTTTACAGTTTCAAAACAAATATCTATAAAAATGCATTGTTTAATAAGAAGATCATTACAAAAGTAAAACACCAAATAATGACAATAAAAAAACATTTCAATATAGTTTGTCTAAAAAGGCCAATATTTCTTCATAAAAACAAAAAAAGAAATGTTTTAACGTAAAAACCACTATTTAACTAGAAAAGAAGATCCTTTCTTCTCTATTTACATCCGCATCTATGAAAACAAGTAATCCTATAATTAAAAAGATCCTTCTTTTCTTGTGATCATATCTGAAAAAGTCAGTATTCCCACATGGAATGTTTTGTTAAAAAATGTTGTTTCTTAACCAAAAAATAAAAGATTCTCTCCTTAAACCTTTCGTCATTTACTTTGGGTTCATGTTTAATGGTGTTTCATAGTACTTTCATTTCTACAAAAAAAAGAAAAAAAATGGTTTGTTAGAAAATAAAACAAAATTTTCTTTCCCTTTTTCACTTACTAGAAAGGAAAAACACTTCGTTAGAACAATTTAGCAAAAAGAGTATTTTTTTTCTGTAATAGGGGATGCTGCGTTCTTAAACAAAATCAGATTTATCACGTGATAGGGTGCAACATTTGCGTAAAAAATTATTTACTTAAAAATTATATTTTTATTTTTTTGATTCAAGAAATTCTTTTACTCTAAAGTTATCTGTTTAAAATTCCATTCATTTTAAAAAGAAAAAAGATAAAATTATTGAAAACTCAGCTCCTTATTCAATAATAAATTTCAAATTATCCATCCTGAAAACTCATAGAAATCCATTTACAATTTACATAACTAAGGATTATTTCTTAAAATATTAGCCACAGCTCGTACAGTTTTATTGTAAATATTTATGCCATAACCTTTATTATCATCTTCTAAAGGATTAACGAGAGACTGAAGTAAAACCATTTGCTGTTGAGTTAAAATATTTCTAGGTTCATCTACAAAAACAGTATTATCACTATTTTCAGTTGATATGGGTCCATCAAAATCAATTCCATATTCATATGGATTTATATTGGAATCCTCCATTCCACGATAACCACATGTCATCATTCCTTTTGTAAAGAGTTGTTCAGGTGTTAAGTTACCTTCAGTTCTGATTTTATGTTTATTCCATATCAATTTCCATTTTTCTAAACTTTGATTTATTCTTGGTAAGAAAACATAATGCAAACAAAACATGTAAACGCTATTGTCAATATTAAAGCTGCCTATTTCTTCTAAATAATTAAAAACTGTTGAATATAGCTTTATGACGTCTTTGATGAGATCAACCCATAAACGTTCAATACGTTGATTGTGGACTGATTTTCCTTTAATAAAACTACCACGATCAGAACCACGGTATCTATTCATAAATTGTTCAACGAGTACATTTTCTCCTCCATTATCAGCTCTAACACGGCTTGGAATTCCAAATTCATGAGTACCTTTTCTAAAGTATTGAAATACTGTTTGTGATTTATTATTCCCACTACAATGAATATATGTTATAATTCTTGAGTATCCATCAATACCTGCATGAATAACAAACTTCCATCTGATTAACTTATGGTGACCATCAATATGCCAAAGTGCATTTGGACCTGCAACTTTATAGACACGTCTTAATGTCGTTCTAATTAACCTTGAAGCATTTCCAAGTACATCAACACGTTTAATTGAATTTTGTAATTGTTGCCTTGTGACTTTTATTCCTTCTGTTTGTAATGCACCCATAAGCATTCTTATGCCAAAAAAGGGATTTTCCTGCTTAAGTCTCTTTATAATTGCATCTAAATCATCATCTGCAAGTAAAGAATATGGTTGTATTGGATCTTCTATACTATAATCCTGACGTAATCTTTTTATAGTTGAAGCTGAAACTCCAAGTATTTTACCTATTTTAGTCCAGTCAAATCCTTGTTCTCTTAATAATTTTACAGCCTCAATATTTATTACATATTTAGGACGCCCTCCAGTTTGTACTCTTTTCACATACCTTTTAATTGGAGATGATCTTGTAGCATCATTTAATGAGTGAATTCTTTCTAGCAACTTTGTTCTTAAATATTCAATATCTTGCAAATAATTTGTAATTTCTTGAGAATTTTGATATTGTTGTACTTGAAAACATCTTGATGACAATGTAGCTAAATTTTGGAGATGAAAATTTTCTAAAGTATTGGCATCATTTTCTTCTAAAAGAGCTCTATAAACTGTTCCCAAATTTTGGTCTACATGTTCATAAAATTGTCGTTGAAGCGTTTCTGATGACATTTTTTGAGAGATTTTTTTTTTTTTTTTTTTCAAAAAGAAAAAAAATTTATATTCAATTCCATGAATGTTGATCTTCGTAATATTCAAGATAATCAGCAACATCTCGTTGGAAAATCATGTACGTTTTAATCTTTGATATTACAAATTCAGTAACACAAACTGTCATTTTCGAACACCTAAATCAAAGCAATGTATATATTATTACATGCGCTTATGCTTATGCTTAAGCCTAGGCTTCAAGCTTCAAGCTTCAGGCAATTGATTCACAGTCAGCTTCTTTACGGATGGTGGGCTAATAAAAAGTGATAAAAAAATGATGTAATAAAAAAAAATTGATGAAAATGATGATTATCATATGTAATATGTACGTAATAAAATGGTAAAAAATGATAGTCAAAAATCAATCCATAATTACTAATGTACATGATTTACTATGGTAAATAAGAAATTACTATGAAATTATTACTATAGAAAAAAAATTTTATTACTATTTAAAGATAAATACCAACATTTTTTTATAATAATTACGTTTGTTTTTTTAAAAAAAAAAATGGTTATTTGAATTAGATCAAAAATTATCTTAATATTTCTTTCCAAAAAATATTCTTACCGTTATTTTCCTTATCTGTTATGTAAAAAAAGATAAAATTCTTGGTAATAAATGCCGTTTATTATGTAATCAAGTTTTCCATTTAAAGTTGAAATATTTTAATAAGCACGTAAAAAAAAAACATTTTATCTATGTACAAATTTTTACTAGCTGTTGACCCACGTGTAGTCTAATACGTGTTCGGTAATAAATATTGTAGCTGTACTATACATGTATAAATAAGTATTCTAAACGTTACGCTGGTTACAGTAACATACGTATAAATTAGTAGTCTAAATGTTACAGTTACACACAAAGAGATTATGAATGAATGAAATATTGAATTAAATGCTACTACTACCGACTTCAATGTTAGATCAATATTATATTCCTCATGAACAAACCGGTTATTAAAATTTCGCATATTCCTAATTATCTGAATGATAATAATTATTACCTAATAATTAATATTATGTTTTTGTAATAAAATATATATTTTAATATGCGAAATGAAAAATAATTTTAAAAATATATACAAAAATACAAATCACAAAATCATTTTTTTTAACATATTAAAAAAAAAAGTCAAATCGCAACTCTCTACAAACAACATATTTACTAAAAATTGACAATTTGACTCCTGGTACCACCCTAGTTAACCATAGACAAATTTATTGAAATATAATAAAAGTTGAAATATAAAAAAAATAAACAATGTAAAGACCGCGTTATTATTTGATTATATAACGCATTGTACTGTGCCATGTCATCAAAAGCATTATCATAACATCGTTAAAAATATTGCTAATTTTAATTTATTACATTCATACAATAAAAATACATAATAATTACGCTAGTTAAGTTCTGAACAACCTGCATTCTTTGCTATTTATCGAATCCGCATGTTCAGACTTGTCTAAGTAAACATTTTATTTCACCAATGACAAATTCAAAAGAAAAGTTACCTTCCTGCGCAAGTCCCAACGTTCAAAGACCTGTTCTAAAAAATAAAATGAAAACGAGTTACGTTTTATTATAGAAATTTCAAACAAAGAGATTCGGATAGTTGGGACTTATAAATAAAATGAATATCGTTAAATACGTCTCTTGTTGATAAAAAGTAAGTTTCTTTGCAAAACTTATCATTTTCGATCCTGGAAATCTTAGATCTCTCCTTCCAATTTGAACTATGTACGGTCCCTACTTCCAGACGTCATAATTACCAATAAGAGAATTAAAAGAAGTCCACTCTAAATATTTTGCACCGACATTTAATCCCTCCAGAACCTACAAAAAGAAAACAAAAGATATGTTAAAAATGTTTCTAATTAAAAAAGAACTTATAATAAAGTTTCTTACAGATTTTGATTTCCAGGTACCGATTCAAAACCTCTGAGACCTATAAGAAAGAGAAAAAATATAAATATGTTTTTAATAAAAAAAAGAAAATAAAAAAAAGTTTCGAAGTTAACTTTGAACTTACCATTTGAAGTACCATTGGATCTGAAATCTACAAGGAAAACAAGGGAAACGTAATTTAACGCTTCTATATTTTTTTAAAAAAAATAAGAAATTAAGTTTCGTAATTCTTGTTACGAATCTTACAATTTTAACGTTCCAGCACATTCTAGATCTGAAATCTGTACGTAAAAAAAAGAAAATCAATACATTAGCAAAACGTTCGTTAAAGTAAATACCAAAAAGAAAAAACCTCACCAAGTTTTTTATGCATTCAAGGAATCAAAGAACCAACCGTCTGAAAAAAGAAAGAAAGTGATTGTTAGTGACCATTCATTAGATGAAAAATTAAAAAAAAAGTTATAAACTTACGAAATCCAAAGAGATTAATTTGTGAAAGCCGTTTAAAAGAAAAGATAAAAAAGAAGCAGAAGAAGGAAAATAACGAGTGAGAAAAACTATAACTGCGGATATATTATCACCGTTACGTACTTCATATTATTATAGTAAGCAAATCAACATGTGATTTTATGATACTCACTTAGCCAATTTATATATCTCTATTACACTCCATCACACAATTGGCTTAGAAAATTTAACAATCATATTAAAAAGAGGAAATGATCAGATTATGTGATCATAATTCACAATAATATTTACCACTGATTGTACATCAACATTGCAAAAAATCAGCAGTTCCGGTTAATCAATTATATTACAATTGATTGTTTAATTGTATCGGCTAGTAACAATTGAATCAAACAAAGCCACAAATATAATCCAGCATCCTGCATCCAGTACAATAGTCAATAAACAAAATTACTAATATAGAGAATTGAAAGTTCAAAGCCATGAATGCCACATCTAACGATAATTAGCAAATCTTAAATAAAAATATATGATATAAAATGAACAATTTTACTAATATAAAGACTATCTGAAAGAGAAACAAAAAAAGATACGAGCAAACGATGGACAGAATGGATCACATGAGAATATTAATGAAATCAGTATAAAAGAGCAAGAGAACTGGAAGAAATGAACTAGAACAAAATGGTAATTGATAGATGCTTCGAGAACAGAAATGTATGCATGGTCAAAAAACAGATCCAGGAAAAATTGGAACTATTAGTCGGATAGATGTATTAACTTTACAAACTTTATATTATACAGTATGTAACAAGAGAATACCTTTTGTCAAGGAGATATAATAGCGTGCAAGTGTTTGTTGATCAACCAATGAAATCACACTTTCGTTATGCTATTTGGTAATGCAGATGTATGTGTGATATATTTGTCTAAACTTTGATTGGTTGTCATAATTATCTGATAAATAAATATTTTTTTTGTTTATACTTCGCATATTCATTTTATTTCGCAAACAATTTTTACTTTCCAAGACTTCACACGAAAATTTTGTTTAAATGGACTTCTTAAAATATCTTCCAAGAAAATGTTACGCGTGTCAAATATGCCAAAAGTTCACACCTGCTTTGGACAACGAAGTAGTTTGTTTGATATGTGGTCATTATGAAGCTCAACATGAACAGGTTGTATATATAATAATTACATAAATATTAATATATATATATACTTACATTTATTTTTTATATAGTTTATTGAGTTGCAGCTTCAAAGCTTGCGCTCTATTGAAACAAATACAAGCACTAGGAATGAAATAAGAAATTTAACAACTTCTGATCATTCAAGAGAAGATGAAAACGATGTTACCAATTTCTTGAACGAATTTAATATAAGAAATAGATTAATTATGACTACCAATCAAGAAAATAATATAGATCAAGATACTGAAGCAAATGTTATTCCTACAGTATCATTTCATACCCCCGCAGAAGAGATTACAACAACTTCTTCATTCAAATGCACTATGACAATTATCATGATGCCATATATCAATAATAACAAAATTGTTAAATTGCACTCTTTCCAGTAAGTGATTGATCTAAAATTTATGTATTTATTTGCAAAATTACACATTAATTTAACATTATTATATTTATAAAAGATGGTCAGATTTACAATTCCACGAATTAATTAAACAAATAACATTCAAAGATGATTCATTTACTGAAATTAATAGAATGTTGGTGAAAGAATTTCCAAAAATAAAAGAATGTGGTTGGAGAATTTTAAGACCTATAGATACTCATTCAAATAACCTAATTCCATTTATATTTGATGGTCCAATCACTGGTCAAATAATGAAACTGTAATTATTATTTATATTACAATTATAATTTTATGGATTATTATTAATTTATTAATGAAAATTATAATTTAGTGCTTGTACGGCCCGTAAGAGGTGTTATATTGGGCCTACCAAAAAAAATATTTTTGATCGAATTTTAGCTACGAATAATGATGAATTAATTAGATTTACAACTGCTAATCAAGAATCTTTGGTGTCTCAATCAACATCTAAATCTACTACAATTCCTCAAACAACAAGATCTACTAACTTCACTGTAATCTCTCAAGCAAGACCAATAACGTCCTCAAATTCCTTAAATTCGATCACAACTTCTCAAGTAATGTCTACAACAAGACCTGTCACGATTCCTAGTAGATCTAATATTTCTCAAATAAGACCCACATTGATTTCACAAACAGCAGAATCTAGACGAAGATCATCAACAATTTCTCAAACAATAGGCTCTGCAATTAGACCTATTGGAGTTTTCCCATCAAGTTCAACCATGAATTCTATAACAAACTTTACTCAACGAGAAAGAACACAAGATAGGAGTCATAACTGGGAAGATAATAGTATTGATTCACGTTCAACAAATCAATTTCGAGAAGATCTGCTTATATCATTGAGAAATAAGTATCATATTGATGAGCTTGATACATTCACGTTTCATATAAAAGCTGAATATTGTCTTGATTATTTTATGAATTGGGGTCTAACAGCAAGAATTGAAGATATTCTTAAAAAACCAATTATTGTAATGGAAGAGTAAGTTATTGTTATTTAATAAAAAATTCATATAATTTCATTATACTAATTATTATTTTTTTTTTTAAAAAAATTTTTATTATTAGTGCTGTTGACACTGGTGGTGTTTTTCGGGATATGACTACCATATTGTGGCAAAAAATTCGATTTTATTCAGAATTTAATGGTGGCAAACTCTTTGAAAATGATGTGATCCAACAAAATTCAGAGTTAGTAAGCTGGGAATATGCTACTTCTATAGGAAAATTGCTCTTTTGGACTTTCATTCATTGTGGATCTTGGCCAAAATGGCTAAAAGAATTCCATATGCAGTTCATCATTGGCGGTAGTGAGTATGCATCTTTCAAAGAAGCTTTATATGACTATAATATATACTTATATAACTTAAGTGAAAGAATTAAAAATGATGGTTGGCAAATGCATGAAAGCGATATAAGATTCTGGATGAATGAAAATGATCTCAATGTAAGTTGCATAAATTACTTATATAATTAATTATTTAAAACTAATATTATTCATTTATTCTTTTTATTAAATGATAGGATCAGATCCTACAATATGACAAAATTAAGCTTAGTGAATATATCGCAGAATATGAAATTTTGGTTAAGAGACAGAAGAGTTTAGAAATGGTCAAAGAAGGTTTTAATATTGGATGGGCTATAAATGTGAGTATTCATTAATAACTGATACCAATGTGTTTTTATTTATTATTAAATTAATTAAATTAAATTTAGGAGATTAAAAAATTTAATTGGTTCAAAATCGAATGTGAATTATATTCGCCACTTACAAGTGATGAATTTTTTAATCAACTTGACCAGCCTCATATTAGAATGGTGATTTGTGAAGTACCAAACAAAAAAAATGTGCGGGAACGAATCTATGGATGGTTTAGAGAGTGGATCATAACAATTGATAATGAAACGATTGAACAGCTGCTGAAGTTTATTACTGGTAGTACTAGGATACCATTACCTAAAAAAATAAGTGTATGTAAATATTTATTAAGATCTTTTTTTAATTTAAATATTAACAAATATTAAACTTTAGATTCAATGGAGGCATACATCAGGGAGCAGCGCAATATCAAATGTATATTGCAAATTGCCATTCTCAAGAACTTGTTCTTATACTTTGATCTTGTGTCAAGATTATGAAAATTTTGATGAATTCATTGAGAGTTTTAAAATATGTTTATCAAACTGCGAGGGGTTTAGTGAATTATCATATGGAAGGATTAAAAATTTAATTGATAATCCTTTTTTGACAGAAACCACAGTTACCGAACGGGAATTAAATATAATTAATGAAGAGCAAAGAGAAAATCAAGAGATAAATGAGCAAAATAATGCTAATATAGAAATTGTTGACTTGACGAATGATAATCAAATTATTATAGATATTCATCGAGAGACGGTTCAAAAAAAAAAAAGAAGAAAGCAGAAACGTCAGGTAAATAACAATCGCTCACAACCAAGTCAAGAATGTTTTATTAACATGACGGCCGAAGATATAGAAAATGCCAGTAATAGAAAAAACCCGTCTGGTGCAAGAAGTCGAATAATCACAAGATCAATGACTAGAGACGAGACTGCATAAATACTTTTCATTTTTAATTTTATATATATAGCATATTATATGTTTTTTTGCGACTTTATATATAATACCTTTTTTTTCAAATAAATATTGATGACATTATTACATAGTATTTTCAAGATTTTCTGTTTGCGAAAAATATTACCATCTATGATGTTACTAAATATTTGTCCATCAATTTGAGGTAGATAGGTATGATGCAGATAGCTAATTAACGTAAGTAGGGTACCAAAGTATAAATTCTGATTTGTTAACTGGTACGATCATTTTTGTTCAATACCTTGATAACCATCTGTTTTTTCTGAGATGTCAAATTTCTGCACAACTCAGGCTTTAAAGATATTTTAAAAATGGGAAAGAGGTATATGTCTAGTTTTTTTTGCTTTTTTTGACTTTAAACATTACTAACATTTTTTAACATTTTTTCGTTTATTTTTAGGGATGCCAAGTTTCTTATACAGTCCGAACTTTAAATTATAAAGGAAGAAGTGTATCAATTTTTTTATTATTTTGACTTTAAAAAAAAATGAAAAAAAGAAATGGTGGAAATGTTTCTTTAGAGTTTTGTATATAACCTGGACTTGGTAAATCAGGAAGAGGAGGTATGTCTATTTTTCTTTTTCTTTTTGACTTTTAAATCAACTCTAATGTTTCTTACTTTTTTTTTTAGGGATACCAAGTTTCTTATTTAGCCACATACTTTTAAAGGTAGATTAAAAAAGAAGAAACGTTATAATTTATTTAATAGGTTTAAGAAATGTTTCTAATATTCCATTTCTTGTTCTCTTCTAGAAACAATAAATGGACAAAATTGTCCATGTAAAACAATAAAAAAAAATGAGTGAATTGATCACAAGAGATAATAAAAAATGGTAAAAAATGGAATGGACAAAATTGTTAGGATGTTAAATTTTCTATACAAATCGACTTTCAAAGGTTAATAACAAACAAAAATGATTTTTGCGGGAATGATCATAATAATTTGGTTGTATAAAAAATTTTAAATTTATTGATATTGATTATGAAATTCCTTGGAACTATCGCCGCCAAAAATTTAATCATGGAAAACTAAGAAGCAACAATTTTCCAGTAGAAGTGGTAAATATAATTAATGATATGAGAGATATGAAGAAAAAAATGATTGAAGTAATCTAATAAATATCAATATGATAATAGTGAGCGTTAAGTAATATCTTAGAGAAACAAAATTAAATGATGAGATGAAGGAAAAAGTTCATGGACCACCTGCTATACCTTTATTTCCATCACAGAGAAGTCGACAAAAAAAAGAAGAGGCGGACATCATTGAAAAAGCATATAAAAGAGGCGACACATGATGTCAAGAAAGTAATGAAGCAACAAGATTAAATTGTTTAAAATCAGAGAAATAGTATTAGAGTATATAGATGAGTTTGTTAAAGTAGATAAAATGGATTGCTTTTACAAAGGTGATGTGAAGGATAAACATCACAGTCTAAGAGGTACGTTGATGAAGGCAATTAGAAAGGAAGTCGATGAAGATAACATAAACGAGTTTGAAGAGTTGAACGAATACTTTGCGAAGAAATTAATCGAAGATAGTATAAATGAGAATTCAAAAAGAGTAAAGGAAGCTCAGAAAATGGTAGAGTGAAATCCTATAAATGGAATAAAAATAACTCATCGGTATAACATATATGACACATATATAGATATAATTTAGGTAGTATTTACACGTAGTAGATAGATTAATAGGATAGTATAGTTAGAATAGTATGAATTAAGTATTTTATTAGCACCTGTCGCTTGGACGGGAATAACAAAAGATAAGGACTTTACGATTCCTGAATGTATTTTTGTTCTCTCGCAAATGCAAATAAAATACACCTCTTTGTTAAAAAAAAAAAGAAAAAAAAAAAATATTGATTACAAAATAATTTACCAATAAATATCTGCAAGTTCTTTAACTTAACATGACCCGACTTCGGGTCAGGTCAGTATTGGTTGGCTACCCGACTGACTGTTGGCCCGATATATGGGTTAAAAAAAACGCCGGAACTATTAGTTCCGGCGTAGTGTTCCGGACGGGTCGGGTTAATTCGGATTGATCCATTTAACCTGAAGTTAAAAAACGTTAAATTTGTTTAAAAAAAATCAAACGCTTAAAAAAGTGCGTTTTTTTAAATTAACTGTTAAACGCTTAATAAAAAAATGCGTTTTTTTTTAAAAAAAATTAAACTTTTAAAAAAAAGAGCGTTTTTTTTAAATTTTTTAAAATTAAAGCTTAAAAAAAAGCGTTTTTTTTTTAGTCTTTTAAAATTAAACGCTTAAAAAAAATGCGTTTTTTTTTTAAAAAAAATTTAAATGCTTAAAAAAAATGCGTTTTTTTTAAAAAAAAATTTAAACGCTTAAAAAAAATGCGTTTTTTTTTAAAAAAATTTAAACGCTTAAAAAAACGTTTTATTCTTTACATTAACCGCTTTAAAAAGAAAGCGGTTTATTCTTTACATTAACCGCTTTAAAAAAAACATTTCATTCTTTACATTAACCGCTTTAAAAAGAAAGCGGTTTATTCTTTACATTAACCGTTTTAAAAAGAAAGCGGTTTACTCTTTACATTAACCGCTTTAAAAAAAAGCGTTTCATTCTTTAAATTATCCGCTTTAAAAAAAGCGTTTTTAAATTAAACGCGTTTTTTTTTTTAGTTTGCGATTTGATAAAAAAACGTTTCGCTAGTTTTTTCGCGAAATTAACAAAATACGTTGCGAAGATAATTTAATATAAAAATAACGTTTCGCAACTTTTTTTTGCGAAATTAGTAAAAAACGTTGCGAAACACTTTTTTACCTCTTTTTTGCGAAATTAATAAAAAAACGAAAATAACGTTGCGATACGTTTTTTTATAGGCAAAATATAAAAAGACTCTTCGCGACTTTTTTTTTTGTTCGGTAACGGTTATACATATCAGTTAACAAATTATATTGCTTTTTGACAAAAAAATAACTTTTATATATAATAAAAAACCCACAGACAATTGCATGAGAAATAATTATTTTAGTTACTATCGTACTATCATCTACTGTCGTTAAAAAATTCTTGATAAAAGTTTTGACAAGAAGTATAGCCTACAAGAAGTTTTTATATAAATACCGTTAATCCGATCTTTTTAAACATTATACGTTGTATCAATTAAATCGTTATAATCTTACCTTAGTTTAACTGTTGAAGGCGGTCTAGTTAATATATTCATTTTTCCATTTGTTACTTTATTAATAATCGAACAATTATTTAGCACGTCATCTACTCATTTTAAATCTGACCAATGTTCAATGCAAAGCACCTAATTATTTATTAAAAAATTTTTTTTTTATAGCTTTTATTGAAATTTATTTACAGTAATAATAAAGATATATTTATATTTTCATGTAATATTGCTTCTAAAATAACTAAATTTATATATTACTACTTTCATTATTCTTCAAAAAAATAAAAATACCATATTTTTAATTTTCTTTCATAATTTTGACGTTTTTTCCTGTAATAATTTAATTAATGCCAAAAAACTTTCCTTTGTTGCATATATCATATGAATAATGAGAATAAATATATGTTTATATGTTAAGAAGACCGACCGTACAATATCAAAACTATACTTTAGAATTTAGAAGAAATTTTTTAAAATACAATAAATGTAAAAGTAAATAATTTAAAAATTATTGTAAAGTTGAAATTAAAAAATTATCAACATAAAAAAAATTAAATCACATGATATTAATGAGATACAGGTGTCTTTTAAAAACCAGTCTAGATAAAAATATTACTATACAATCAATTAATTAATAAAGAAATTAAGCGGAATTAGAAATTAAGTGGAATTTAATGTTTTTATATTTCACATAAGTTGTATCATTCGATTTCAAAAGTTATTGTATTAAATAAAACATTAATTTCTCAGAAATCTTTTAGTCGGTACTATAAAGCATCTTTTATTAATTTAATATTTATTAATATAAAATACTTATCTCTTATTTTTTTTCGTTGTTTACTAAAAAAAGGTGATATGATCGAAGAGTGATATGTATGATTAAAAACCAGACAGTCGGTAAGATGCTATATATAGAATGCAAAAAATTTGATTTCCATTTATGGAAATCACTGTATGATCGACATGGAAAACAACAAGAGACATGTTGTTTTACAACAAGTCACTTGTTGTGTTGATCAACATGTAAAAACAACATGTCACTTGTTGTAAAACAACAAGTAGCATGTTGTTTTATAACAAGTGACATGTTGTTTTACAACAAGTGACTTGTTGTTTTTACAACATGCTTTTGAATTACACGGTACGCCATACATTTATTGTATAAAAATGGAAAGGATAATAGTAAAAAAGGAGTTAGCTTGGTAAATCAACTCCAGAATAGGGTAGCAGGATTTCCAAAAAGGGAAATTGGATGTGGGCAAGTTTTATATTAACGTTAACATTTCGTTCGATCGATCGAACTGGAATGAACTGGAACTTAACATGAACCTGTCCACCACCCACCACCCACATGAACCAGTGTGCTTATATATGATTTTTGCCCTTTTTTTGAAAATGTGGGATATGAATCAAAAGAAATAAATTGATCCTGATTACAAATCATTTTCTTGGGCTGAGGGGATCTTTTTTTTTATAGTTAGCATCTTGGCATTATTACTAAACAAGCTATGCTAAGTACAAAATAAATAATTTATAAAATTGTGAAACATGTGATTTGTCTGCACCTGATCTATGCTTTGAATCGGCAGATTCCGGATAACTTGATCAGCTGATCCTGTGTTTTTCATAGATGGTTAATTGGATTGGACAATTTGATCTGGAAGATTCTGTCCATGATGATAACAAGAATCAGTATTTTCTTTTCATACATACAGTATAATACATATTCATAAGTCCTGATGCAAAGTAATGGCTACTGCTAGTTTATTTAATTTTGATTAAAAAAACAACTATTATGTATGGTCAACTGATTTTGCAGTACTATGATCTATCAAATCATCTGGCTGAAACATAAAAAATCAAATGAGTTATTTTTTTTTCCTGCATTCTTTTTGATGAATGCTTGATTATTAATAAAAATCTTTTCACCTTTCTCTAATTAGACTAGCGCGGGTTTGATTGATCAAATGACACCTTTTTTCTTGCTTTATTTTTTGTTTATTAGAGCACCAAGCATTGTTTGTTGGCTGGTATTGTACTTTATTTTTGCAGATATTCATTATTTTTTTGTTGATTTAAATCATCGTGGAATCAATGGACTGGATAGCACCGCTAAGTATTGTTTGTTAGGCTTTGCATTCTATTATTTTCATCAATTACTTATTTTATTTTATTAATCAAATTTTCATTATTTAAATAGGCGCGGGTGTAATATGCATTGGTAATGACAATATGGTACCCGCTGGTCAAAATTTCTAACAGTTAAATAATCTTTATTAACAAATAAATAATATATATTTCCTTACTCGATTTTATTTAGACACTGTATTTTTCTAAGCAAAAAAAATATATATATATATTTTTCAATATATATTACCATATTTAATATAAACCAATTTTCCAATTCTGTATGGAGCAGCGAGCCACAGTTAGTAAGGCAAGTAAATTTTTAGCAAGAGCTCCCCTGCTCCCATGTTCAAAGTTAACTTGTTTTTTAAACGATTTCCTTTTAGTCATCATAATAAAAACAATTTAATGGTTTTTAAAAATATTTATATGAAAGAATCGATTTCAATGACTTTTTTAAAAATCATTTTAATTAATTTTTCTTAATCATTTTCAATTATAAACAAACAATTTTTAATTAAACGCTTAAAAAAATTTTGATTTAACGTTTCTTTTAAAATTAAGCGCTTAAAAAAAGCGGTTTTCTTTAATTAAATGCTTAAAAAAAAGCATTTTTCTTTTAATTAAACGTTTAAAAAAAAGCGTTTTTTTTTAATTAAAGTTTAACAAAAGGCATTTTTTTTTTTAATTAAACATTTGAAAAAAAAGCGTATTATTATTAAACGTTTAAAAAAAAAAGCGTATTTCTTTAATCAAACGCTTAAAACAAGCATTTTTTTAATCAAACGCTTAAAACAAGCATTTTTTTTTAATCAAACGCTTAAAACAAGCGTTTTTTTTTTAATCAAACGCTTAAAACAAGCGTCTTTTTTTTAATCAAACGCTTAAAACAAGCGTCTTTTTTTTAATCAAACGCTTAAAACAAGCGCTTTTTTTTTAATCAAATGCTTAAAACAAGCGTTTTTTTTTAATCAAACGCTTAAAACAGCATTTTTTTTTTAATTAAACGCCTTAAAAAAAGGCGTTTTTTTGTAATTAAACGCTTGAAAGGTGATTTTTTTTAATTATAAATGTCTAAAAAAGGCGTTTTTTAAATTAAAGGCGTTTTTTTTTTTAATTAAAACGCTTAAAAAAACAGCGTTTCTTTCAATTAAACGTTAATTAAACGCTTAAGTAAAAAGCATTTTTTTCAATTAAGCGCTTAAAAAAGGCAGTTTTTCTGATTAAACCGCCTAAAAAAAAGGCGTTTATAATTAATCAAACGCTTTTGCTTACTTTGCAATAAATATTTAAAATATATTTGTAATACAAACATTATACTGTACTTGGGGGTATGAAGTCCCCCCGCAAACTGCATATTCTAGATTATACATAAAAGATATCTTTTATTTATTTAAAAAGAATAATAAGTATGTAATCTAATAAATTTTGGTATAGATATTAAGAAATGCGATGCTTCAGGTATATTCTACATCATCAAAAGTTGTAATTTTGAATCTCTTTATAACACCTAATTTAATATATTTTTTAATTATTTCCATATTTTCATGATTTTCATCTAAACTATGTGAATCAAAATTAACAATCACTAACGAAATTGATTTTTGTGGCTTACGATTTATCCAACTTATAAAAAAAGATTCTAATTCTTCTGGAAGTAATTTAATTCGTACATCAAATAGATGATTAAATATTAATTCATGAATATTTTGTGAATATTTCACAACCAATTCTAATGCTTCTTTTTCGTTCAAATAATCACCTCCACACCAAATTTTAATACTTTCTAAACTTTTACAACTACCAAAAATCATTTTTAATGTTTCTAATTCATTATGCCTAATTCCAATGGAAAGTTTTCTAAGACTTGGACAGAACTTAGCAATGGCTAAATTTAATGAATTATCACTATCCCCAAAAAAATCACCTATACGAATTTCTTTTAAATTTTTCCCGTTGATTTCTAAGAATTTTATTAATAATTCGACTCTTGGATATTTTTCTGTAATTTTTAGAACCTGTAAATGTGGAAAAAAAGCATATTGTAACTTTTCAAAATTAACAAAACATTCATCATAATCAAATGCTAAATTAAGTTCTTTTAAATTTGAGAAATTTGCAATAAATAATAATGATAAATGATTACTTCCTCCACTAATATCTAAATCGATTAAAGTATTAGAAAGTTTTGATGTTAACAAAGGAATTATATTTGTTAGATTATTAATTGACAGATTATGATGTAATAACATTACAAAATGTTTTAAATTTCTCTGAACAGAAATTAAATCTACTATTCCATTTGTTACAATTTCTTCAATTCCTAAAGTAAATGACTGTATATTGTAACAAAATTGAGATAATTGATAAAATAATTCGGTGGAAATACTTGAATTAAAACTTAATTTTGAGAGATTTCTTAAGCAATCTTTTGCTCCAGAATATAAAGGAAAAGTCAAAGTTGGATTATATGCGAAAAAAATTAATTTTTCTAAAGAAGAAATCTGACACATGAACATTTTGAATATTTCTTGCACCATAATATTTAAATAATACCTTCTAAGATCATGTGATGAAATAGTTTGTTGTCTACTAAGAAGTCTATCGATTTTATTATAAACTTCTCCAATAGATAGAACTTTACAGAATGATGCATAATTGAATGTTGGAAATTTTGTAGTAGGAGTAGAAATAATAATTTTATTATCATATAATATTTTTTTTGACTCGTCTGGAAGACAATTAATTAAAGTACTAAAATTTTTGATACTATAGTTATTAATGTCCCTCCAAAAAATTCTCACCGAAACCTCGCACCATAAACGATTAACTAATATGCATGAATACAAAGTACGTTTGTCATTTTCCAAATATTTGATAATATCATTTAAACAATCAACGGGAAGTTGAAACATTATGTTTTAAGTTTAACAAAGAGAGTTTAAATTTTTAAAATAAGATGAAAAGTCGTTTTATTTGTATTGTTTGTGCTACAAACTTAATAACTATGGAACACCAATCATTTTACCGTTTACGCCAACGATGCAGATTTAAGGGATGACCACAATAGATTTAATTTTTTCCTTTTTAGGTTAGTTACATCATATATGTATTGAAAATTTAAAAACTCTTTCCTATCAATCCTTAGACAAAATTTTTTTAAAAAAAAAGCTTAAATGAAAAAGACGTCACAGTATTTATATTTTATATAAAAGATTTTTTGGACTTAAAAATGGAAGGCACGTACAATGAGACGGAATATGGATATAGGTTTTGTAAAGACAAGGTTTTTTATGACGAAACACCTCAAAAACATGAATGACTCGGTCTCCAGAAGGAAGGTTTTCGACAAAATGGATACCTTATGTCCATACAACAGAGCACAGGGCTAAGCCACGACATAATAAAGATAATACTGTCGTGTGCTAAAAATATATCATGGCTCATATGTAACGAAGATACTCGTTCACTTACGAAATTGGCTGCGGGAGGCGCAGTATTCGATGAAAGATAACACGAGGAAATTAGCGGATATGGTATCTATCTCAAAAAAGAGATGATGCAATTCGGTGGAATAAAAATCCATCAATAACATGAGTGAAAAGCTTCATCTGGCGGCGGTTCATCCCGGCAAAAATAAAAGCCGTAGAAATAGGATCGACCGGTACTAGAGGTTCCGTTTTTACCGAACGAATTAAATGCGAGTAGATATGACAGTCAAGCACGTGATTTTTTTATATAAGATATACCTAGGAAGATGAATATAAAAAATTTACGGCAAATAGGCCTATTTTGGAGTGTAAAATCAAGAACAATTTAAATATTACACAGTAAAAGCATCCATAACTCTTCACAAAAAAGAAGACGAAGAGTTTAATAAAGGTTCTTTTATGCATGTAGATGTATAAAGGTGATTCGACGGTCAAAACTAGATCTGAACGAGATTGTTGGCAATTAACGTGTGATATGGATGAAAAGATTTATATAATGTAGGGGAAGATAAACTTCAAGAGTTCATGACAAAAGAATATGGTTCAAAGTCCGTTAAAGTGTTAAAACTAAAAAAAAGGATGGAAAATCCTATCGTATTTTGAAGCCGAAGTCATTAGTTAATACTAACAGTAACGGACCAGGGGATACGTGAGTCTTTAAATCCTTTAAAAAGGACATATCTTCTGTGTAAAATCGACGATACCGAAGACATCCGGGATGATTGATAAAGTGTTAACGGACTCCCCATCTCCGGTGCCAAGAAAATTTCTTAATTCAGGGAATTCTCTGACAGATTATGGTGCTAAGAAAGAAATTGTTAGCCCGAAACGCTCCACGATTGGTGAAGATAACAGATTTGGAAAAAGAAAGAAAGACGGTAGCCCGATTTAATCGGACGATATAGAAAATACGGCTCAGCTGAGCCATCCCCCACAAAAATCTTCAACGGAGATAGTAGTAGCAGCAACATACTCAGAACAAATAATGTTCAACCGGAATCGGTCGTTGATATGATTGCTGATTGGCGACAAGAAGAGAAGATAACCAAGAACAAGCAGAAAGAAATATCGAAGGATACAGTATCGTTAAGTACCCAGAAAATAAAATTACAGCAGATAGCGTTATGTTGCCGTCAAAAGAAGTATTCCAGAAGGTACAATTGGAAAGGAGAGAAGAAATGTCGTGTCTAGGATTATTGAAGCATTGTTGAAAGTAAAGGAGGAAATGAGGTCTGAAGAGGTCTGAAGTCATGGAAAGGAATGACAGCCCAGAAAATAAACAAGAATTTGTCAATAAATTTATTGATATAGAAGAGATGGATTATTTCTATAAGGGTGAAGTATCACCTCAGGCAGCGGGATTAAGGAAAATTTAATGAAAGAGGTAAACGCGACGGTGGGGGAACCAATTATTAAAGAATATAATAATAAGTTAAATGAGTTTTTTGTGAGAAATTTAGAAAAATTAAAGGAGAATGCGAGATTAATGACAACTCGAAACGCGTTCAAGGATCACCGCAAAAAGATAGAGCGAAGTTCTACGAATGAAACAGATCTGGGATAGTATAGGTATTAGATAGGTTAATTTCAGGATAGTCTTCGTTATTCTGTATAAGAAATTTAGTACTGTTTTTATTATTTTAGTTTAGTTTTTGGTTTGTTTTAATGTTTAGATGGTCATGTATTTACCATATGAAAATATGGCCACAGTATATACTGTAATTCGTTCTTGTACCGTGCATTAATTCATATTGTATCGGTTAGTGCGTTTACTGTGGAAATAAATAAATAAAAAAAATAAATAAAAAAATCTCATGTATTTTCCTCAATCGACAATTTCCCAAAACTAAATATTTTGTATGATTTCAGAATCTTGTAAAAGAAAAATTAACCGCAGTCAAAATCGTCACTATACCGCAGTGATAATAATAAATATTCCATAGTTCGAACCGTGATATGTGTTCATGAAGAATGCCGCTCATGTAACATCCGAAAAAAGGTGGCGTTGCAAAGATATGGTCAACAAATCTCATGCATGGTAAAGGGCGATACAATCCAAGAAATATGAAATTTTACAAAGATAGACAATTCGATCATAGTAAAAAGGGGTAATGGTATCAAGACAAACCTTTATTTAAGGACAGTGGTATATTTTTTTAAAAACGAACGAAAAAGAATATTCAAACTTGAAATTTGGCGTCATTCGTTCTAAACAACAAGTAGAACGATGTAGAGTTGCAAATTAATGTTCAATCAAGATAAAACAAGCGGTTGGTTAGACCGCACAAAAATCTGAATCCAATATCCTTTGATTATCAAACTTATACGCCATGATGTTCCAAACAAATATCAAGAATAGAAGGATAATTATACAGAATACCACAGAAGAACACGCAAAACACTTAAAATCCTCAATTCCATATATAATGTGGATTATCTTTGTATGTTGTAATCCGATGTCTTCAAGTTTTTTACCGACAAAAAATAATCTTTATTGATCGAGTGGTGTCCCTGAATTTTCTTTTACGTCATAAATCATATCACTACTATTAACATGGTTTTGCCAGTTAATGTTTTAATGTAAATGGGAAATCCAAGAGGATTATATATTTTAAATTCAATCAGGAAGGTGATAAACTTTGAGAGAAGAGTTAGTACTTTACTGCCAACCAAATGAGATTGATGAAGCGATTTTTGATCCAATGTATCATCTAGTTGTGTATTTATAAGCTTGGATGAAACTTTTTTTTTTCTTCTTTCCTTTAGTTTTACACAATTTTCCTCAAAAATGACTAGCAAAATTTCATCAAAAATAAGCAGTAAGCATAACAGGATTCCCTATGAAAGACCTACGCAAGAATAAATTAAAAAATACCAAAATGCAGCAACACCAACTACTACTCAACGTAATACAGAAATGTGGGTAAAGAGACTTAAAGAATTCCAAGATGATACTGGATATGCAGAAAATATTGGATATTCAATCAAAGTCACAACTTTGTAACATACTAATTGAATTTATTATAAAAATGAGACCTGTTAATAAACAACATTATTCTTGAGACCTGTTAATAAACAACATTATTCTTCAGAATCCATTTATAATTGTGTGGCAGCATTAAATCGATATTTCCAAAATCATTCAGCTACTGCACCATTAGATTTATTCAGCAAACCAGTTTTCAAACCTCTGTTAAACGTTGTACACTCCAAAATGCGTGAGAATGAACAACTTAACAGTTTGAATGTCAAAAAAGGTGCAGATCCACTTACTGATGATGAACAAAAGCAAATATTGTATCATTCAAGCATGCGTGGTGATAATCCAGAAGGACTACTACGTAGGGTTTTTTTCTGGATAGCCAATCTTACAGCTGCCCGTGGTGGAAGTCATTAATATTATGGCTTCTGATTTTCAAAGACGGCCTGATGGAGGTTATAATTTTATAATAACACATGAAAAAAATAATCAAGGTAGACAAATTCCATGTAGGATCTACTAACAGCAAACTATTCTATGCTAATTATCCATTTTCCTATTTAAGGTGGTCTAAATTCACATCGTAAAAAAGGAAAAAACTAGCCACGTATATGATTTAATAATTAATTTTTACACCCTCATACAAAAAATTCCATTGCAACATCACAGACAATATATTGTAATTAAAATAAAATTGAGCTAATGAAGTGAAAAGGTTGATGGTCATGATGACCAAATATTAAAGTATTTGCTTAGTCTCAAAACAAATTGTATAATAATAAGACTTGCAGACTTCTTATGCAAGAAAAATTTTTTTTCCAGTTATATATAGTAATGAAGGAATTGAAGTTATGTGATGTGAACAATCATTTTAATATGACTTTTAAGTCTTATCTATGAATTTGTGAATAAAATACAGCTGACAACCAAAAATTCATCAATAAAGTGTTTAGAAATTTTATTTGCATAAGAAAGCACTTAGGGCAGAAAGATCAGAAAATTATAAGTATTTTCCAGAATAAAAAAGTACAGTTGATATAATGTGTGATCGCAGTATAAGTAATGCAAGGCAGAATATCAATTAAGATATCATTATAAGCAATTAAACAGAATGATATCATAATTTGAAGAATATTAATAATATTATTAAAGAATAGGGCAATAATTATAATAAAAAAAAGGGAAAAATTTTTTCCAAAAAAAATATTTATAGAAATGAAATTATTTATATAAAAAAAATCACAAAGATTATATTAATAAAAGTAAATATGATACAAAAAAACGAATGAGATTATTAAAAGAGTGACTAAAAGGTAAGAATATGAAAAAACGAATGATATGACTTGCTTTCTTAGGGTTTTTTTTAATAAGAAAGTACTGAGGGTAGAGTGATCAGAAAATTATAAGTATTTTTCAGAATAAAAAAGTACAGTTGATATACTGTGTGATTGCAGTATAAGTAATGCAAGGCAGAATATCAACAATTAAACAGAATGATGTCAGAATTTGAAGAATATTAATAATATTATTAAAGAATAGGGCAATAATTATAATAAAAAAAAGGGAAAAATTTTTCCAAAAAAAATATTTATAGAAATGAAATTATTTATATAAAAAAAATCACAAAGATTATATTAATAAAAGTAAATATGATACAAAAAAACGAATGAGATTATTAAAAGAGTGACTAAAAGGTAAGAATATGAAAAAACGAATGATATGACTTACTTTCTTAGGGTTTTTTTTAATAAGAAAGTACTGAGGGTAGAGTGATCAGAAAATTATAAGTATTTTTCAGAATAAAAAAGTACAGTTGATATACTGTGTGATTGCAGTATAAGTAATGCAAGGCAGAAGAATATCAACAATTAAACAGAATGATGTCAGAATTTGAAGAATATTAATAATATTATTAAAGAATAGGGCAATAATTATAATAAAAAAAAGGGAAAAATTTTTCCAAAAAAAATATTTATAGAAATGAAATTATTTATATAAAAAAAATCACAAAGATTATATTAATAAAAGTAAATATGATACAAAAAAACGAATGAGATTATTAAAAGAGTGACTAAAAGGTAAGAATATGAAAAAACGAATGATATGACTTGCTTTCTTAGGGTTTTTTGAATAAGAAAGTACTGAGGGTAGAGTAATCAGAAAATTATAAGTATTTTTCAGAATAAAAAAGTACAGTTGATATACTGTGTGATTGCAGTATAAGTAATGCAAGGCAGAATATCAACAATTAAACAGAATGATGTCAGAATTTGAAGAATATTAATAATATTATTAAAGAATAGGGCAATAATTATAATAAAAAAAAGGGAAAAATTTTTCCAAAAAAAATATTTATAGAAATGAAATTATTTATATAAAAAAAATCACAAAGATTATATTAATAAAAGTAAATATGATACAAAAAAAACGAATGAGATTAATAAAAGAGTGACTAAAAGGTAAGAATATGAAAAAACGAATGATATGACTTGCTTTCTTAGGGTTTTTTTTAATAAGAAAGTACTGAGAGTAGAGTGATCAGAAAATTATAAGTATTTTTCAGAATAAAAAAGTACAAAATTGATGTTCTGTGTAAGATATTTCAATATAAGTAAGGCAGAATATCAATTAAGATATTTTAGGCAATCAAGAATGACATAAGAATTTGAAGAATAAAGAATAGGGTAATAGTTATAATGAAAAAGGGAAAAAAAATTTCCTTAAAAATATTTATAAAAATGAAATTACTTATAAAAAAAAGAAATCATAAAAATTATATTAATAAAGTAATCAGAACAGAATAACAAATAAAGTATGTTATGAAAAAAGACAAAGAGTGACTAAAAAGGTGAGTATACGAAAAGAGGTGATATTAAAAAAAAATGATTAAGAAAAGTAAGAAAAATAAAATAATGCTAAAAGAATGATTAATGCAAAAAAAAAAAAAAAAAAAAAAATGATATCGAAAGTAAGAACAATAAAATATAAAAGGAAACAAATTTATTTAATAATTATTTCTCCCTATGAATCTATAGATTAAAAACCAATATTTGTTACTAATACGTTATTAGATAAGATAATAAATAAAATACAAAATAGATACCTAGGATCAATAATACTACAGTTTATTCTGCCACCTTTTAATTTTCGATCATTATAACAAACAGTGCAATTATAGTTATTTCTGCAATAAATATGATGAGCCTGTATCATTGTACTATTCTGTTTTAAATAAATTGGTCCACTTGCATTGCTATTATTGTTAATTGGACTAATAAATTTAGGAGGACCATTTTCAACACTAAAAATATGTTTTGAATTTTTAAGTAGAGTTACCCCACAAGTATTAGATTGATTAAATTTTTTGATAACTAATACATCAAAAGTAAATGGGGGTAACTCTACATAACACCCATATTCTGTACTAAAACAAAAAACACATGCACCGATTTTGTTTTCTTTATTAGTAGTATAAAATCGGTGCCCAATTACAAAAGATTTATTATTTAAATCTGTCATGATAGATGCCCCTAATAAAGGAAGTGAAGTAGTATGTACATCATACTCACAATCTAGTAATTTTGTTTTAATTTTATGAGTATTGCTGCTATACTCTTCATAAAAATTGGTTTTTATAACAACCAATTGATAAGTTGTTTGATAGTCATTCAACTGTAAATAGTCTGTTAAATAACCAACTATCATACATGCTATTTTTAGTTTATATTGTTGTGTTTGACTACCTACTTGCAAACAATTAACTAATAAACTAGGAGTCTCATTGGATGGATATAGAACGCTTGTTGAAAAGACTTCTTTGTTATTTGATTCTGTATCTGATACAGTTACAAATATACTACAGTCTGCATCTTTATTTTCTAAGGTTTTTAAAATTTCAGATGGCAGTTCCGTTAATTCAACTTTAAGAGTTGCATCAAGTTTGGGTGTATAATTAATATCCTCATAAAAGTGATATAAAAGCTTTTTTCCAAGAAGTTTATTGATTTGCTTACATAAACTATCTTGTAAAGGCTGGAAAATGCTTACTACTTCTTGAAGTTCTATTACATCCCAAGTTTTAAAGTCTCTATTAAGAGATGCAATCCACTCGCTCTCGTCGAAATTGCTGAGACTTTTTGGCAAGGCTCCTCCAACCATTTTGGTGCATCTTTGATAATTACGGCTTGATTTTTTTTCAGATAACATTGGAGCATATGACCCCTTTGCATCTAAATATCCAGCCGCACCAATGTTTGCTGTGATTTCTTTTGTGTCTTCTGTAGTGTGGCCATCTGACGCATCAATACTATCAAAATTAACTCTTCCACCTAAAAGAATCTTTGTTGGGATAAAATGGCCAAAAATTGATATAATCTCTAAAAGTTGTTTTGGGTTTTTTGAGCTTATAGCATTCTTTACTGCATCAATAAACTCAGGCGTTGGTTTTAAAGATTTGCTAAGAATCAAATATGCCTTGCCATATTTGATATACCTGGAAGATATATTTTTTTCAAGACTAGAATCATCCATTTTTGATTTTCCAAAGGAGCTCCCTAAATTTGCAAGTTTATTGAAGTCAACACTTGCGCCAAAGGATAGACTTGTTTTCATAGTTCTACTTTCTTTTGAATCGTGTTTAACCATTCCTTCTTCACACTCTTCAGAGCCAGTTTCAATTAATTCACAATTTTCTATGAAGAATGCTTTATTTTCCACTTTTTTAAAATCATTATCAATCTTGATATATCCGTATCCCAATTTGCATTTCATATCAAAATATTGTAAATTAGGGAGCACTCTTACATACAAAATATTTTCATCCTTATATAATATATCTTTTAAAAGTCGACTTTTTTCATTAATATGTATTTCAGAAAATTGGTCTTTTTCATCATATTTGTATTTCTCTAAAAATAAAGAATTACTGTAAATAATAGATTGATTTAAAAGTTCATCCCGAATTGTTGAAAGAGAATCATTCAAATTTAAAAGTACGCTTCGAGAAGATTGTATTTGTGGATTACTTTCAACAATAACAGGTGTTTTATCTTTGATGGGCATCGGTTTTGTTGTAGATCTTATAGCTTTTATACCAAGCATTATTATTATTATGTTTGAAAAATTTTAGTTTATAATTTTGATATGTCCTTTGATTTTTTTTTTCAAGAAAAATTTTAAAGCTTCAAATAATATTCTTAGATTTTATATATATATATATATATATTTGCAAATTATTGTACACCTTATATTGTTCTCCTGATCTTATTAATTATAATAAGTGCATAAACAAAATACAAATTCTCAAAATTCATGTATTGTATGATTAATATGGTAATAATTTGCAGCTTAAATTAAGAATAAATGTAAAATAAAAATAAATAAAAAAAATAAAGTTTTATTTATTGTATAAAGTCCAATAAAATATGGATAAATCTGCATTAATTTTCAAATGAGAGAGAGTAGAATTTTAATATGAGAGCGCTTCATCATATTTAATTTTAAGAAGCGCCAAGTTTTTTTTATGAGTTTAATTAGTTTAATGCAATATTTTACTTTTTCCTAAATAATTTAAATAATAGGTTGGTTTTTGAAGAATTTTTTTATAGCTTTTCATTAATAAAAAGATTTTGTTAAGCATCACATAAATTCGCGGTATCCCCTGAACTATTTCCTTTGGAATTGAATAATTATCTTATCAGAAAAAAATATATTTGTTAAAATTTATATAATTGGCGATATTTGGATTACTATGTATAATTAATAATTAATTTGAATTGTGCAACTCGTGGTGCATTTGCGTCTTTTTGACATACTAAGTAAACTTGTAGAGCAGGCAAAAACACGCATACTATATTATTTTTAAAAATGTTACAACAGATGTATAAGGTTGTGCCAAAAAAAATGTAAAAAATAGAACAAAATAGAGAATTAGAAAATTAGCAACGATCGATAATGATCGGTAAATTTATGTCAAAAGGTGGCATAGATCCATTCAACATGTGAACCATCCAAAATTCCGATAGTCAGAATCCCGTTATGCATGCCCGACAGCCGACATTCAAAATCCCGACAAATCATAATCCCAAAATTTCAAAATCCTGAAACTTCATTGTTCCCGACATTCATTATCCTGACACACACTATTCTGACATTTATTAACTTCGTTATAATTTTATATTAGTTATTACATAGACAATAATGTTATAATTTTATATCAGTTATTACATAGACAATAATATTAATTTATTAAATTGATTTTTTTTATTCATATGTATTTATTGCGATAATTTTGTTTTTTATTAATATTTAATAATTTGATAATATTTCACAAAGTTAGTGTATTAACTGTATTTATTAGTATTTATAGGACCCCGAAAAATATTGAAATAGATAGGAGAGAATGTGTAGAATAGGCCAAAATAATCCTGCAAATCTTTCACTTTTTAGACAGTTTTTGATAATTTTTGCCATAATGATATTTTCTGTTTTAGTACAGTCAAACTTCGATGTACCGATGCTTCCGGTTTTGGGAAAAAGTATCGGTACATTGAAATATCGGTACATACTGTATATGTAATTAGTAGATTATAATGCAGGCCAAAATCTAACTCTGGCTCGCACTATGCTTAATTCTGAGTCCAAAATTTTCAAAATTTCCTGAATATATTATGTATAACGGGAGTATGATTATAGAAAAAAAATCTAATTCCGGACATAATTAAGAACGATGCCCAGTTACAATTTTTAACTCAGGCCAAACTTATAGTGCCGGCCAGAATTAGCACTAGTGTAACCAAAATTATCGGTACATCTTAATATACTGTACATTACTATAAAGGGACAAGGAGGTAGTATCGGTATATGTTACATCGCGAAATTATATATAATATCGGTATAATGAAATTTTTTTATTAGTGATGAAACGGGACAACAAAAATCTATCGGTAAAAGCAATTATCGGTATATAGAGTATCGGTACATCGAAGTTTGACTGTAATTGACTGACACTATCATAATTCCGGCCCTGAAAAAATGTGTACAGCTATTAGTAAATTTTTTTTGGCTGGACCTTACATATTTTAATATTTTTCGGGGTCCTGTATTTATTATAATAATTGGTATTTTTTTTTTACCATTTATTAATATAATACTTCACAACATTAATAATGATACTTTCGCAAAAAGTTGGAATAATATATAATATCGGGACAATGAATGTCGGTATAATGATATCGTGAATTCGGGATAATGAGTGTCAGGATAATGAGTGTCGGCACCTCGTTTTCACATATCTCAACTTTACTTGTACATGTATACACTTCATGTCATAGTTTAGTCTTAATGTTTGCTAGTTTAATTTTAATGATCTTTCGGGCATAATAAAGCTTCAGAATTATGAAATTTGGGTATTATGATTTGTCGGGATTTCGAATGTCAGGCATGTATTATAACGGGATTCTGACCGTCGGGATTTCGTAGTAGATCCATATCACATATGTGAAAAAATATTTCCTTAAAAAATTACACTAATAAAAATATTAATAATAAAGCTTCTTGATAACCTGGATTATAAAAATAATATTTATAAGTCATGTATAGTGATTTTTGATAAATATGAAATCTTTTTCATAGATAACGATAAAATTGAAAGTAAAATTTTATTAGTAGTCTGTGGAGGATCACAGTATATGATTCCTTAATAAAATGTGCGTATTTACATAGCAGTTATGTATCAGTTTTCTAAATGATATTGATCATCATCAGCTGATCAGCAACTGCCAATCTTTTATAAATGCTTTAATTTCATTTTTTATGACTAATCTATAATTATTTGGCTGTTCATGACTTTAAATTAACCAATAAAAAATGCAGGATATAATCATGTGAACAAATTTGCGAGTCAAATGTAATAAGAATTTAATGAATTATCTTTTTTTTTTAATTTTGTACAGTAATGTAATCCCTTTCGTCTTTTTAATTGAGAAACACGAACGAACCGTTTACATTATTTTCTTATAATATATGTAATTTTGGAGTAATAAAATTATCAATAGAAATGATTGAGCATTTCATTTACCAAATGATAATCGGGTCATATTCTATGGTAATATGTTGATGCTGACAATCTTTTTTTTTTCATTAATAGAACATTCCTGAAAATATCCACATTTTCATTATCAAGTGGCATATAAAAAATAGAGTGTTCCTATAAAATTTCTAAGTAATTCTTTGCATTAGTATTTTCACTAATAATTACTAATAGATTAAATTCATTATTAATGTAAGCATCACAACTACGCTGGGGCTTCCTCGTTTAACTGTAGGTAAAAGAGGACCCAGAAATATACATATAGGGGTAGGGTCTACAGATGCGTCATCATTATAGTGAAGTTAAACGGAGTAAGGTTTTGACTTGCGTATAATTCAGGATTTTTTTGTCCATAGTTAGTTTATTAAATTGCGTATTTTTTATCAAAATTTTTATACGTGAGTAATTCAGTTCGCATATATTTGGTCTAAATTTGGTCGATCATATACTATATATATCGTAGATTTTTTGCTTTTCATATCAATTAATTAGATCGATCAAAAATAAGATGAGTTTTTTTGCTAATGTTGCTAATGTTGTTTTTTTAACTCAACAAAACTCTTCTATATTTCCATTCCCATTTTTTTTCTCATTTTCCTCCTCCTTTCCCTTTTACTCTTTCCCCTTTACCTTACTCTCCAGTTGTCAGGTCTTTTCCCTTTCGTCACTTTCCTCTCTATTGCTTTTCCCACAGCTCTCCTTTTCCCATAACTTTCCTTTTCTCCTGGCTTTTTCGTTTGGATACAAATTTCGGTAGGGACGAAGGAGAAAGTTTTTTTTAAATTTATTCTTTTAATGAAATGTTTATTAATATGTTTATATTTTATGTTTTTCTTTAGGCCGAGTCTTTGCCCTATAAAAAATAAGTGTCCGGATAATGTCCAGAAAATGTCTGGAAAAAAATTCTAAAATATTGTCCAGAAATTCTGGACACTGTGTGTCCGGAAACTGTTCCGAAAACACTGCATTTTCGGGATATTAGGAATTTGTCCTGAAATTGTCCGGAAATGTATTTTCGTAAAATTTTGCCACAAAAGATGATCAATGGATAGATGATCATCATTATTCCTTAACCCAAAATTTTTATATCATAGATATATAGTATTTTTGCCTGCTCTGCAATTTTAATTAGTACGAGTCGTCGATACCCGGCTACGCCAGGCGCTGGGCTGAAGCCCCAGTATACATCCACCCCTCCGGGTGAAAACCCTATCAGATCCCCTTCCAGTTAGGCTGGGCGCCTTACGGCGCCATCTCTAACAATACCATAGATAAATACCATTTCCCCTGGTACAAACTACTATGTATACTCCTAGTACCAACTTAGTACCAATCATCATACCAACAAACATAACAAATAACCATCAAAATCACGAAATAAAGGCAAAATCATATACAACATCACTCTGGTACGAATGGTCAAAGAGAATTTCAAAAAATTTTAAGAAAAAAACTCCAGACATCATACATATATACCTATATATACCCCTATACGTATAAAAAAAAAATAAAATATTTTGAAAAATTTCTCTGACCAGTGTACCAGATGACCAAAGTATCGATTTTACATTTCCAAAGCCTTCAGAACGTTAATTTTGCTAAAATTCTGGTCCAAAAATTGGTCCAAATTGGTCATAGAAAAAAATTCGCTGTTTGTACCAAAATATTAGTACCACTTTTAGGTCAATGACCTTGGTCCAAACTCTGATACATATCTCTTATACAGATCAGTCCTCATACTAGATACCCATACCAGTCATCAATCGGTTCGTACCTGGGTGTATCAACCCCCAAGAGACAAATATACTAAAAAAATCGTAATTAATCCTCTTTTGTCGCCTCCCTTAAATACCTCTTAATATAAGCCTGAACTTTGTCATCGGCATCCAAAATCTTAAGACCAAGTTTCTTAGCCTTCTTGTTTGTAGCCGTCTTCTTTCTCTTTTCCTTAGCATCTAAAACCTCTCTTTTACTATGTATTTTAACCTCCCAATTTTTACCAGTAAGGGTGTTCTTGTGCGTCCCACAGATAATACAATCACCATGAATTCGATATCGACCTTTATCAGTCATATCCTGAACTTCTGAAGAGGTTTCTGTCTTCTTTTTACACTTTGCACAATATATCTCTGTCATATCCACAAATTTGAATTCTAGAAGTAAAACTTTAATTTTGAGCAATATGACCCCTTTAGAGAGGTATTACAAATTTTATAACCTATCAGGGGTACCAGCACGTCTTCTTAAAGACCAAGAGCATTATAACATCTATCGAAGACCTCTAAAGGAGAAAAGATCTGAGCGTCCAAAAGTAATCGTCTGGAAAGAAAATGCTACTCAGCAGTCTGATTTAGCAGAAATGCCTATAGATCCCAAAGGATACCATTATTTTCTCGTAGTAGTAGAAATATCTAGAAAACGAGTAGATGCGGAGCCTATCAAAAATAAGACAGCTAATAGTGTATTAAAAGCATTTATTAAAATATATGGACGTGGTCGTATCCAACCTCCTACCCATAGACTAGAAACTGATTCTGGTTCAGAATTTACCAATTCACAAATACGTGATTTTTTCCTTAATAGCATTGGAGTTATGATGAGATTTGGAGAACCTGAACGTCATAAACAGCAATCATTTGCAGAGAGAGCAATTCAGGCTATAGAAAAACCGCTTTTCAGAAGAATGACAGCACAGGAACTAAAAACTGGTGTGACGTCAGTGGAATGGTCTGAAGATTTCCATGATATAGTAAGATTAGTAGATGAACAGTGGCAAAGAGACCCGCCTAAAATCCCAGAAGGTCCACCTAAAATTGATAAAAATACAGAACTACTACTAGAGGGTACACAAGTTCGAACCAAACTTCATGAACCTATATCAGTACTTGGAAAAAAATTACATGGTAAGTTCAGAATAGGCGACATTAAATGGGATCCAAAAGTTCGTATAATTAAGAAGCTTATCCTTTCACCTGAACAACCACCTACATATCTACTTGATGGACCACATGGCAGGTTAGGAGTATCTAGATGTGCATATACTAGAAAAGAACTACAGGTTATTCCAGCTAATGAAAAACCCCCACCTGATTCGGTCATAAGAGGACGGCCAGAAAGATATGTACCTGAAAGGATTCTTAAGCATCGTACCAGAAAGGGTCAGCTCCAATACTTAGTCAAATGGGAACGCTATCCAGAAGACGAATCTACATGGGAGCCAGCTGATAGATTACAAGAAGACGTCCCCAATCTAGTACACATTTATAATAATACAAAATAGGTTATATTTTTTTTTCGAAAAATCCTAAAATTGTAATTAAAGATAAGGGTATAATAAGTAAATCATATAATAAATATTCGAAATTAAACATATCCATTATATACTAAAAAAATGTATACTGACATTGCTACATTCTTAGATGCAACCCCAGAGTGGGTAGAAAACTGGCTAAATACTCCAATCAAGGAAACTGGCCATAATGTTAATGCTACTTTCAAGAGAACCGATATATTTCAGATACATGAAATTGCTCGTGTCATCATGTATCAACTTAACCAGCTTGCCGAAGAGGACTACTGGAAAGCTGTAATAGATTGTAAAAATTGTGATGAGGAATTAGAACATGCTTTTAAAAAATATGTAGGTACGAATAAAGCTCTTACAGATAAACTATATAAAAAATTTAGGGATTTGGCCGATAAAAAAAGAAAAGCTTTTGCGTATCAGGTAGAAATAGAAACAATTATATTACAAGGTGGATTTGCATATAAAGATACAGAAAAGGATTATATAATTTATCATATTAACATGCTAGCTGATAGGTTGGATCCTTATGCAATTCCAACATTCTATGGTCCAGATGAAGAATCATCTTGGCAACCAGATTACTGGGGAGATGGAGATCCAGACGATCCTGCAAACTGGCAATCAGAGTACTCGGAAGACCCAAGTGATTCTGATGAAGATCCAGATTACCCTTATCTAGAATCCGTTGAATGGATCTAATTTTATATATTTTTTTTTATGTCCTATTTGCATCTGGAATTATAGGAATAAAATAGTCTTTATCATTGCAGGTAAGGGCGATATGATTTCGAGATTCATGAATATCATAATTATACCTTCTAAGACATGCTCGGCTCAAACCAATCTCTCTATGCTTATATCCTTTCAGGACTACAAGATCTTCTTTAATGATACAACTACCACTCTGTGGTGGTGAAAGGTTTATCGATACATTTTTTACTATACCAAGTGTCTCACCACCCCCTGATGCACCAGTAATACTATGCTTTATAGATTTATCAACTTTTAGTTTTAGTTCGTGACATGCTTCTTCTTGGATAAAGGAAACATTAGCACAGGAATCCGCTAGACACTGAATATTCACCCCATTTACATTTCCATTTATAGCTAAAAGATCTTTAGTATTTTCCAATCGAGCGACATCAATATCCATAGCCATTGGACCCAAATACTCTTCCTGTACTGCTGGTTGTTCTTGAGGGGCGCTATCATAATTTTCTAATATTTTATAGACGATCTCCTGAATAATCTTTCTGATATCAGCAAGTTTTAGAAGATTTAAGAGCTCCGTTTTAGTAAAATTCGTTGATGGCTTAATAGCAGGGATTTTTACCATCTTAGTCGAATTAGATGCCGATTTTGTCGATTTAGATGGTGGTGATTTAGTTGCTGGTAGTTTACCTTTATTTGAAACTATCTTTTTTTTTGGACAAGCATAATCTCTCCATTCTCACCTTGAACTAATTCTATAGGTACACCTCGAATAACATTGGAAGTATCCATAGGATCATCATGATCATCCAAGGAAAGTTCACGCATTGCCCTATTTAACTCTGCATCTTCACGTCTTTCTCTAGCTTTTGCGATTCTTTTAGCAATCTTACCAGCTAATCTTTGTTCTAATGTATTTCTAGGAGCAGGTCTACCTGGTACTGCATCAAATAACTGTTGTAAATGCCTATCATCAACCTCATCTTCATCAGGCGGATTAAAAGCTTCATCAGGAATATCATCCCAATCATCATGATATCGAGGCGTAGGCGTAGGCTTAGGTCTATAAACAGGCTTTACATCTCGAGCCTTAAGACTCTCCTGTAATTGGCGAATTTGGGATTGAAAACCTTCAGCCTGTTGTTGTAATAATCGACTCATTTCTCCTTGTGTAACTGCATGATGTTGGACTGGTTTTAATATAACTGGTTCCTGACCGACTGGTGGCAATTGCTCTGGAATAATTTGTCTATCCCTCTGATACTGTATATTTTCTCGTCTTTCTCTACCAAGACGTAATTCAGCCTTTCTTTTTTCAACTCGTTCAAGAAGACCTACCAATTCCTCTATATCCCGTTCAGCACCAATTCTTTCAGCCTCAATAGCACAATCATCATTCAGACCTCTTAGAAACTGATTAACTAAAACATCATTACCATAACCTAATAGCTCAGCACTTCTTCTAACTTTATCATAAAAATCTCGAACAGGCATATTTTCCTGAAAAAGGTTACCAAACCTTAACTGACGTCTGGCATTCTGCTGTGTAGGAAATTCATTACGCATTTTAATTAAAACATGACAAGGACGGGCTGGAATTACATACGGATGACCGGCACCAGCTCCACCAGGAATTATTGCACCAGCACCAGCACCAGCAACAGCACCAACAACATTGTGGTTAAGAGGGTCATTAGTAAATTCCATACCAGCACGATTTAACCAAATATTTCTATTCCCTTCTATGGCATAATCAGGCCAGACATCAGTGACTGGATTATTAACACCTGCAGGTGGTACTGCACCATTAGTCATATGAGCTTGTGCAGGAGAACCTGCAACCCATGTAGCTACTGGACAATTAACACCAGCATTACCAGCCATACCCTTAAATGTGGCCTCATCTCCATGCAAATTACTAAGAAGAATATTTCTAAGTCTAACTCTCTTTCCTAGGATATTAGCATCATACCATCTGGAGGCCGGACCAGTTAAGCAAGCACGAAGTATACCCATAGCTTTCTCCCAACCCGCTGGATTACCAGCAACAGCCGATGGATCAATTCCAATACTATGAATATAACCTTTATATAACTCAAAAAATCTCTCAAGATCATCGTCATCATTTCCAGCAAAAACTGGCATTCCTATTGCAACGGTAGCCATATTACTGGGGGATTATCTGGAGGAGGATTGTTGACTATGGGATTTGCTTGTCTAATTCGAAACCACTGCGCTTGAATTCTAAGTACAGCCAGTTGTGCTTGCATTCTATCACGAATTCGTCCCAAGTTTCTAGATGTAAATCGTTCTATTGCAAGTTGATGTGTTAATCTATTATTTCTTTGTTGCAAAGTATCCCTAATTCTTCTTTGCCGTACTTGCTGATCTTGTAATTGATTAGCTTGATCACGATTTGCATTTACCAGATGATTTCTCTCATTTTGCAATCCGTTCCTCTCATTTTGATATGCAATAAGACGTTGTCTAATACCATGAATCTCACGTTCTCTAGCATTGGTCACTTCTTGCAAATACTTTAATAAGCCAGTCGCAGTATCAAGCTCTTCCCTAGTTTGTCTTGTTCTTTCTTCAACCTGTATACCATGAGCTATAATCAATCCAATAATATGCTTAATCTCATGATTAATATTTATAAGATTTGGTGTAACAGTCATTCGACCATTTACCAGCAGGGCATCTGCGCCATTCTTAAGTGCATTAATTAGCTGATTAATATCCATTGCTACTAAATGTGCTGGAGGGACGCCTGTAGGATCAGTGGGAACATATGCCATTTTGAATATACTATACACTATATACTATTAATTGCTTAAAATGGACTTATATGTATACAATTTGGATGAGTATACCGGTGATACTAGGCAAGGAAATGAATATGCTCCAGTATGGAATTTTCGTCTTGCTGTAGCCGGTAGCTCAGATTCTGGAAAGACTACTATGCTTCTTAATTTACTAATGGGAGATGCAAAAGCCAAAGAGGATGGAAATCGATATATTCTTTGTGATGAAATAGTCCTTATTTGTAGGTATTTAGACGAACCTAAATGGCAAATGGTAAAAGATTTCTTTGATGATAGTGAAGACGTTACTTTTAGAGCGATTTCATATCACCAAATACCGGATGTAGAAGACTTTGACCCCAAAATTGCTACTGTAGTTATATTTGAGGATTTAATGGATGCCCCTAAAAACATCCAAGAAAAAATAACTGGATACTTTACCCATGGACGACATAGAAATATTTCGGCTATTTATGTAGCCCAAAGATTCTTTGCCATCCCAAAAGCAATTCGAGAAAATGTGAATTATATTTCTCTACATGGTGGGCATGGTAGTTTAAGTGATACAAAGCGTATCATTAGCCAATATACTAATGAATCAGATTCTCTTGCCCCAATCATTGATGAGCTGACTTTGAGCAAAGAATTCATAGTATTTGACTTAAGACGCCCTAAAACTGACCCTTTAGCAATCAGAGTTCGATGGGATACTAGTCTTAGAACTTTTATGGAATCGTCCTTGAATAACGCTTCTAAAATGATCACGTGTTCATCTAAGATCGATCTAAGATCATCCAAGAACGATTCTAGAATCATCACAGATTCATCTAAGATCGATCTAAGATGTCGATTTACTTCTTATGGGCAGAAGGCAATAGCTGAAGCTAAAAAAAATAATTTGTTAAAGGAATTTGCCCGAAACTTTCCTCCTCCTAAGGAACGTAAACTTTACTTAATACCAGACGCCTTATCGAAGGTAAAAAATTCAGAAATTTGGGCTAAATATGTTTTTAGAGAAGCTTATGGAATAAATGACCGTACTCTTGGAGATGAGTATAAGAAATTCCTGTCCCAAGTTAAGAATATATGTGTTACTAGAAATAATTCCCCAGTATCAGTAACACCTTTTGATCGATATAGAGAACTTTTGAATGAGCGTCCTCTAAGTGACGAAAAAATAATAGAAGGTATTGGAGCACTTCTAAAACTATTCAATGATGGCTTAATGAAAAAGCCTACCCTACAAGTGGGAATTAATAGTCTATTCCATTCTTTCTAAAAAGCTCAAGTAACTCTTCTCTAGTCGCATTTATAGTTATAGTGCTTTTTTCCTTACCATCTATTACCATTCTTGACATTTTTGTTACTATGCCAAAGGCCTTCAATGCACGAGAAACAAAGTTTTTGCTTAAGGGATTATCTATTACAATACAATACATACCATAAAATACGGCAAAGGGCTCATTTATCCCTTCTACTACATATAAATCAAATAAAAATCGATATAAAGCTTTTTCTCCTACATCCCTATCTAGCTCATTAATTCGTTTGAGTAGCCAAATCTTGATCGATTCAACATCTGGTTCAATACTATTTAACTGTTCTTCATAGTCTCGAGTAAAGGTAAAAGTAAGTTCATCATCTAGAGAGACCAATCTATATATTTTGATTAGCTTATATATATTTTCATGTAAGCTATCTATATCAGTACATCTTTGTACTGTACGTCGGAATTCGATAGTAGATAGGCCTCTTCTTGGCTTGGCCAATACAAGTCCACAAACTGGGCAGTATTTTCTAATTTGCTCAACCATTTTTTTTCAGAATTATCTACATAAAAAATGAAATTATTTAATTACCCGTTTTTATATTTATTCTTTACTACAGTCTTCACAAAGACCGCTCTCAGGTAATTCGTTAAGGTTTACAGGCATTTGACACTCCCTGCATAAGGCAATATTAAGTTCGGCAAGCCTTCTTGATTGTTCCTCTCGTTGTGCTTCTCTTTCTCTTTGTCTAGTAAATTGACGTGCTTCTCTTTCTCTTTGTCTAGTAAATTGGCGTGCTTCTTCAACCCCTTGCCTATAACTTGGATTAAGTCGTTCCCATCTAGCACGATGGGCGGTTATATTAAATGCAGTTTCAAGGTATCCAAGTCTTACCTCAGTATCTTGAATATACAATAAAGATGGATTAGACTGCGCGATTTCTGCATATCTTGGAGGAACAAGATAGTAATCTTCTATTATTTCATACCCAGCCCTTTGAATTAAATAATAATACGTTCTAGTTCCAAATTGAACCATACGTCCAGTATCTACATTGAGATAACTTTCCCTTACAGAAGGAAGTGGAGGTGCAGTTGCTCTTCGAACCAATCCACTATCAAGATAATCATATCCTTCTAAAACTAGCTGATTGAAAGTTGAACCACCAACACGAATTGTTCTGCCGGTCAATGGATTAGTAGTATATCTATTAGCACTCATCTTTTTTTATTGTTACTTTAGTATAGGCTATATTCAATTACGATTTTTTTCTAAAAATGAAAAATCTCTAGTGACAAAGTTACTTCGTCATCAGCCTTTGCACAAAATTTTTAATATTGCCTAGTGACAAAGTTACTTCGTCATCAGCCTTTGCACAAAATTTTTAATATTGCCTAGTGACAAAGTTACTTCGTCATCAGCCTTTTATGCAAAAAATAAAAAATGCCTAGTGACAAAGTTACTTCGTCATCAGCCTTTGCATACAATTTTTAATAATAAATTTATAGCTTATTACCAAGAAGTTCATCTAAGACGTCTTCAGCTTCATCTTCAGTAAGCTTACGTCTAGGTGGTGCTTCTTTAGTTTCCTTAGGAATATGTTTATATAAATCATAGACCTTTATAATTCTAAAAGCAAGATCTGGATTAAATGGATACTTTGCTCGAATCTTTGCAGTCTTCTCATAATACGATTCTTCATTTGGCAACAATTTCTTAGCTGTATAACGAATATACCCTTCTGGATTGTTGGCAGATTCTATTTTCTTAATATAGTTTACGTGGTTCTTTATAAGATAACTTTCTTTACCGTATCCATCTTGTAAACCTGCCAATATGACACCTTTTAAAGCTTTTATAATTTCAGCCAGATACATTTCTGGCTCGATAAAACTAGGATGCTTGTTTGTGAATGGGAATGAGTTGTCGTGTTCCATCTTTGTACTTCTACATCTAAGGAAAAAAATATTTAATTATACGGTCCATACCACTTGGTTGGCATTTTTTACATGACACTCTCCTTCTTTTTCGAATTTTAGAGCTTTTAGAGTCTTAAAGGCATCTTTAGAGCAGGTATAAAGAGGAGAGTTGTTAACATCTTCTTCTAGAATGAACCCATCAGTATGAATGCGTCTGACTTTATCTACATAGGGTTGTATCATTTCAGAAATAAACTTTCGACCATGTGCTAGAAGGAATGGAGCAATTCTAGGGTATTCACCTTTAAAGGGATTACCTGGATTCGTAAACTGGAATCTCCACTGCTCTTCTCCTATTGGTACAATCGAGTCTAATACCTCACCATCTGGAAAGTCAAAAGACTTACTCGATGTTGTAAGAGTCTTGTATGTTTTCTTTCTTTGGCAAAGTGCACCCCATAGTGTATTAAGAATTCTTTTAGCTACTTGGCCAGCTATACCACCCTGATTCTTGATTTTAAAGAGAAAATCTACATATTCTCCAAAGATTACACTACCCCGAATTCGAGTTTCTTTTTCATAAATAAGTGCATTGGAGGCTCCATCCTGAATTAATGTAACTTGAAGGCCAAGAGCTTTGGCACGTGTAAGATCAATATGAGTATATACATTATGGTAATTATATCGAAATAGCGGGGTATCCTTTTTTTCAATACTTGCACGAAATATTCCAAAATGGCTATATCCTCGATGGTTAGTAAAGTCTTTTAAAATCTGAAACTTACCTTTACTGATAGGAAAGTTTAAAGCTGACTGCTGAATACTAGGATAAAGACTTGTATCATCATAACTCCTTCCGTATCCTTTCCAGTTATTTTGTGCCCAGATAATCCCTCCCATCATTGCTTTACTTATCCATTGTGCTTCAAACGCATCAAGAGGTTCATTAGCAGGAATACCTACACTTAATTTTTCGAATAGCCAAAGAGCTGTTTTCTTTATGTTCCAATCAAGTAATGATATATCAATTGGAAGGCCTAGCTTTTTCGTCTCTTGTAAAAAGGCATCTCGTTCAGCATTAATTCTGATATATGCCTTTTCCAATGATTCTTGACATTTTGCTGGAACATAAGAGTAGTTTTTGCTAAACTTAAGTTTTTGAAACTGCTGGACGGTAATAGGCTTGATCTCCTTTCCATTATATATTTCAACAGTATCTTTTACTTCATTCTCCTGATAAGTTATAGGCTTCTTTGGCCTTTTACATTCAAAGCTGGGATGTTTTCTATCCGGATTAAGAGTGAGGGAATAATGTCCATTAGTGAGAGTAAGGGTTATTCTTCTTTGTGCTGGACTCTTAGAGATATAAGTATGATCACCTACTACATTGATAGCAATACTTCGAGCTAATCGTTCTATTTTTTCAATACAGGCAATTGGAATAGGATCATCTCGTGCCAAATTTAGATAATCTTTAATGTACTCAGGTTTTTCAATAGTTTGAGGCATATTCGAATAAGTGCCATAAGCCATTTTTAAGCACTGATAAAGGCAGTCATTTGTATCACCACATCCACCTGATACTGCTGGTGAATCTCTCATATAGATGATAAATTTATCAAATCGCTCTGGATCACCCCCGTCAGGTGGCAATTGACTTGCATCATAGTGATCAAGTAGAGAGAAAAGGTTTGCGTCATCTCCATTTGTAGTCCATTGACCAGGCTTCCAGTTCTCATAAGGAAGTAGGATTTGAAACTGTTTGCCTGGATATCGGGCTTTAAGTTTTTGATCGAGGTTTGCAATACCTCCTCTAGAGAATGAACGGCCACTATACTTAACTTCTATGATGTCTGGCCTATTTGGTAAATGACGAACTAGTCTTGATAACATTTCTTTGTAATATATAGTTTTTATTTAATTGTTAATTTTCGTTACTATATTTGAAAAAAATAAAATAACTAGCCCTTATTTTGATCAATTTCATCATATAAGCCATCTTCGTCATAATCAGATTCGCATTCCTCACCATTGACCTCCATACATTCACGTTCATTTATTTGGCTACGACATTCTATTATCTGTGGTTGTAATTTTGCAACTTTATAGCCAGAAGGAGGTTCTACAAATACGGTTTTCTTATTCTCAATGTATTTTCTTAGATAGTCAGCAAGTTCTACGCATTCTATGTACCTATCCACCTCATCATTATATTTGATCCATTCTTTTAGCTTATCTATGGCATCACCAAATTTGACGAGATATAGGTTATCTCTTCTTATAATCTTATCAAATTCCTCCAATTCGGCTAAGAGTAATTCCCAGTCATATTGATCATCTTCGTAATATTTAGCCCAACATTCTTTGGCTGTAGAATATAGCTCATTTATCATTTCATCACGAGAATTCTTGTACCAGGGCTTTATGTAGTCATATTTATGTTTATCTATCCATTCCCAATATTTGGCGGTATTCATTTTAGGCATGGGATCTGGATCAACTTTTTGAACTGACTTTAGGTCTTGCTTTAGTGGCAGTTCAGTAGAAGGACCAGGTGTTCCATATGGTTCTGGCTCTATCTCTGGTTCTTGCTCTACTTTTGGTTCTTTCTCTGACTTAGCCGAAGGTGGTATAAGAGTAATTAGTTCTGTTATGAAGTTATCTATTAGGTTTTCAACAGATTCTGAAGTGGTGGGCTCTGATGATACTTCTACCTTTAGATGCGCTGGCTTTGGAGGAACTGGTGGTGGACTTTTCTTTTGCTCATGAACAGAATTGGGAAGCCTTTCAGGTGGAATATCACGAAGAACTTCAGATTCTTCATAACCTTCAGGTATATCAATATTTTCAGCTTCGTCTATCATATTCTTTTTCATAAATATAGTATAAAGATCAGCATATGTAGCTGAATACCATTGGAGTCTTTTATTAGCTTTTCGATCTCCAATTCTCTTTTGTTTAGCTTTTGTTCCAAGTTCTCCTAATGCATGAGTAAATTCTTGTACAGTGTGGGGTTTTTTATTAGAACTGACATATGTAGCAAACCAGGCTTTAAAATTATAATATAATGTAGATGACGACTCATCTAGGTCTTTATGCTGAATTATATATTTTTCTTTAATGAATTCGTGAACTTTATTGATATCCCTATTTATCATCATTAGTTTGGTTTTTGTCATAGGGATCTTACGTTCATTAAAATCTGGATTAAGCTTTACGTATTCTAATGCATAGGAATAAAAAGCTTTACCAACTTCTGGATCTTTTATAGCCAAATCTAATGGAGCATAGTAGTGGTCCATACCAGTACCATTATTAACATACTTTTCTGAGACATCTGGAATGAAATATCTTCTATCATTTTTGTCTAGCCGAATAGTCTTGCTATTATTACTGTTAATAATTAGATTCGTAATATTGGTAACGGGATAAGGCGTCCTATGTTTTTCTTCTATCATTAAAGTGTCGCTATCTATAAAGTCTTTAAGGCGATTTGCAAAAGTAATCCAGTCTGTGGATTTGGAATTAGACATTTCTTCTAAAACTAATAAGCATTTACCTTCTAGCTCTTTATTAAACTGCCCAGTGATAATTTTTTCATTTGTAGTTTTCATAGTAATTTTTGGGCCAAGAACTTTTTCACGAAGAAACCATGTAAGCATTGTTTTACCTGTTCCTGGACCTGAATATAGAAATATTGTTTTTTGCATCTTTTGGCCAATAGCAATACGCATAACCAGATTTTTCATATAATAAGCTTGCCTTTTATCTGATGAACAAAGCACTTCTTCCATATGATTAATAATTAGCATTACCTGATCACGAATTTCTTGGCTAAATTCATGAAATAGAGGTGGATTAGGATGAAGAAAGCCAGCAAATTCATTGATATAGTATCCACCATCTGTATCATGAAATATTTTAGGCTGATATGGGTTCACTTCAGGAATAAAGAATGGGGTATCTCTAAAGAACCAAGCCTGAATATCGAATGAACCAACTACCTTTCCTTCATTATTTTTGAATTGTACGACATCTTTTTGGATAAAAGAATCTTCAGCTTTCTGTTGAGGATAATGCTTAAAAATTTGTTTCTTTGGAAACCATTTATATACACCTACATCACTACGTGCAAAGTAACTTATCAAATACTTTTTAGCAGGTGCAAGCTCTTGAAAAGACTTAGCTGAATATAAGTACTTTCTAAGAGTTTGGCTACTGAATTCCTGAGTAGGTGTAGCTAAGAGGAATTGACCATGAGATGCTTTTTGTGATTGGCTTTGGTTACTCATTGTTAGTTAGATACTTTACTACAAGTTTTGTTTAATTTTTTTTTTAATACCTATATATCGACTATGTTTAATTACGATTTTTTTAGTATATTTGTCTCTTGGGGGTTGATACACCCAGGTACGAACCGATTGATGACTGGTATGGGTATCTAGTATGAGGACTGATCTGTATAAGAGATATGTATCAGAGTTTGGACCAAGGTCATTGACCTAAAAGTGGTACTAATATTTTGGTACAAACAGCGAATTTTTTTCTATGACCAATTTGGACCAATTTTTGGACCAGAATTTTAGCAAAATTAACGTTCTGAAGGCTTTGGAAATGTAAAATCGATACTTTGGTCATCTGGTACACTGGTCAGAGAAATTTTTCAAAATATTTTATTTTTTTTTTTATACGTATAGGGGTATATATAGGTATATATGTATGATGTCTGGAGTTTTTTTCTTAAAATTTTTTGAAATTCTCTTTGACCATTCGTACCAGAGTGATGTTGTATATGATTTTGCCTTTATTTCGTGATTTTGATGGTTATTTGTTATGTTTGTTGGTATGATGATTGGTACTAAGTTGGTACTAGGAGTATACATAGTAGTTTGTACCAGGGGAAATGGTATTTATCTATGGTATTGTTAGAGATGGCGCCGTAAGGCGCCCAGCCTAACTGGAAGGGGATCTGATAGGGTTTTCACCCGGAGGGGTGGATGTATACTGGGGCTTCAGCCCAGCGCCTGGCGTAGCCGGGTATCGACGACGTACGACAGAAAAGGTTTTAAATGTCAGTTTTGTGCTTTTTGCATTTTTTTACAAAATTAATTTATCCTTTTTTGGAAATAGTATCCAGAATTTGTCCTGAACTTTTTCATGTCCGGAATTTGTCTATCTTGTTTTTTTACTATGTCCAGAATTTGTCCAGGTTTAACTGTCCAGAATTTGTCCAAAATTTTATGCCGAACAAATACTGGACGAATTCAGGACAAAGTTAGGACATGTCAAAATTTTAAGTATCAGAAGTGTGTCAGACATGTACCAAAAAAGTGGACATTTTCCGGACACATCAGATTTATTCCGGACATTTTCCAGACATTTTTGATAACATTTTCCGGACATTTATTTTTTATAGGGTTGGACAAGAATAAAGGATAATTTTTAATTTTTAATTTTTCTTTAGCGAAATGTTCTACCAACATTTCGATTTTCTTTTTTTTTTCAGGCAGCCCGATCTTTGGACGTGGTGATTTGGTAAGGGAATCCGAAATATTTTTTTTAAAAATTGATTTCTTTTATCGAAACGTTTTATTAACACGTTTCGACTTTATTCTCTTATTAGGTGGCTAGAACCTTTATCGCTTAGATTTCTGATTAAAAAAAAAAACTTATTATGAGGAATGATAATAATTATCAGTTATACTGCATGATGACCATCCAAGTGGCTATAAATTTCATTTTTAGTGGTATTTTGATCTGAATACTGTCCTGAAGATTTCAATTTTAGATGGCCTGGACACGTAGGGGCATGAATCTTTGGCCAGAACTTGGAACTTGCAACTTTTTTGGGTCTAGATGTGTGAAGTAAGAAATCTGGAATTATTTTTTTATATATTTCTTTTAGCGAAATGGTACTAACGTTTCAGTTTTCCTTTTTTTTAGACGTTTAACACGACTTAAGATCTTTGGAAACGTGAGATTTTGATATATATATTGGCAAGTAAAAAATATATGTTTTTTTTTATTATCTATTTTAGCAAACATTACTAACTTTTCGTTCTTTTTTCTCTTTAGGAGATTTTTTGGGTCTCTCTGGACATGGTAATCTGGAAAGTAAATATATATATATATTTTTTTGTATATTTTTATTTATAACTATTAACTGTTCATTTTTATTTCTTTATTTTTAGGCTCGGTAAATTGACTTCAGTTCTTTTTTTCTTTAGATGAGTTAGGACAAATGTATTTTTGTAAGAAAGTCTTTTTAATAATTTTTTTTATAGTCTTTTAATGAAACTCCTATTAACAGCTTTATTTCATTACTATAAATTCATATTTTGAACGGCTTGAATCTTAGGAACTTGGATTCTTTTTTAATTTGTTCCTTTAACAAAACACTTGCTAATGAACGGCATTCTAGATGCAAAAAAGTTATCAGGGTTAAGAACCAACTATTTGTTTAATGTTATTTGGAAGCAAACTGCTGATATGGAGACCATAAAACTATAAAAAATGAGAATATTTTATTGGTTTTTACGCTTATTGCTAATAGTTTTATTAGACTAAATAATAAAATATGATATCCGATATTTTAAATTAATGATAAATAAGTTGATAAATAAATAAATTATGTATGTACAATATAAAATAAATTTAATATGTTAATAATATAACAATAAATATCCGTAAGGATTCCTTAAGTGTAAACCTAGTATTCTACAAACTTTTAGTTCCAAAGATCCGCTGAGGTGGGAACGGATCCTTATTAATTATTGAAAATAAGAATTTTTTCTATATGGACTCTGGCTAGTGCAGCTTGAAAAGCTCAAGCTAGCTCGTAAGCCAGCTCGGCTAAATATTTGATAGTCTGAAATTTTATTTGCGTATTTTTGCAGGATTTTCAATATCAGGTGTCAATTTTGCGTACCGTTCATATAAAAAACCCTTGCGTACAGATCATAATAAATTTTTTTCTTGTCACCTGACCCCTGTATATATATTTCTGGGGTCCTGGTAAAAGACACGCAAAACCCAATCGTAAAGTGTACATTTTGAAACAAAAGGTGCCAAGACACCACATTCATCTAGTATTATTTTTCCCGATTTCAAGGTGTGGTTTATCAAGGAAATATTGAAGATAACCATCCTTTTCTAGTTATTAACGACATCATGTACTGTACTTACTAGTATGTTTATAGTTTTAGAAACAACTATAATATTGTGTAGATCATCCCGTTTGAAAGCGGCATGAAAAAGTATTTAAAAATGAAATATATTTTTTTTTTTTTTTTAGGAAAAAAAATAATTTGAACTTGATGCATCAGTGTTGATTTATATCCATTTAAAGATAAAAATACTATATCATCTTTTTACTGAGCACCGGCTGTATCTTCTTTAGATTCTTCAACCCTATAAAAAAAAATCAACAAAATATAAATCATGGAAATTATCTAACTTGCCGAACTTTTACGAAATCGTTTTTTACAGTGCAAGTTGGATCTTTCCGGTTTCATTTGCAAGTATCCAATAAAGCGAAATTTACTTTTTTTTTGTGTTTTTTTTTTTTTATTTGATAAATGTAGGCGGAAATCCTTTGTGATTCTTTATTTTTTTCTTAGTTTGGTTTATTTAGTAATATGATAATTAACAAATTAAATAAATTATAAAATGGTGACATTTACTGTATAAAATTAGGCCGATCCAATTTAATTGTTTGTTTAACGTTCAGATTTTATGAAAAGTTTGAGGGGGAGAGGTATAGCAATAAACGAACATATATAATAAACCTTTGGGAATTCTGGGGAAATTTTCGGAAATTTTCAGAATAATATTATTTGAATTTAGAGGGGTATTTAAACATATATAATTATTTATGATATTTCAGTCCAGATTTTTAAGAAAATAGAAGGGGTCAAGGGGGTGTGGTACGTTAAACAAACAATTAAATTGGAACGTCTTAATTATTTGCCAGTTTAAAACTTTATCTACTGTACATATTGTTCACCCAGAAAGGGGTTAAATAATAAATAGTGTGCAACAATCGTCATCATTGAATAATAGTTAATCAATCAACTTACACCCGCCATAGTTACATATATTTACAATATGATTACTGTTTAAATGTTTCTTATCAATATCAAGTTGCAATAATTATAATAATTATCTATATACATACTTAAATTGTTTCTCATCAATATCGACAAAATATAACTGAAAAAAAAATATATAAATAGCAACTACAAATTATGATTTGATATACACGTACTATCCAACATTCTCCTCATAAATTTCCCTCGTAAATTTCCTTCATCAAAATATGGCTTACAATACTAATGATTTTTCAGTAGAAGAAATCTCATATCTTCTCCAAAGAAATGACTTTTCAACAGAGGAATACAATATGTCTTCTGACACTAATGATGTAGAAAAATACGCAATTGAGAATAATATACATTATTTGAGATATAATGAATTTTTTTATAACATAAAAGAAATGGATAGTGGATCAGCCAATAAAGTTTATAGAGCAAAATGTAACAAGACATATGTAACATTAAAATCGTTTAATTCAGATAATACTACTGTTGCTAAAGAAATTATCCGCGAGGTATGTTGTTAATAAAAGTGCTTTTTTTAAAAAATTTATTCTAAAAAAAAAATATATATATATATATTTACAGATAAAATTAAATGATAAAGTCATATCTGAAGAAAATATATTAAGATTCTATGGGATAACTTTGTCTGATTCAAGTAAATATACGTTTATAATGTGAAACTAATAATACTTAACAATAGTTTTTGTGCGTAATTAATGTTATTAAATTTGATATATTTTTTATTTTCGTTTTTATAGATCAATGTTTATTAGTAATGGAATACGTGGAAGGAGGAACCCTTCGTAATTATTTACATGAGAAATTTCCTTCAATGGATTGGCAAATCAAATGTAAATTTGCTATTGAAATATTATCTGCAATAGAATCGATGCATGAAAAAGGAATAGTGCATGAAGACTTAAATTCAAACAATATACTCGTAGATCGAGTTTCAATTAAAATATCAGATTTTGGTCTAAGTAGACGTTTTAAAGATCAAAGTTCATATGATACATTACCTTATGATGCGCCAGAAGGATTTCTTAATATTACAAATGAAAATTTATATTCATCAGGACAAATAGAAAAGTTAAAAAAATGTAATGTTTATAGTGTCGGAGTGTTACTTTGGGAATTGTCTAGTGGAAAAAGACCTTTTTCCGATAGAGAATATAACGCAGTCCTTGCTAAAGAAATTGCAAAAGGGTTAAGAGAAAGCATAGTAGAGGGTACACTCAAAGAATATTCTAATATTTACACAAGTAAGTTGTTGATAAAAAAATTCAAATATTACAAATTTTTAAAATAAATAAATTTTTAATTCCTAGAATCTTGGAACGGCAATCCAGAATTGAGACCAACAATTCAAGAAGTTTCTACGGCAATAATGAATTATACTGCTCATTTAATGATTAAAGATTTTAAATTAGATCATGGATTATTCATGGATGAAAATAGCATAAAATTTGGTAAACAACCTGTTGTACTTGTTGAAAGTCTCGAATTAAAAGATGTAAGAAAATGCGAAAAATATGAAGATCTCCAACCTTCGGTATTTATCTCAATAAATGATAGAAATTCCACAAGTTTCAATGAAAAACCATCAGAATTATGCATTGATCTTCCTGTCTGTGAATATACTTTTAGTGTTGATAATGTTGATTCATTAAAATCTTCCTCAAATAATGAGAAAGGAATGTATGACCAATTAGTGTTCCCGAAACAATTTAAAGTTGGCGAAAAATTATTTATTGATGATCTTTCATCATACACATCAGAAAAAATTAATACCTTTAAATTGCTTCTAATTTGGGCGCTCGAATCAGCAAGATCTGATATAAAATGTCAATTTAATGATTATTTCTCTCTAAATTTTTTCCCAAAAATTAGAACGTTAAACGGAAGAAGTTTAAATAATCCTGAAGAATTAATCAAGTGTATGAATGATTTATATCAGTGGAACGAAGTTAGGGTAATCTTTTATAATGATTTCGTTCCTCTTTCTGATCTAAATTCCGATATGTCATCATTTGCAAATGGTAAAGAACTTGGAGTTGTCAATTTTAAAGAGAAAATGAGTTTAGAAACGTGGATTGGAAATTCATTATATTATAATTTCATCATAGACTGGGTTAAGGAATTTCACCTTCTTCAAGGTCTTATAATTAGAAAAAATCTCACATCAAAATTTAGTGATAAAATTGCTCTCAATTTAGTTAGTATTCCTGATATAGATATAATTAATAAATCTTATGTGGAATATATGGTTCCTACAACGACTTTGGAAAATTTGTTGATATATAGGAGAATACGTTCAATTCAAGATGTGGAATCTTTTCAATTTGCTAAAGAGGTAATTACACCTAAAGATGTTTCAAATATGGATTATGTAGGTTATCTTATGATAAAGTGCGAACAATACGTGATTACTTTAAATTCCATTAAACCATCAGAAGAATTTAAACTGGCTGCAGAAAAGGCCATCGAAAGCATGAAGCCATTTATAGATTTACAAAATTTATTCGATGAATATGGACAATTGTTTCCAACAAGAATAGTTATAGGAAAGTTATATAGACGTAATTTGCTAAACCCTGACCGTGCTGAAAACTTGTCTCCTCTTACTAAAAAGGAAGATTTAGGAGAAAACCCATTGGAATCTTTAAAATCATATTTAGATTACTTTGATGTTACATATTTTCTCGGTAAGAAAGATGCTGTCATAGGTGCAGACTGCTTAAATTTGTCTGACTATACAAATTATGGTTTAGGGATTGTTGAATTGGATAACATAATTTCAACACATCGTCTACTTGATGTAGAACAGCAAAATAAAATAGATTATATATTTCGTGTAAAAGATAATCATAAAGTAATCATGACGGGGAAAAATGATTTGAAAGATACAAATTTCGAGAATAATCGTTATTATAAAGATATAAGCACAAAAGTGTCATTTAAGGATATGGATTTTAAAATTTTTGGATCAATTGTTTCAAAAGATAATTCAAAAGTAGAAGATTTTTTCATTAGATTTATACCAGACAGCTATAATGGATTCTCTGTAAGGATAGTACCACGATCAGAATCAAGTATTGATATAAAAGAATGTTACATTTTATGGATGATAGTTGGGATTCCTTCAAAACTAAAAGTATTTAGTCCAAGAAATCGAGAATTAGAATTAGATGCTAATCATATAATCAATGAACATGTTACATTACGACTCGATGATGAAGATGCCTATTATCCAATCAAAACTTCTTTCCAATTAGCGAAAGGGGATTCCGTTTTTGTTGATACATGTTTTAGGCCTAAAGGTTATGGTATAAAGTTCGTTAATTGGTCGAAAAATTGCATTTATCTTCAAATGCTTAAAAGTACCATTGTATCAGAAAATTATTTATATGATAAGAAAACTCTTTCTATAGATATAGATATTTGTGTTTTACCTTCAGATTATAAAGTTTTAAAACTCGATAATAGAAGTGAAGAATGTTGCGTAGACCTAATCGGGTATACATTAACAGATGAAAATTTTATTAAAGAGGATGTGCAACAAGAAGGTTGTGATTTATTTAATGAGGTTTCCATTTTTACTAAAGCTAACAATCATCTTTTGTTCTTTTTATAGTTATCAATTTCGTTAAAAGGCCTTCCCTAGGCCGACAAGGTCAAGAAATTCGTGTTCATGCAAATTTCTTTGAAATAACTAAACTCCCAAAAGCGGACATTTATCAATATGATTTGACGATTACGCCTGATGTGCCGCACATATTGACTAGGAAGATTATTCAAAAATTCGAAGAAATGTTCAGAAGCAAGTTAAATAATACCTTACTCGTTTTTGATGGGCGCAAAAATATATTTACTTGCAAACCTCTTCCTTTCAACGATTCTGCCGTTTTTGATATTATTCTCCCAAAAGATGAAAGCTCAACTTTGACAATACATGAACCAAGAACACATAAAATAAAACTTAAAAAAGTTAGCAAAATTAATATGGATGAATTGCGGTGTTTCTTAATTGGCAAAGCTAAACATACTCCACGCGTTCTTAAGGCGATAACGGTTCTAAACGCTCTTATTAAACATCAAACTTCAATGAAATATGTCCCCATCGGTAAATCCTTCTATACACGTAACGGATTTAAAAATTTAACTGGTATCGCCGAAGCTTGGCAAGGGTATTATCAATCTGTACGCCCTGCGCCAGGTAAATCTTCGTTATCTTTTACTTTTATTTTAACATACTTTCATAATACATCATTTTGATTACATAGGAAAGATGATGATTAATGTTGACTTAACCGCTACCGCATTTTGTGAAAGTGGTCCTTTAGTAAATATTGTCGTAAAATTACTTGGAAAGCGAAGTCCGAATGACTTGCGCGGAGGAATCAATGAAAAGGAACGTAATATACTTGAAAAGGAGCTTAAGAATTACCAAATTCGCGTTATTCATCGAAAAATTAACCAGTACTATCATATATTAAAAATCACTCCTCAAGATGCTCAAGGAACAAAATTCAATGACGCGGATGGTCACATAATTGATGTAGCTTCATACTTTCAAAAAAAATATAAACGCCTTGATTATCCATATTTACCCTGCGTTATGGTTAAAGAGAAAGTTTTTCTTCCAATGGAAATATGCGAAGTTACTGAAGTAAGAACTTTATTATAAAGATATAAATAATTATTTATAATTTTTCATTCATTTGTAACATTCATTTGTCATTAATACTTTTATAGAATCAACGCTACTTTCGAAAACTTAATGACAGACAGAATTCCGAAATAATAAAATTTACATGTCAATCGCCATATTCTCGTGCAAATAAAATCAAGACAAGTCTTAAGGAACTCGATTACGGTAGTAAACAAATGGCTCAATTTGACATGAAAGTGTCACATGAGATGGCAATTGTAAAAGCTAGAATATTGCCTACACCCACGATTAATTATCATTCTAGTTCTAAAGAAGCGTCGTTCATTCCTAAGGGGGGAGTCTGGAATTTAAAGGACAAGAAACTAGCTACCGGTGCTACACTTTGTTCGTGGTCGGTTCTAGTTTTTGGAACAGATAATGAGCAATCGGTTAAACGTTTTATTCGAGAGTTAGTTAATGCTTGTTCGAATGCTGGTATGAACATTCCTAATAAGAACCCACCAATTATATGTGCAAACGCGCAAGGTAATGTTGAAGAGAGCTTAAGACAAGCATGGATACATGCTGGAAATGCTGCAAATTTAAAACCACAGTTAATTGTATGTATACTACCCAATACGAGCTCTCAACTTTATGGAACTATCAAATACGTGGGTGATACAATCATCGGCGTAATTACTCAATGTATACAAAGTAAATATTTGTTGCGAGCTAAGGACCAATATTGTTCGAATGTCAGTCTTAAAATTAATGCGAAACTTGGTGGAACAAATTCCTTTCTCACTCTAAAACAAAATCCATTCCTTAACGAAAAGGCTTCAATTTTAATGGGCGCTGACGTGATTCACCCAGGAGTTTCAGAAAATTACTGCCCATCGATTGCTGCTCTATGTGCTTCAACAAATCCTGATGCTTCTCGTTACGCAGCCTCAATAAGATTACAGCATGGTGCTCGTATAGAAATCATTTCTGAATTAGCTGACATGGTTAAAGATATGTTAAAAACTTTTTACCAGACTTGTAGAAGGAAACCTGAAAGAATTCTTTTTTACAGGGATGGTGTTTCGGAAAACCAGTTTAAACAAGTACTTAAAGAAGAAGTTAAAGCAATCAAATGTATGTATATGATGTATATATATTGTATTTATGATTTTGTTCGTTGATTTACTAGTTATAATTTTTTTTTTTATTATTGAGCAAACAATTTTAATTATTTATCATGATAATTAGCCGCGTGTAATTCTCTTGAACAAGGATATTCACCTAACGTTACATTCGTTATTGTTCAAAAACGTCACCGCACTCGATTTTTTCCGCTTAATAATCAACACATAGATCGAACAGGAAATTGTCTTCCCGGAACGCTTATAGAAACCGGAGTTGTTCATCCTGTGGAGTTCGATTTTTACCTACAAAGTCATGCTGGGCTACAAGGGACGTGTAGATCCACCCATTATCACGTACTATACGATGAAAACAAGGTTACTTCAGACTCGCTCCAAACTTTATCGTATAATCTATGCTATACATACGCACGATGTACTCGAGCTGTTTCTATAGTTCCTCCAGTTTATTATGCACATCTTGCTTGTAAAAGAGCTCGTTTTCATATACATTATAATAATTTCAACGAATCATCATCTACGACGGGAGGAAACACTCAAACGACTTTAGGTACTGTGAAACCCGAATTGCTAAATGACATGTTTTTCATTTGAAAAAAGGAATGCTATCAATTTATTTTTTATATTCATTTTACTATAATTAACATTTTTTCTTTATTGTACTATTATTAAATGAATAATAATTAATTATTATATATCTGATATGGATTTTTTTTTGAAACTCCTTTGATAAAAAAACACTTTGAGTTTCCGAGGTGGAACTTTTAATTATCACATTTCAGAGTTCACTTATTAATTAAATTATAAGGTAGATTTTATTTAGAAATAAATAAAATAAGTTTAAGAATTTTTTTTTTCTTTTCGCAAAGCTTTTTTAATTGTTCGGAGCAAAGCTCTGAAGACGTGTCAGTTCAAGAATTGAAGCACGCATGTACAGTACATCAATTTCCAAAAGGTAATATTTTGCGATCGTTGTGTTCCACGTGTAAGGACGCAGTATTTTTTGAGTAAACGAAAACGTTAAAGTCAATAAAGTTGTAAACCGGTTTTATTGATAGTTGATGGAGTTCGACCGTCGACATAACTATAGACATGTAGTGTAAAAGAAGAAGGGTGACTGCTTAACTTGTTTAGTATAAAGAAGAAGGTGTTATTTGTTCCTTAATCTTCACGTAAAAAACGGAGAAAATGTGTTGGTCGAATAAAAAAATAAACTGTTGGTAGTTTTGTTCTTAGTTTGTCACTAAAATAACGCTAACGGACTGTACCAAAAATTGTGTTTGATGTTCGTGTCTGTTGGAGCTACGCATTAAGTATCCCGTAATATCATATGAAGTCTGAACAAAAACCACTCTGGAATTTATCGAAGAAATCAATCACTTCATACTAATATTTTATTACTTTACTTTGCTCAGAGAAAATTAATAATCGCATCCATTTTGTGGACTGTCTGTTCAACTCATATCATATATATCTAACAATGACATGGCAACTTATTGAAAGAAACAGACTAATTTATTATTATTTTTAGTAAATAAAACATGTCATTATTTTACAATTTAAAAGTTTTACCTAATTCATAAAAAAAAATATAAATAAATCGTTATTAATAGGGCCACTAAACAAAATTCATTCGGGCCTTCCTCAATTTACTGGTTCAGAATTCTAGTCCGAAGTCCAAGTTCCCTCTCCAATTTACAATCCAGTATTCCGATCCAAAATGCATCATGTCAAAAATTAAATTAGCAAAAACTGTACGATAAGTAATAAACGTTGAGTGAGGAGTGTTAAGTTACTACTAATTAGTACATCCCCCTTGTTACAGTGATGTTAAAAAAGAATTCGGCTGAAGGTCACACAACAATAAAATCACTACTTTATGAAGAAATTGAGAAAATACCGGATTATGGGATAAATAAATATGAGAAAAAACTAACAAAAAATATAAAAAGACACCACCGATACATATTTAATACAAATTTTTTAGAAAAAGGTGAAGAAAAAAGCGCAAGGAAAACTATTAAGGAATATCTTTATCACTATGTACTCGAGAAAGACAATGAATCTGGTTCAGAAGATGAACCAGATAGAACAAATGAAATGACGTACAGTATGTTTGCGTTTTTTTATAATTCCTAAATTGTTTACAATTTAAGTTTGTTTATCATCTTGAAGAGCGAGATAAGGAACTCGGTGCTCTCATAGAAATTGATGAAAATGAATTAGACTATACATCACTTGATAATTTTATAAAAACAAAAGTTGACAATCTCAGTATTGTTGTTCCTATATCTACGGAATTTGATGAAATTGTTGAAAGAATCAGCAAACTTGGCCAGAAGTTATCAATTGCATTCGGGTTGCAACGATTAAAATTTTTATTCAAGAATATCGGTATGATCAATTTTACATATTGAAAAAAAAATGATTTAATAATAATAATAATATAAAATGTCCATTGTAGTTCCGGTAGTTGGGGATCGCAGAATTAGTATAGTTAAAGACTTGGATCTTTATAAAAAAATGGACATTGCCTCAGTGAATCTAATTCCGTTGTTTGTTACATGTCCAGGAAAAGTATATGAAAAGGATTATATCATCGCCACAGTATATTTGCCAAGAGGAACGCCGATTTATAACTTACCGGTCGAATACAATGGTTTCCCATTAATAGCTGATTATGGAGCTATGATAGCTTCAACTAGTGACAGATGTCACGAAAATAAACTCAGTGATGTAACTTGAAGTTATTTTTAAACTAATCCATACATCAATATATCTAGCATCTAATAGTAACGCTTTGTTTTTTATATAATTCAAGGATGAATATTGTTTTTATTGCGGTATTATATGTAAATAAATTTATAATAAGAACATTTGCTAGAAACTTGTTAATGAACTATTAATACCTGAACCATAATAAAAACTCTTCCCGCTGATCCCATAAACCAATTTTTTTGAGGAAAAACTACGACTATTTTTTATTAACAAACTACGTAAAATATTTAAAAATATATAAAAATGGAGTCGTAATCAGTTCAGAGAGTACTTAAAAAGAGAACTAAGTTTAGCTTTGAGAATAAACTTTAAAAACATAGGTAACAGCAACGACAAAAATTTTTTCAACAGAATTTATAAAATATATGGAAGACCAATTCGAAATAAGGAAAACTATTTCGACATGTTAGAGAACGTCACAGGGCTTCCTAGAGGAAATATAGAACTTTTATTTAGAATCATAGAGACAGCAGCAACTTCGAAATATCGTGAGGACTTTATTGCCCAGACGAAAAATACCGACAATGGCTCCGCGAGGCGCAACAGAAATCTCGTGATTTGGAATCACAGCTGACGAAAAAGGAAGCGGAACTGAAGTCGAAAGAACTAATCATATCGCAGAAAGATGAGAAGATAAAAAAATTACCGAAAGAAGGAGAAATGAGGAGTTTACTAAATACGGAAAAGTTCAAGATAAAGAACTCAACTGAAAATGATAAGATCAACGATGATAAGATCAAAGGAAATAAGATCTCCCGGTGCAACAAATGCAAGAAGATCAAACCCAAACAAGAAAACATTGTAACTGTACCCGTAGATCAGGCTCCCTCGATCGAAAATTCTAAATATAGTAATGTTACAAACGATTATTTAGTACAGTATATGATATACCACGACGTATATCTGACGATGACATTTATAAAATATTTAAAGACAATAAAAAGTGGATCTTGAGAAAAATCAGCATAAAGAAACAGCGCAGATATAAATCGGTAAAGATTTCTGTAAATTGGATACGTTCAAAAGAAAGGAGTAGTGATGAAAAATGTTTGAGAATTGACCTGAGTTATAAAGAAGAAATAATTGTTACGCGCTGGTTTCAAGGATCATGGAAAGCAAGAGAAATAAGAGATTATTTAAAAAATAAACTTTTCACTCCCATATTAGTAGATGTTACTACTGAGAATAGACCACGCTACTACGACCAACTTTTTCGCATATACAAGATAATTATAACATTATATGCTTTAAACCAATTGAAGTAGCGAATAATATGTTCCTAGAAGTAACCTTTACCAATAGAGAGGAGATGATGAAAACATTAGATAATGATCGATCCTTGAAATGGTTGACTAATGAAAATATGAATTTGAACTCGAATATGAAGACGGATAATAAAGTGATTTGCTCCCTGGATACAGGAAAGAAACAGGAGATAGATATGTCGATTACTGGATCTCAGAAAGAGACATGGTATGAACGTCTATTAAGGTATAATGACCAGATGGAAAAGGCAAGACAACGAGAAGAGAAAATGAAAGAAACGGACAAGGAACTCGTCAAGGACGATATGGAAGAAACTGCCGACAAAATTGTAGAGAAACCTAAATATTTTCTTTATCGACGGGCAGATTTTCAAACGATGTATAATGGTATAAATAAAGAATACTTCGACAAATTTATCAAACTTTACGATTTAGTAACCCTAAGATTTGTGAGGGCAAAAAAGAGAGAAGCAGAAGGAAACTATTTTGAATCCACAATATATTTGGAAGGAGAATTTAAAAATAAAACTAGTTGGTTAGCTCGACAGGATAAGAATTTTAACATTCTTAATTGGGTAACATGTGATGATATGATCAAGAATAATTTTAAAATCGTCGAATAGAATTAGTAGATCACGTGAATCAAGTGACACGTGAAGATGAAATCAAGGGTAAAGAAAGCGAAAGTAAATTTGAATTCTATAGAGTTAATAAAATATGCAAATCACGATTAGAACCGATAAAAACAGAAAGATTGTGAACCTGATGAAAATAACAAACGAAAGAAGAATTGAGAGGATACATTATATCGTACAAAATTTGGCGCTAAAACGCATCAAACACCGATTAACGATGTATTTTTTGTTTTCTTTGAATAGTTTAGAGATGTTATAAATGATAAAAAGAGATATTATGTAGATAGATAAAATTTAGAGAAATTTAAAAATAATAAAAACATCATATAATTATACAAAAAATTGAAAAAGAGACAGGCTGGGCATGGGTATAAAACAGGTAAACATGACGCTTTTGAAATGAAAGCTTAGAATATAGGATAGATATAAGTGGTATTCACGCCTTACTAATGTATATTGTTTTGTAATAAATTGTAAATTGTTCTTATTACAGAATTACAATAAAATATATGTTCACCATAAAAAAAAAAAAAAATAATACCATAAAGAGTTACTACCTAGGTCAATACAAATTCTCATCGTCAATTTAAGTGGTATGCAGCGCGTGTGACTGCGCCATAACTGAAACAAACGGAAGAAAAGAATTGTGTATGCGAATAATACGATTAAATAATATGTTGTGAGAGGTATCACGGAAAGCGTGGTTGATAATCCGAACGTCAAGTATTCGAACTATTGCTATCTATTTTGGTCTGAGGAATTAAAAATGGATTAAGCATAATTGATAGTTGATTTGTTCTTAACGAACTTGCCAACTTTGGTATAAAGTTCCTTTCGTAAAAATTCAGTTGTTCCATGCCACGTTTTTTTGATGAGGACGTTGCACTTATTACGCCAGCTGCAAGTGTCGCACATTACATCATAGCTTTTTTTTTTATTGATCAAACACAACAAAAGCTCATCCGAATTCTCCAAGTCTATTACTTGACGGTTATTGACGTTCGACCATCATTTTCTGTAACGATCTTTGTTTGTTACATAATCGCATGTATTAGAAGAATCAGATATCTGCCTTTTGAATTGGAGTGGTCTTTCTTGTATAAATTTGCTAACATTTGGGATGTTAATCCACATGTTAATGTAATCATCATGTTCGATATCACATTCTGTAATTTCAATTTTTGAGTAAGAATGAATATTTATACATTTATATATTTTCTTTTATTTATCTAGCATCATAATATTAAGAAAGAAACAAAAATAAAAATTAGAAAAAGAGAATATGAAAATCTACTAATTTCTAATTTGACATGAAAAATTTTCATTTTCTACTAATTCTTTTGTTGTTTCACTTGCTTCAGATTCAGTAGTTGCGTTATTTTTTTCGGAACTGATATTACTAAGAATAGAAACTATTTCGTAAATATCTGGTCTATCATCTGGTTCAAATTCCCAACATCCTATTTATATATTATATAAAGATTAGATATATGTATTATGTAACAAAAATAAGTACTATATAAATATCGTTACTAATTTTACACTTACTTTGATAAAGCTTAACATATTCGCCATTTGTGTCTGGAATGGAAATTTCTCTTTTACCATTTATAATGCGGATCTTTAAACCATCATCATCTGTTTCAGTTTCGAAAGGTAGTTTACAACTTGTTAATTGCCAGAATAATACTGCTAAACTATAAATATCAGATTTTTTGATTAAATCATACGAATTGTTGTTAAGGATTTTTGGATCCATGTAAGGCATTACGCCATATGCTTTTTCTTTTTCGTCAACAACCGATCCGTGTAAACGTGAACATCCAAAGTCTGTTATTTTTATCGTATGTTGATGTACTAAGACATTGCCAGAATGCTAAATAAAAAAAATAATATACCAAATATTAATAACAATAGAGTTATAGCAAGTGGAATAACAAGATTTGTAGACTTACTAGATCTCCATGTATAATTTCATTCTTATGTAAGCATAAAATTGCACTTGCCATTTCGGTAGCAAATGTCATTTGATTTTTCCATTTGAACGTTGTGGCATTGTTCCTTAAATACTTCCCCAATGTTCCACTATCCGCATATTCAAGGACGAGCGAAAAATTTGTTTCGCCTAAAAAGTGCATAAAACATTTAGTATTTGGTTGAATAACATCCGCATTCAACCTAATCCTTGAGCGTCTTTCCTCTAAACCACGTTTGCTAATAATAAAACTATTACTGTTGTCTACTAGCGTAGTTGAGGGACAAGACGCTCATGACGGAGCTCAACTTCCATTATCAATCTTCGGTAATAAACAGAGTGGGTCATCGGACATTATAATAACATTCTTTTTACCACGCTAATATCCAATGCTTAATTGTTTTTATTTCAAAAATGTTTACAGCGTAGTTCTAGGATAACATCATCGAGGTATCCAATATTTTTTTTATCTATAAACATTATTTACCTTCGAGTGTTATAATTCCGCAGATTGTAATTATATTTGGATGACAAATAACTTTTCCCATTAAATATATCTAAAAATAATTTTGTTAGATTTAGTCCACAAATAAAAAATCAATAAGAATGACGATAAACAAATCAAACCTCATTAATAATATTATCATTCATCATCGAACGAAATCTTTTAATTGCATATGTTGTTGTCGTTCCCATCCATTTTGCAGTGTGAACTGAAGCAGATCTTCCAGAGCCGATCATCTTGGGAAGAATCTCAAATTCTTGGGGGTCATACCGTTTAATTATTTGTGATATCTTATCATCAAATAATACCTTAAGCGTATCTTTGGTATCACCATCTTTGAGTCGCAGCTATTATAATGATCGAACTATTAATTTTTACATATTGGGATATTGGGCGTTTTGTTTGTTTACTCAAAAACAACAAAGACACTAATCAAATGACTATTTTTTTTTCAGCCCAGTTATAAAAAAAAAACCATTTAAATAGCGTTTGGATTCTGTTGAGGCGCAGTAACCAAGTCAAAATTTTTTTCTCTTTGTTGCTTTTGAGTGTTCCGAAATTTCAAGGTTTATGTTTCAACACCGAAATAAAGACAAATGTATTTTTAAATTGTCCAGAATAAGAGCAATGAAATGTGAGATATTTTAATACTCAATATATCAAAAATAAAAGAATAAAGTTTTAACAACGAGATAAAAGACCAAATGTTTTAAATTGACTGAATAAAAAGGAACAAAACAGAAGTTTGAAAATCCTTAATTTTTCACGACTCTATAATATATAAACTTCTATTACACAAATAAAAAAATTATGTATAAAAAGGTTTTGGGTAACGCAATGTTGTGCAACGAAATCCATAAGTCATACAAAGAAGTTGACCAATGATCAATGGCAACGTATGAGCGCAAGATATGTTCAGATATTATCTCAAGCGGAAAGTTATCCACTACTATGTATAAGATCGTGGATATAGACATTTTCTTGATTTCACATGAAACTACTCGACTATGCTAAACATTAGTTCGTATAAAACGATAATTTTAGGTGTGTAGGGCGTGAGCTCATTCCGAAAGAACACTTTTCAGGGATATACTCTGATATTCTTTGAGATGTGATTACAATTTTCATATTACCTGAAGGGTTCTAAAAGCATAGTGAAAATACGAAATAAAATTAATTATCCGTTTACGGAGATATTAACGCACAATTTTACAAGTGAATTTATTACTTATGTTGTGACAAAGCATCACGCTGACAGTGGAGCTTCCGAACTACGGATCACATAGTGTATATTTTTTGTACTCAAAACTTACATATAATGGTATTCGAAAATTCGTTCCGTGGATCCCGAAAACTCGTTTGCAAGAAATGGGGGAACTACAGTGCTTTATACCGTAGTTATCATACAAGGTTCGAAATTCCTTGGAACTGTAAAAGATATTACATAAAATAACGGAGTACGGAATGAAAATCTCCGACAGAGAAAGGATTAACGAGAGTCCAATATTATTTGCATTGTAAGAGCACACGATACGTGACTATTATTAGTAGTCTTAACTATTTCTGGAACGTAATATACATGGTCACAATAACTGTACGTACATTCAAAAAATGATTCATTTTTCAGTATAAGAATTTCTGATAAAACATCGCATTTATCAAGTTTTCGGTTGAGAAAAGGTTAATCATTTGTTATTGAGAAATTATACTTTTTTGTAGAATAGTAATTTAGTACATAAATACCGTAGATAGTTATTTCACTCCATGCATAAAGCAAAACATATTCTAAACTTTTTCCCTAGTTTTATGCTATTTTATCCATGAATAATCCATGATCCAATCTATAATAAATTCTTCAATCACTCAGTGTGCAGCGCAATTCATCACTGTCATAGAAACTACTTGAATTGTAGGTCGCATTTTTGGATCCTATTATAAGATTGCTAAGTATTAAAAAAAAAATAACAGGTTCATTTATTCATTAAAATTGTAATATTTGAATTTAATTATTTAATTTATCATTAAAATATTAAAATAAATATCTTACTTGCATAAAGATCAGAATATACTTTTACTATGCTTTCTATTAAACCTTACGCAATTTCTACAAAATATTATCTATCAGTAAAAGGTTTTTTTTCCACTAGATTATTCTTAAAGTAATTCTCCGACTCTACAAACATTACATTTTTTTAACTTTTCTATTTGTTCTAATTTTTGTGATTTTTCACCTGTAACATTAAAAAATCCTTCCGGTGCATCATAAGGTAATGTATCATGTGAGCTTTGGTCTTTAAAACGTCTACTTGCCGCCCAAAATCTGATATTTTAATTGAAACTCGATCTACGAGTATATTGTTTGAATTTAAATCTTCATGTACTATTCCTGTCTTATGCATCGATTCTATTATACATGATAATTCAATAGCAAATATACAACGGTAATTTGCCAATCCATCGAAGATTCCTTTTAAATAATTACGAAGCGTTCCTCCTTCCACGTAACCTAAGATGAGAATAAAAGGTGATAGAAAATTTTAATACTTTATTCATGATATAAATATGAAATTATTAGAGCATTTTTTTATGTAACTTTATCTATAAAAACAAATTATTTTTTTAGAACATTAGAACAAGTAAAATTTTTCTCAAAAAAATGTTTCTGCTAATATCATACCCTCGCGGATAATTTCATTGGCAATTATAACATGATTTTTATATTCATATTCCCTGTTCCAAATTGTTTATTAACTGAATTACAATCCTTTCTGCTTTGTCAAAAATCGATCATCTTCCCAATAAAATTCATCATTCTCAAATGTATAATTTTCTTTAAAAATTATCACTTGTGTCATGTTTGAGAATTTACAAGAGAGAAATTAATTATTCTAATATGATGGAGATTTATGAGGAAAAAACTAATTAAATATCAAATTTGTAATTTACAAATTGCATGTTATTTATTATATATTTTTTGCAAAGATTGATACCGAATGATACAATTATCAACATATTTCGTGGTTAGGTTGAATTTGAGGTTTGGTCTAACTTTATTTCTACTATGCTCAGCACCTTTTTTAAGATTCTCTTAAATATTAAGTAAATTGATTATATTAAGAATAGAATATATGTAATTTTACAAGAAAAACTTTTTTTGATGTCAAAAAGGTAAATAAAAAATTTTCAATATAAAAAAGCTTTTTAAATGCAGTTGTTCCTATTAGTTATCTGGAAAATAAAAAAATATACAGTTCACCCTTACTATAGCGAATCTTGTGGGCTGAAGATCAAAATTCGTTATAGTAAGAAAATTCGTTATAGTGTATAACGAATAAACATAAGATTTTCGTTATATCAAAAAAATCATATAATCACGTGATAAATGCATTATCGCACTATTATTAAATACAAACCAAATTTATTTGGCAATAAAGATAAAAAAACAATAAAACAAAACCAATTATATTCAATTAACGAGTGTTCTTTGTTATTTATTATGAACTCACATACAAATACTTTTTATATTTTTGTTACTCAATGACTATTACTTAATTGAGTATGATACGAGTACTGTAATACTGTCGTACATCATTTATAAAGACTATTCTCATCGATTTGATATTCAATAAAACCTTGGTCTTCTTCATAATTATAAAAATCAAACTCATTAAAATACAAAGCTTCAAAATCAAAATTTTCAATATCAATAATATTATTATCGCCTTCCCTTTCCCTGTTCATAGTATTATTATCAACTGGATCAATAGCAGTGTTATTTGGCTTGAGTTTACTACCTTTATCTGTAACGAATAAATCTAAACTTGATTGTTTTTTAGAAAAAAAATTATTTCTATAAACAATTTTTCTAATTTTTTTCATTACCTTTAATGCACTTTTATCAAAAATATCTTGACTATCATTTTGCTCTACATAGTTAAAAATTGTATCAAATGCAATTAAGGCCTCAGAACTCGTTACTGAAATAATATCTTTATCACCTTCATCATCAGACATAGTATTATTTTCTTTAAGAATAGCAACAATCTGCTCTTCAGATGGGGGTATACCGGCAATTTCATTCTCCTGGTCTAATCTAATGTATTCTTCAGCAGTAAGAGGGTGTGTATACTCAAGCTTATTGATTAAATCTTGAATTTCTCTATATTCATTTTCTTCTGTCTCATTATGCCTATTCTCTTCAATTTCGTTATAAGAATTCGTATCATCTGGCAAAATTCCCGTTTTATTCCAGCAGTTAAATATAGTTTTAGGAAGAACTCTATCCCAGGCTGACACAACATATTTAATAGCTTTTTTGATATTGATTGGAGATTTACTATTTCCTGTTAATTGTTGAAAGTCAAAAGCCTTGATACGATTTTGAAGGAGCAATTTTCGATATTGTGCCTGCAAAATCAAATATTGTAAGTTAGAATTTCTTAATTATTAAAATTATATTGAAATTTTAGTACCTTAAAGCTATTTATAATACCCTTGTCGCATGGTTGTAAGTGTGCAGTTGTGTTAGGAGGCAAAAATTCAATTTTTATATTGGTCAATTCCACACCTTCATATAAAGCATGGACAGGAGCATTGTCTATAAGAAGAAGAATATTTCTTCCTTTTAATCTCATTTGTGCATCAAACTTACGAATCCAATCATTCCAAATAGAAACTTGCATCCAAGCTGTTGAATTCCAATAATATTCTACTGGTAAAGATGTTTTGGATAAATTCTTTAAAGGACGAGGATTTTTATATTTGTGAATGAATACTGGTTTGAGCTTTTCAGTACCAGTTGCATTAGAACAAAGGAGAATTGTTACCCGATCTTTAGATTGTTTTTTTCCAGATACAGGTTTATTGGAGATCGTCCTTTTGGGTTCCATTTTCCAATACAAACCAGTTTCATCGCAATTGAAAACATCTTCAAGACTATAATTACGAATCAAATCTTGAAGGTTTTTTCTGAATTCATCAAGTTTATCAAGAGGTGCGCTTGCAGCTTCTCCTTGTTTTAAATAGCAAGAAAGATTATGTCTTTTTTTAAATCCACCAATCCAACCATTACTTCCTTTAAAATTTTCAACTTTATATAGAGAAGCAAATGCTATAGCTTTTTCATGTAAAACCTGATCACTAATATCAACACCATTTTCTAGAGCCTTCAATACCCATAATGTAAGAGCTTCTTCAATTTCTGGAAAATTCAACTTATTTTGTCTTTTCCCTTGGGCTTCGGGTGCTTGAGGATCAATTTCAAGCCATTTTTGTGATTTTTTTAACGTATCACTAATGCATCCTTCACTAACATTATATAGTTCCGCAAGTTCTTTATTTTTTATATAAGGTTCGTTGATTTTTTTATAACATATTTCATGCTTTTGGGCAATAGTTAAAGATGCTCTTTTCGGTAAAGTTCTCATTTTATCTTTACCTTTTGCTTGGGAATATTTATTTAGTGCACTTTTAGTTTTGGGCATAGTGACGTGTAAAAAAAAGAACTAACTGATCAAGGTTATATTTGCCGTATTATAATAAAAATAAATCATGATCTTGTTTATGATAATTTTCCTTTTTAACTTTAATCACAAAAATTCTAACCTTTAAAGGCAAATTCAAATTGTTCGAATTGTTCAAATAAAATTTCATGTGATCAAAAATTCGCTAAATTATTGTGTAACATTTTAAAAATTCGGTATAGCAAAATTCTTCGCTATATGAAGGGTCATTTTATTATAATTGTCTTAACATTTAAATTCGTATTACGAGTTAGAGAATTTTTACTTTAAAATTCGGTATAATAAGAATTTTTAATTATTAAAAAATATGTACCCGTACTTTTCTTCGTTATAGTAAGTTATTCGCTATAAAAAAATTCGCTATAGTAAGGGTGTACTGTATATATATACCAACTTTAATACTTTTCAGATAATGAATGTAATGTAAAAAAAAAAAAAAAAAATTTAATAAAATCATAAGTAAAGGTCTTTTAAAAGATTTTTTTTAAAGTTAGAACATTATATGGTATAAATGTAATGTCTGCATTTTTGGACTTTTTTGTCTAATTTAAGCTTGTATTAAATTTGGCCTAAATTACGACTTTACTAGTATAACTATATTAGACTTGCTAATGACTTTGTAATTCTTTTATTATAATTAAAGGAAATTATTATTGCTTAATTACTATTTCATTGATATATCATTTGAAATTTTTTCATAAAAGACCAAGATTATTAAGCTGTAAATATCTGTTTTTCACAAGAAGTAAACTTTAACCAAGATTAAATCAATAATTCAACATAGTTTAGCATTATTTATTACATGACCTATTAAATTATAACCACCAAAAATCATTAATAAAGTATTTAAACAATTTATTTTAAAATCTATTTGTAAAATAATTATAGTTAAAAATGAGAACAAGGTTGTTGATTACTAGAGCAAGTATGTAATAAACTAACAAGTAACAAGGTGGTGTTTCTTAAAGCATATGTACCACCTGTAATTCTTAAAAAGCTAAATGAAAAATTCTTTTTCTGATAAAACTATTGATTTTTATGATAATCATTTTTGAAAGAATCTGTCCAAATCGATGCATGATTTTGGGTTAATGAGTTTTTGTAATTTAGTTGATTTTTTTTTCTATTTTATTATATTATATTTTATTATTACTATAGAATATGGAGAGAAAGAAAGACTAAAGACTGATATTAGGGCAAGGTATGTTATATTTTAGAATTTATTTACATAATTATATATTATATTAATTTACGACCTTCAAGCCCAATTATATTAATTCATGTTTTTTCATAATAAATATTTTTGCTTTAGTTTTATTGGATGTCATTAAGATATTTTAAACCAGGAATTAAATTTTTAAGAATAAAATCATCTATAAGTACATTTAAATGTAATATTTATTTTTTTATTTTTTTTCTTTTGTTGATGAGAACAACCACATATATATCTAATTTCTTTATTGTACCATCCTTGTGCATCTGTAAAATCAAATATTTTAATCCAATTTGAGACTCTAATATCATTATTATAATTACACAGTTACATATGAGTAATATAATAATGTAATATGTTAATTTTTATGATAATAGCCACCAATAACATCACAGCTCACAATATTCCTGATATTACTATAATTAAAAATACACCATTGTATTTCATAATTAGTATTTGCAGCCCTCGCAGTAAAATCTATGAACTTGCGTGAATGGCTTGCCAATAAATACAGCAATAAACAAAAAAATAAGCTGATGAATTTGCCAAAAACTTTTTTAAACGTATTGTAAATCATGCTAGTTCTAAGCCACATGTTTACTAAAAAGGCACAACTATTAGAGTTTATAATCTTTTGATAATTATACTTGTCCTAAAACTAAATGCCTTTTGAGCTTAGTTTTAGACCTAAACATGTAATTATACTATATTAAGAATTTAATGTTTCAGATGTCTTAAAGCTGATAGAATTAATTTACATTTTTATTTACTCTTCTAATTATTACACTCCTGCAGCATAATGCATAATGACTATGAATATATTTTCTTCAAATTTGCTTCAACAATATTAGGTTGTTGTTGAATATTAAATTTCTCCAATAATCGTTATGTTAGGGGACGAAATTCTCTGCAAGGTGCAAATTTTAGTTATAATGTTAATCATACAATACCTTATCTTTTATATATCTAATATTTAATGTCTAGAAGTAAGCGATCGTTTATTTATACATATGTCTATATTAAGGCCGTACAGATTCATGCAAAAATTTGCAAAAAAAAAAATAAAATCAACGAATATAATCCATATCTAAGTTTACAACCCAAACAAATATCAATTACATAATCTTTTGATTATTACGAAAACTTTTTAAACTATGAAGGCTTATTATTATTATTATTTATTTCAAATACTTTAAGCTTTTTGTTTGAATAATGAATTTGTTCCAATTATATGTTATATGAAATTATTTCTTGAAATGATTTGACCAATATTTACTTTTTTTCTAATATTTAATTTATTTAATTTTTAATACAAACATCGATGCAACTAATTAAATAATGACAAATTGACGGTGGTTGAAAAAATTTTAAACGTAAATTTATACAAATTTTTTATATTCTAATAATTTATTTGTGTATTATTATTATTATACATTTAAATGCAGAAAAGTAAATTTTTATTTATAGAATATATCCTAATTTTTCTAATTTTTCAAATAGTTCCTCTACTTTTTTATATGATTCAGGGATCGGTTCGTATTTTACTGTTAAGATTAAAAATATATTAAAATATTGTAATAATGATCAATAATTAGTAGATAAATTTACTCATAGTAAAATCCAATATTGTTTTTCCCAAAATTTCTATGGCATCTTATTGAGTTCCAAGTAGATAAAATAAGTATTATCCAAGTTATCATTGCTAAGCTCCAAAGTACATTAAAAATAAAACCATATTTAAAACAAATTGTAAGTGAAGATGTGTTAAAATTCTTATAACAAAATTTTGTTGTTACGTGATATAAAAAGATGGTCTCAAAAATGTTTCCAAGATACAGGCAAAACATCATCCATCTAGATTCATCTCTTACCTAATAAGAGTAAAATATGCTATTAAGAAATTTTATAATAAAATCTTGTCATTAAATAATTTAATTTTATACTCACACCCTTAAACATTAAATATGCGTAATATATAATCACAGTATTTAATGGAACAATAAAATCAATAAATCTAATTCCACGTAGATTATTTGCTAATATATTTACAACCCAGATAAAAAATATATAAAAAACTGTATAAAATTCAACAACCATGATTTTCGCGTGAAAAATTGGGAATTGCAGTTGGTATACTGCATCCAAACCTAAATAATAAATAAATAAAATTAGGTTTAGGTAAACTTAAGGTCCAATTTTTTTTTTGTTCACTCACTTATTATATCTTTATCTTCTGCGTATGGATATTTATGTCTTATATGCCATGCCCTAATTAACAATTATACAAATTTTTTGTAAATTTGAAATTATTACATAATATTTAAAGAAAATCAATATAAAGTATCAATATAATTTACTTTTTTGACCAAAGATAATATAAAATTATGCAATATAATATTGTAAACGCAATTAAAAAGGTGAGTAAGATTATGGCTGATATATAGAAAATTTCATCTTCTTCAAAGACACAGTCTGGTTTATCCGGACAATTATTACTTTACGTGTAAAAAAGTGACACGCCCACAATAATAGGAAATGAATGCACAACAAGAAATGAAATCCCATGTAATATTGTCCTGCAATAAAACTTTATATAAATTAAGTTGAATGTGAGAAAATCAAGATAATTAGATAATTATGATAAACAAATTTATAAATAAATAAATAACACTTACCATAGTTATTCCAGATATAATTGGAAAGAGAACCAGTAATATTGCTGAGAAATTTGTTAAAAAAACTCCAGAAAGTGATAAAAAGATAATATATAGCAACGTGTATCCAATCATATCAATTAAATACACATATAAGAATATTTTCTCAGAAGGTTTAAGCTTGTTATAGAATATTCGAAGAATGCCTTGGAGTGTGTCATCTTCCCTTCTTGTTACTGCCATATTTATAATAGTTATTTTAAATGTGATTATAAATTTTAAAATTTTAAATTTTTTAATGTTTTGTATAATTCTTTTATGAGATTTGAATTTTAAAAGTTTTTATTAAGTTTTTGACTTTGGCAGATTTTATCATCATTATATAAACTTTTTAACAAAGAATATTTTTTTTTTTGTTCACTTCTCTTTAAATTTAATACAAGGAATCGCACTGTACTGCGCCATTTTGTAGGAAAATTAGTGCTTGTTAATAGAAATGTTTTTATTTAAAAGCACATTCAACATGTTTCAAGAACAAAGATCACTTTATTTGAATTTTGTTGTGATTTGTGATTTGTGCAACAAGCATATTTAAAACATATCATTCATAAGTTGGTAATTACTATGTATTGTGTGCATTAGGGTGACAGTTAATAAAAGAAGAAATTTTTTTTTTTTTGTGTATGTGATATCTCACGAGTATACTTCAATGTATGATTTGATAAATTAAAATTTCAAAACGTAAAAAAAGGAAATTGCTATTTAAATATAAATAATCACTACATTAATAATGATGATTTGTAATTTTTATCGAACGGAACCTTGGTCGATCTTTTATCGTTATGCTCATTAAACTCCGGATTTACAAAAATTGTAACCTTATATTGTTCACAATCAAACTTCCTTTTTTAGATAGCTCTGATTCTAAAACAAACAAATTGAAGAAAAAACGACTAGCTTGTTAAACAAAAACTATAAATACTCATTGTAATATGTTATTGAAAACAAAAAAAAATATGTTGCAGGCTGTTTCAAATTTCACAAGGTATATTTTAATATGTTTTAAAAACAAAGATATTGTTCATCCACTTTATTTGAATTTCGTTGTTGTTGTGCAACAAGCGTATTTTAAACTCCAAGCCTGAGTCATTTATAAGTTTATTCTATTAATTCGTAACTTAATAAGAATTTTTTTTTTTGACTTAATAATCTACAGTATATTGAGAATTATTATAAATTTGAACGTATATTTCCTATTGGCGTACAAATGGTCATTTATGATAAATTTTTTTTTTTTTTTTTTTTTATAATTAGTAGTGCGTTTATTAATTATCAAAATTACCTAAGGTAATACATAATTTTTAAACACCTATAGATGGAATAAATCCGATCCATATAACTAATTTATCTAGTCTAAAAATAACTATCTAAATCGGTCGTGCTAATTTGTGCTCTAACTAAATAAAGCTAGCATTACTAAAATTAATAATTTTACGAGAGAAAAAAAAAATTTTTTTTCATTTTAAATTTTTACATGTTTTTTGATTATTAAATCTATAATTTCGTCTGATGTAATCTAAATAAACCGCCTTACTATCTACATTCGAGTTTTATCGGATGCTTGTTGATGTTGTAAGATAAGCCTTTCTTACACGTATCGCTCAGCCTTTCCGCCCAAATAAGATTGAATTTAGTTTGTTTGTTTAAGTCGATAAGGTTGTCACGAATCTTAATCGATCGTGTAATTTGTTCGACTTCCGTTACGTCTTCCGAATAAAAGGAAAAATAGAAAAAAAAATATAAAATATAAAAGAAAAAAAAGAAAAAAAAGAAAATCTACTAATAACAAGAATTACTTCGTAGGTGACGGTTTGTTAAGTAAAAAACAAGGTCATTTAAAAAACTTATATTTGAGTCACGCCCGTAATAAATGTTATTCACACTACCCTCTAAAATTATTGTTTGTTCTTCCTACGTTCCTGTTCTTTCAGTGCTATTCTTTTATACATCGCGTCAAAATCAATTGGTGTTTCTAGATTCCTTCTCAATTGCCCTAATGAACTTGAAGAAACTGAAGGTGGATTTTCTGGTGTCGTAGATCGTTCCAAATCTTCTTGCGCATCTAAATATTGCTCGTAATCATCGGAATCCCTTGTGCTAGCGCCTTCCTTCATTGGAGGTGCTTGCTCTGGTTCCTCTGTCGATCTTCGTTTCAAAGGTCCTTTTTCCGCGTTAACGCTCTTTAGCCGACTTGCAAAACTTGTTTGGACTTCGTTTGCTAATGTGTAGTCGAAGTCATTGGTCTTGCTAGATCGTGTGGGCTGCGTTAGGGAGGATACTTCTTCATAACTTGACGAAAAATCCATCGCTTCTTCGTTTCTCGGGGTATCTCTTTCCTCGTTCTCTATAGTTTCTATTGATTTCTCTTTACGTTTTCCATTCTGGACGGTTTCTTTCTTCTTCTTCTTTCTTGGTTTCTCCTTCTTTTTATCTTTTTTACCAATGTTTGTGGTAAATCTATCGTCTTGTACCCGCATGGTCCATTGTCCTAGGAAGTCTTTTGCGACGGATTTTCCTATTGCTTTCAATAGGGTATCTTCGTTTTTGAAAAAGGCGATCATCTTCTGCTTCTTGTTGATGACTACCGGTTTAACGAAGGCTGCTCCGTACCTGGTAACGATTTCCTTAATAATTCCGTCCATCTCCTCTTTCTTAATTATGTGGTCCCAATCCTTCGTCATTTGCCATGAGTTCCTTTGTTTGATTTGATGAGTTTTCCAGTTGGCAGGATACCATCTCAAGTAGAAACTGGTGCCGTTTAGTGTTGTCGTAATATTGAATGTCTTTTGTTTAAAGAGTTTGCCCGCTTCTTTGGTTAAGGTTATGTTCGCTTTAACCGAGGCATATTTGTGCAGGCGTCTTATCGTACATTTGCGGACAATTCCTATCTGGCTTAATGCGCTAATGACGTCATTGTCGGACCATTTCACTGGTATGTCGTGAAATAGAATCTCCTTGGTTGTTGTTTCATAAACATCTTTCATCTCCTCCGAATTAATATCACGTGGGATTGCGTCATTAGAAATTGTGATCGGCCGTATTACTTTGTCGGCTGAATTTTTTATTTTCTTTTTGTTGATCCCTTGTGGATATTTGCTCGGTATGGTAATCCTCTTCATTTTTTCTAATTCCGTCTGTAACACTTGAATCTCCTCATCTTTCTGTTGTATTATTGGTGTATAATATTCTTCCCCCTTGCCGTTTTGAGCTTCTTGACTCGTGGATGTTGTCTGCTGTGGCGCAGCATGTTCCTCGAGCGCTGACGAAGAACCTTTTGGCTGGCAAAGTTCTGAAAGAATGTATACACATATACCTGCCATATCTCCAGGCATATATTCCTGTTTACTTTTGTTATAGAAATAGTCATCTGTTGCGTCTACTAAGTCGTCGTAGTGTTTTTTTTGTTCCTTATTCATTGACTTCTTTATTATAGTGCTAAAATTTTCGTGACAAAATTTTTTGTCTAAACCTGAAGTCAAGTTTGTGAAAAGGTCCAAATAATATTGTGTGTTGTTGGGTTTTGTTTCTGTCATGTCGGTAGTGTTTTGTTACTCTTTCTGAGAAAATAAAGGTTTTTTCTTTACTAGTTGTTGTTGAAAAAAACGCTTTTCCTTAGCAAAAAATTTTGGTTGTGAGGATCAGCAGAAAGAGTCCTCCTCCATTTATGATAAATTTTGTTTTTATTTCAGTTTTAAAATTAAGTTTCACATATGGTTCAAAAGTAACATTTCAATCATATTTAAAATAAAGGAACTATATCTTTATAAATGTGCGTATTATTTCCAGTGACGCGGCAACCGAACCAATTATATATTTTAGGATAAACTTAATTCTGAACGAAATTAAATATTTTTTATGTAATTAATAACCAAAAATTTTATTAATTGTATAATATATTTCTACATTTTGAGGCGTATTATATCTTATTTTTGGCAAGTAAAAAATTTTTAATCATACGTGTTGTGATGTTTATATGTGGTACAATAGAAATGGCCCTGGGTAAGTATTCATCATTCTGAGGTCTGTGTATTAGAATATTTTCAAGGGTCACGATTAGGTAAAGAGATTGCACTCATTCATCAGATCATGGAAATCTTTATTGCGTAAGTTCCAGCACGGTAAAATCAATTGGATAGCGGAGAGTGATATCCATATCAAAATCATTAGTGTATCGTCGAAGTGTTCCCTCCAGTAACTCTTTAGAACCATTTTGTAGTTATCTAGTGTGTTGTTGACATTGTTAATAAGGGCTGAACATAGAGCGATATGATTATTACTATCTAATGAAATCGCACTACGGACAGGCAGTGATGGCAAATGACAATGTCATTTGGCTAATTTTTAAATGATCCCAAATGATATCAAAATGATATAAGAATTTGTATCATTTAAAATAAATGTCATTTACAAATGACAAGTGAAGAAATGACATGTGTTATCTTTAAACGATAATGTCATTATCATTTGATGATCCATTTTGCGGCAAAAATATTTCTTAATGGTAATTCTTTTAGGCTTGTATACCCAAAATAGCTTAATGAACATATTTCGTTTATTAAATTTAGAAAAAAAATAAGTGATACCATTTTATTTTATGCAAAATGAATCTAAAGATTTTAATTTTTTTTCGCGCTTTTGTCAGTTGGTTGACAAAGAAAATCATTTAGATAGTGATGATGTTATAAATGAAGAAACTTATAATTTTGAAGTAGGTGGGCAGGATACTCATCCAGTAGATAATCCATTAGCTAAATGAAATCTACTTAATTTGTTTAATGAATCAAATGCCAGTTTATGTTAGTTCAATGATAAACTTGAATTAAATATCTAATGTAATAAAAAGTTCAGAATAAATATGCGAAATATATTACAGGTCACATGATATATTTTAAATGACAATCATTTGTCATTTGCCTTTTGAAATGATATAATGACATGTGACATGTCACTAATATCATTTGTATTATTTCATGTCACTTGCCAACACTACGGGCAGGTGGTATAATTTTGGGTAATATGCATCAGCCATTGGTGAAGTATGACAATATGATTTGATCTTGAAATCACACGTAGAAGAGTATCGTTTATTACAAATTTCTCGTAAACTAGCCAGGAATGATAAACCTCCAATCTATATATGTAATGAATGTAGATTTGTCATAAGTTAATTTCTTTTCCAGCTAGTTTGAACCAAATAATCGTCCAGAATTTTGAACTAAGTTCGTGAGCTGGGGCATAATAAATTATTTTTCAGAAGATAAAACCTTCATTAATAATAGTATATGTATAGTCGTCGGAGCTGACCTCTGGTCGCTTGGGTCAAGCCCCAGTATACATCCCAACTCCGTTTGGATCTCATACCAGATCTCCTATCCAGTTAGCCTTCCAGCGCCTTTACGGCTTGTCTTTAACAATACCATAGATAAAACCCTATCCATACCATACCTATCCATCTGTTCCATCTGTTCTATACATCTGTTCTATACAAACATACTAAAAACAAGATAAAACAAAGAATAAAGAAGAAATAAGGACATGGAACAGATGGAACAGATGGAACAAATAATAAAAAAAAATAATCAGACCGATTATTCCCAGAAATATTTTTTATTTTGGGATATCTGATCTGTTCCATCTGTTCCGTTCACAAGAACATACCCAAATGCCTCACTACATCAGGAAATTTTTTTAGGGGATATATATCAATGGATAGGTCACATGATATATATCGATAATAATCAGACTCGTCGAGTAGTATCGATGTGAGTAAATAATGACAAATTATCAGAATTTAACTAAAATGACAAATATCGATAGAGATGTATATCGATGGAAAGGTCACATGATATCTATCGATAATAATCAGACTTGTCGAGTAGTATCAATACGGAAAAGATGATTACTTATCAGAATTAAGCCTAAACGATAAAAGTCGAGAAAATTTCATATGATAAAAATCAAGAAAATTCAAACGATAAATATTGAAAATATTCATTGCAATTACTAACGTAAATTTATTTATTTATTTATAATAATAAAATTCATAATAAAATTTATAATAATAATAATTATAATTAATTATAAAATATTAGTATGCCACCTTAAAATAAAACATCACTTTCCAACCTATGAATAATTGCTAATCATCATAAAACAAGTCGTCATGCAACGTCATTAATGTATCATCACCTCTGAGAATTACATCTGTTTCCTCCTCCTCTTTAAAAGAGCCTGTTTTCAGGATTTCTGGAACTTCTTCCCTCAATATCTCCTGCACGTCATGTATAGTAAAACCTCCTTTTTTTTCGAATAAATCCTAATAAAGTATTAATTCGAATTTTATCTAACTGAATAGATTTCAAATTATATAAATTGGTTTAAATAACAGCCACATATCTTAAATTTCCAATATCGTCATTCTAGAGGTTTTTTCCCGCACTCTACGTCAGGGTAGCTAGGATTCAATACTATATCGCATATTGCTGACGTATAAATATTGATATTCTGAAATGACTCATCGGTATCAGATATTGCGGGAAATGTGAGTTTTGTTATATTTTCGATTACATTATCGTTATCATCATATAACTTATTATAACACTCTTTAACTTGTGGTAAATTTTTCCAGCTCATTATATCTTGTGGGCTTTTTCGTTTATCACCACTTATTGATTGTAGACTGAATTCCTTAAAAATAGCGCTTTTCACTGCTGCAACGTGTACTCCTCTCATATCTTTCATTTTTCGCATGAGCTATAAAAGAAAATAAAAAATCCATAATGATAATCAAAAAATTTAAATTAAATACAACAGTTATGATTACGATTATTAATGATAATCACCATAGAATGATGGCGTCCTGAAAATGCGTTCGTCCACTCTCTATAGCCTACTTCACGAAGATAATCAGGATGATGTTGATTTAGCCAATTTTCGAGCTCCAACTTAAAATTTTCAAAGGTAGGCCACATATTATCCGGAAAGGATTTATTGCACACCGAGTTATAACCTTCCTATATTAGTGTGTGATAATAAATAATTGCAATTATGTTGTGATTTGGTGACGGATGGTATAAGAGAGAATAGCACCAGATTTTCATTAGAAACTTACATTGAAGACCTTTTCGCTTAGGTCAATTTTTTTCTTTTTCTCATTTTGCAACTTAATCTGGTTCTGGATCCATCCAACTTTCTCGAGCATCTCTTTATGTAATTCATATAGAGCTCGTATTTGCCTACCTTGTTTTATAAGCATGTCCTTGCAACTTTTTCTGTTTTTAGGAGGTTGGACATTGATCTCCGGTGTTTCTTCTGCAGTTGTAATTGATGAGCTTCTTCCATGCTCAACAGCTGGCGTGGTCGGCCTACTGCACCGTACATTTTCTCTATTTGTTTCTGGTATAAGCGTTTCAGAATGTTCATCGCCAGCTGACGTTAATGTATTAACCCAGTAAATTGTATTAGGTGTAATAGATGTAAACTGAAATGAAATGTCGACAATTTTTGAGTCTGGAAATTATCACTTACTTTGCTTTGATTGTCTGCCGTATGTTTTGAGTTGTTTAGAAATATATTCCTTTATCCTTCGAGTGTTATCTAAAAAATAAATGATTGATTATGAAAGGTTTATTAACATAATATCTAACAAATCATAATAAATATATATGGATCATTACCTTCTGCTAGTGGTGTAGTTTGCGAAGATTCCGCTACTACTTCCATTTCTTCTTGATCACTATCTGATTCCTGGTTACTAGTATCTGATTTTTTGGCTGTCTCTTTAGCTTGTGAACTAATAGTATCTGATTCTTTAGCAGGCTCTTTAGCTTGCGAAGTATCTTTCCGCTTTACAATTTTTCTTGGGCCTTTTTGTTCATTATTATATTCGTTATTTGATTCCTGAGACTGTTTATCTTTGTTAGCTCTAGTGGAATATTTTCATTTTTTTGGCATTTTTTTAAAAAAGGTTTGAAACAAATTAGTAAAAAAAGAAAGATATAAATGGTTAGACTAAAGAAGAGCGAAGAAAAATTTAGTATAAAGTGGAAAAAGGAGCGAACGAAAAAGGATTGAAGAAGAAGCAGATGAAAAAGGATTGAAGAAGAAGCGGACGAAAAAGGATTGAAGAAGATTTGAATGTAAAATCAGAGATAAAAAAAGTTTAAAAAAAAGGTTGGAAAAGTATCCTATATATAAACTTTTCTAAAGTTTGATAAACTATTTAGATCAGTAAAACTCGATATGATGCGTAAATAATTATAATGCATACTAATTAAATTATTATAGTGACGCATTATTAATTGTAATGCATAATTAAAATATTATAACAATGCATATTAGTTAATTGTACTCAAAATTAAATGGATTAAACAAGGGATAACGACGCATATTAGTTAATTGTACTCAAAATTAAATGAATTCGAGGGATAACAATGTATATTAGTTAATTGTAAATAAATTCGAGGGATAACGATGCATATTAATTATTTGTAAATAAATTCGAGTGTTAATTGTACTCTAAAATTAAATAAATTCGAGGGATAACAATGTATATTAGTTAATTGTAAATTCGAGGGATAACGATGCATATTAATTATTTGTAAATAAATTCGAGGGATACGGTAACAATGCACATTAGTTAACTGAAAATATCCAATCATAGTAGTAAATGGTATCGATCTCTTTCAATTACTCAAAATTAAATAAATTATTTGAAAATTTAACAATACAAAACAATACAATTAATCGAGATATAACGATGCATATTTAATTGTTGTACTCAAAAATTAAATAGATCAACAATACAATTAAGAAAAGTCTAAAAATATCTGTATTGTTTACTAATAAAACTGATCGTCGTCTACTACTAGTAAAGCTGAAATAATGAAATATATATATTACATCGTTTTTTGGTTTTGTTCAGGCAATAAATTCTGTTTTTACTAGTTTTGTTCAGGCAACAAATTCACTTTCATAAAATTTGGTTCCGTTCACTATCGCTAAAATCACTCAAAATGACCTATAAATGTTCATATTGTTCATGTACTTTTTCGTCAACTTATGCATTAAAACAACATATTTCAGACAAGCATCAATATATTGACGAAGATGAAGAAGTAACCTTTCAATCAAACATGCCACACGAAGAACCTGATCTCTGGGATGATGATGATAAAAAAGTATCAAAAGTGCCATATCATGAAGAATCCGGTCTCTGGGATGATGATCTTTCAATGAAAGATGACGAATCTGAATCGAAAATAACATTAGAACAACCCGTAGAATCTCATGAAAATTTACAAATTTCTGAAGAGTCGGATGAGGAAAGTGGGGAATTTGATGACAACGATGAGTCAGATGAGGAAAGTGGTGAATTTGATGACGACGATAATGAGGATAATGAAGTTGACTTAACATACTCGTTATCTATCGATGCTGAAGATTTTTGTGGGACCACACTAGATGATGCAATAAAAGACAAAATACATCCACCTAACACTAAATGGCTGAACGACATTTATCGTGAATTCATGAAAATTGTTATGGAATATCAATTATCTAATTCTTGCGGTGATAGGATAATTAAGTTAATCAATAAAAGCAGACAAGAGGCCGAAAAAAACCCATTACCAATAAATACTAAGGAAGGTCGTAGATTTCTTGATGTTAACGAATTTCCTTATATGAAATTCAAAAAAGTCCTTATCACGAAATTCCAGGATAAAGATTATTCTTTTTATTATCAACCGATAATTCATGGAATTAAAGTTCTGCTTCTTCAATCCGAAATGAATGAAGAATTTGTTTTTAAGTATAAAAATCACAATACATTGATTAAGACCTATGGTGAACAATTCGAAAGTAATTAGTGATATATCACGGAAAATAAAATTCCTGTCGATAATAAATTATTATCGATAATAATCTACACTGATCCCACAACTTGTGATTATCTGGGCAAAACTTCTGAACATCCTATATATATTTTACTTGGAAATATACCAAATTGGCAGCGAAATAAACCTAACACTAAAGTACTTGTTGGTTATTTGCCAAAATTGAAAGCAAAAGATAATACTACAAGGAATTCTGAGTCTTTCCGAAGATTACAGAGACTCATTTTTCAGAGATGTATCTGAATGTTATTATCGCCGATAATGAATCAAAATGACATGTATTTAGTTGTTCAAAATAAAATACATCTATTTACACCAAAATTATCAGTTATCCTTGCTGATATGGCGGAAGCAGGAGCATTTACCGCAACATATCTTCCATCAACTTCTAAATGACCATGTTATTATTGCTTGATAAATAATGAAGATCTTAATAATATGGCATTATCTCATATTGATTTACGAACTTCAGAAAAGATGAAATTAGCTATTAGTGAGAATCAAGCAAGTGAATTTTCGATTCATAAGAAGTTTAATTATTTTTGGGATTTTGACGATTTTAATATTTATGAGGCGACTGCTCCAAATCGTATGCATTTACTCGACCTTGGAGTAACAAAGTATCTCATAGAATTTACTCGTGAATTGTTACACTGAAAGGTCAGCAATAGAGCAGCAAAAGATATGGACCACAGATTGTGCGCAATCCCACGATATCCAGGCTTAATAATATTAAAAAACGGATTGGAAAATATATCTAAATTTACTGCCAATGATTATCATAATATAATGAAAGTGATTATTTTCGTTATAGATAATTTATACGATGATTATAAAAAAGGTGGAATACCATGTAAGAGACTATGCAACATTTTTCATAAATATTTGGTAATGTATATGAAGTTGCGTCAGGAGTCATTTACGGATACTGAGTTAACAGAATTAGAGGTAAATATCGATTATTAATTCTAAACCAAATCTTTAATTAGTATTTAATTTCAGTTTTTTAAAAATTTATTACTACTATTACTAGACGTTAATAACTGAATTCTGTCAAGAATTTGTAACGATATTTGTCGAATATTCTCCAAGTTGCTGTAAAATACCTAAACTTCACGTGCTTCATTATCATGTAATTCCGTCAATTCGACTTTATGGTTCGATGAATGGGATGTCAACAGAAACATATGAAACTTTGCATAAGAAGAGCGTTAAAACTCTATATCGAATGACAAATAAAAGAAATTATGTTCCACAAATGTTAACTACGGTAATGTTATATGATCTGTTTTGTCATAATCTATTTTAATCGATTAATTTAAATTTGATACGATAGGTGCGACGTCAATATTTAGCCTTGAAACAAAAAAAATCTACGATAAGGAGATCTAGTGGATTTCGAAATCTTTTATGGGAGTTCAAATTTACTGAAATTGAAACAACAGTTTCTAAAATAAAACAAGACACCGATATCCATCATCTGTATAAAGAAGGGTTTGATAACCTTCATGCAGGTTTTGAAGAGTTTTTGACGGAAAATGAGTTAGAATATGATTATGAATCTGGGCATTTTAAAATATATTCTAGTGTAGCTGTTGAATCAACTGATATTATCCGAACAGCAGGAACCTTTTATGGTAATGAATGGTTCAGTGATGTAGTAGTCTCTTCCGAAGAAACTGCGTGATATGGAAAGGTATGATATGCTTAAAATTTTTTATTAAGATTTCTGTCATGATGACATGTTATTAACTGAATTAAATTTAGGCACTTTTATTATTGGAATTTTCTGCAAAAGGTTTAAAAGAGCCAGTAAATCTTGCTTTGTTACGATGGTATGAAGAAGTACAAGAAAAAGAGATCATATACGACTGTCTAAGATTATAGCTAACTGATCAATATACATGTGTTTACTTAGATTCGGTTGATATGTCAGTTCACATTATATCAAGAAATAACTGTGAAAATGAATATTTTGTTAATACATATATTTTTTAAGGTGTAAAATAAAATTAGATTAATATTCTTAGTATTCATTTGTATATGAGTGCGTTTTATGATTTATTAATGAAACAATAAATAATGGATTTAACTTGATTATTTTTGATAATTGTCAATATCGCAAATCATCGTTGAGATTATTTCGATAATTGTCAATATCGCAAATTATCAGTGCGATTATTTTTGATAACTATCAATATCGCAAATTATCAGTGCGATTATTTTTGATAACTGTCAATATCGCAAATTATCAGTGCGATTATTTTTGATAACTGTTGACATCGCAAATTATCAGTGCGATTATTTTCGATAATTGTCAATATCGCAAATCATCGTTGAGATTATTTTCGATAATTGTTAATATCACAAATCATCATTGAGATTATTTTCGATAATTGTCAATATCGCAAATTATCAGTGCGATTATTTTTGATAACTGTTGACATCGCAAATTATCAGTGCGATTATTTTCAATAATTGCCAACATCGCAAATCATCGTTGAGATTATTTTCGATAATTGTCAATATCGCAAATTATCAGTACGATTATTTTCGAAAAAGTTAAATATCGTTGTATAATTGTGAGATAATTATCGAATATTATTATATTATGTTGACCATTGATTTATAAATACGATATTTATCAATAAAGTGATAATTATCGATGTATATCTTCTGAAAAAATTTCCTGATGTAAGCCTAATACGATATGTGAAAAATACCCTATTACCTAGTATGAATTCCTATATATATTCCTCATACTAGTCCTCATACCAGTTGCCCATATTGTCACCTGCTCGTACCAAATACTTATATCCCAAATAGCATACAAATATACCTGAAAAAAAAATCGTAATTAACCCTCTTTCGTTGCATCCCTTAAATACCTCTTAATATAAGTCTGAACATTCTCATTAGCATCCAAAATCTTAAAACCAAGTTTCTTAGCCTTCTTATTCATAGCCATCTTCTTTCTCTTTCTCTTAGCATCTAGAATTTCTCTTTTACTATGTGTTTTAACCTCCCAATTTTCACCAGTAAGAGTATTTTTATGCGTCCCACAAATAATACAATCACCATGAATTTGATATCGACCTTTATCAGTCATATCCTGAACTTCTGAAGATGTTTCTGTCTTCTTTTTACACTTTGCACAATATATCTCTATCATGACCACAAATTTGAATTCTAGAAGTAAATCTTTAATTTTAAACAATATGACTCCTTTAGAGAGGTATTACAAATTTTATAACCTATCAGTGGTACCAGCACATCTTCTTAAAGATCAAGAGCATTATAACATCTATTGAAAACCTCTTAAAGAAAAAAGATCTAAACGTCCAAAAGAATTGTCTGGAAAGAAAATGCTACTCAGCAGTCTGATTTACAGTTCACGACATAAATATCCAGAATTTTATCACGATATGTAAACATATAATAAATTTTAATTTTTTTACTTCAAATTTATTACATTAATAGTTTAAAATATGCAGATAAACATATGTCAAAAATCAATAATTTATTGTGTAACCATTTTTTTCTATGACCATGTTAATCTGATCTGACATACTATCTGCTAAATTAAAGAAAACATTTTGATCGATGTTATCCCATTCCTGTTGAATTATGCCCTGAAAATCATCTCCACTAAGCGATTTTTTTTTCATAATCCAATTATTGACCATTTTTTCTACATTCCCTTTGAGAATCGCCCATAGATTCTTGATAGGATTCAGGTTAGGTGAATTAGCCGGCCAATCAATAACCGGAATATCGTTAATCACAAAAAATTGTTGAGTAAGCTTTGCAGTGTGTGTAGGTGCATTATCTTGCTGAAATTTCCATCCATAACCAGTATGATAAGCATTAGAAAGTAATTGAAATTGAAGAATTTCACGGTATTTAGCAGAGTTCATTTTTCCTGTAAAAAGTGTAACTCCAATTGGTCCTTGACGGGAAAATGCACCCCAAACATGCACTTTGTATGGATGTTTTACCATAGGATGTGATGGATGTAAATTGCCAGCTTTGTAACGCACAATTTGAGTATTATGGAATGTCTGAAACGTACTTTCATCTGAAAAAATCATGTGAGACCAGTCATCGTGGTTGTGGTTTAAGGCCCATTGAAGACGAGCTTCAACATGACTTGCCTTAAGAAAAGGAACAGGTCGTGGCTTACAAACAATATAATTAAGTTTATTTTTAAGCGTACGTTAGACAGTCCGGGTTGATACATTAAGATTTGGATATAAATTATTCAGCTTTGTGGTCATTAGAGCTGAAGTTGTAGCATTATCATTTTTAAGAAGACGACCAAGATATCGACGTTTTGTGGGAGAAAGAATAAGAGGACGGCCAGGAATGGGTAAGTGCTTAACACTTCCTGTTTTTTTTAAACGGTTGACAATATCATATACTGTAGACTTGGGAAAACCAGTTATTTTAATTATTTCAGAAGGTTTTCGTATGTTATTATCCCATAGTTCCTTTACGGTTAACCGTTGTATTTCTAATTCCGAAGTGGGCGCCATGAATTTGTTTTACCTCTGATAAACAATCAGATGAGAATTTTTGTGTTTATATTTATATTTAAAAGGGGCTGGTAAATTTCCATTTTAGTTATTATTTTGATTGCACATGACCAGGTGTGACAGCACTCCTTTATGCATAAAAACAAAAATTCTGGATATTTATGTCGTGAACTGTAGGAAAAATGCCTATAGACCCCAAGGGATACCATTATTTTCTCGTAGTAGTAGAAATATCCAGAAGATGAGTAGATGCTGAGCCTATCAAAAATAAGACAGCTAATAGCGTATTAAAAGCATTTATTAAAATATATGGACGTGGTCGTATCCAACCTCCTACTCATAGACTAGAAACTGATTCTGGTTCAGAATTTACTAACTCACAAATACGTGATTTTTTCCTTAATAGCATTGGAGTTATGATGAGATTTGGCAAACCTGGACGTCACAAACAGCAATCATTTGCAGAACGAGCAATTCAGGCTATACAAGAACCACTTCTTAAAAGGATGACAGCACAGGAACTAAAAACTGGTGAAACATCAGTAGAATGGTCTGAAGATTTCCATGATATAGTAAGATTAGTAGATGAAAAGTGGCAAAGTGATCCACCTAAAATCCCAGAAGGTCCACCTAAAATAGACAAAAATACAGAATTACTATTAGAGGGAACACAAGTTCGAACTAAACTTCTTGAACTTATATCAGTACTTGGAAAAAAATTACATGGTAAGTTCAGAATAGGAGACATTAAATGGGATCCAAAAGTTCGTATAATTAAAAAGCTTATCCTTTCTACATATTTACTTGATGGACCATATGGTAGGTTGGGAGTATCTAGATGTGCATATACTAGAAAAGAACTGCAAGTCATTCCTATCAACGAAAAGCCTCCACCTGATTTGGTCATAAGGGGACAGCCAGAAAGATATGTACCTGAGAAAATTCTCAAGCACCGCACTAGAAAGGGTCAACTCCAATACTTAGTCAAATGGGAGCGCTATCCTGAAGATGAATCTACATGGGAGTCAGCTGAGAGATTACAAGAAGACGTCCCAAATCTAGTACATATTTATAATGATACAAAATAGATTATATTTTTTTTTCAAAAAATCCTAAAATTGTATTAAAGATAAGGGTATAATAAAGTAAATCATATAATAAATATTCGAAATTAAACATATCCATTATATACTAAAAAATGTATACTGACATTACTACATTCTTAGATGTATCCCCAAAATGGGTAAAAAATTGGCTAAATACTTCAACCAGCCACATTGTTAATACTTCATTCGAGAGAACAGATATATTTCAGATACATGAAATTGCTTGTAACATCATGTATTATCTTGATCAGCTTGCCGAAGAAGACTACTGGAAAGCTGTAGAAGATTGTGAGAATAGTAAGGAAGAATTAAATCATGCTTATAATAAATATTCAGGTACGAATAAAACTCTTAAAGATTCTCTATACAAAAAATGTATGGATTTAGCTGATAAAAAAGAAAAAGCCTTTGCGTATCAAGTAGAAATAGAAAAAATTTTATTACAAGGTGGATTTGCATATAAGAAAGATGGAAGAGAAAAGAATCGTATACTTGATAATATTCGAATGCTAGCTAATGGATTAGACCCTTATGAAATCCCAACATGGTTTGAAGAACCAATTTGGCAACCAGATTACTGGGGAGATGAAGATCCAGACGATCCTGCAAACTGGCAATCAGAGTACTCAGAGGATCCAAGTGATTGTGATGAAGATCCAGATTACCCTTAGAATATGTTAAATGGATCTAATTTTATATTTTTTTATGTTCGATTTGCATCTGGAATTATGGGAATAAAATAGTCTTTATTATTGCAAGTAAGAGCGATATGCTTTCTAGATTCATGAATATCATAATTATACCTTTTAAGACATGTTCGGCTTAAACCAATTTCTCTATGCTTATATCCTTTCAGAACTACAAGATCTTCTTTAATAATACATCCTGGTAAAAGCTCTATCGATACATTTTTTACTATACCAAGTGTTTCACTTGGCTCTGACGCACCAGTAATGCTATGCTTTATAGATTTATCAGCTTTTAGTTTTAGTTCTGGAACTGCTTCTTCTTGGATCCAAGAGACATTAGCACAGGAATCTGCTAAACACTGAATATCTACCCCATTTACAATTCCATTTATAGCCAAAAGATCTTTAGTATTTTCTAATCGAGCAACATCAATATCCATAGCCATTGGACCTAAATATTTCTTTTGTACTTCTGGTTGTTCTTGAGAAGCGCTTTCATAATTTTCTAATATTTTATAGATGATCTCCTGAATAATCTTTCTGATATCAGCAAGCTTTAGGAGATTTATAAACTCCGTTTTAGTAAAGTTTGTTGGTAGAATTTTCACCATGCCAGTCAATTTAGATGTCAATTTAGATGTCGATTTAGATGTCGATTTAGATGCAGAACTAGGGTTTGACATCTTACCTTTATTTGAAACTATCTTTTTTTTTGGATAAGCATAATCTCTCCATTCTCACCTTGAACAAGTTCTATAGGTACACCTCGAATAGCATTGGAAGTATCCATAGGATCATCATGATCATCTAAGGAAAGTTCACGCATTGCCTATTTAACTCTGCATCTTCACGTCTTTCTCTAGCTTTTGTGATTCTTTTAGCAATCTTATCAGCTAATCTTTGTGCTAATGTATTTCTAGGAGGAGATTCACCTGATGCATAATCAAATAGCTGTTGTAAATACCTATTATCAACCTCATCTTCATTAGGCGGATTAAAAGCTTCATCAGGAATATCATCCCAATCATCATGATATCGAGGTTCAGGCTTAGGTCTATAACAGGCTTTACATCTTGAGCCTTAAGACTTTTCTGTAATTGACAAATTTGGGATTGAAAAGTTTCAGCCTATTGTTGCAATAAACGACTCATCTCTCCTTAGGTAACTGCATGATGTTGGACTGGTTTTAATATAACTGGCTCCTGACTAACTGGTGGCAATTGCTCTGGAATAATTTGTCTATCCCTCTGATACTGTATATTTTCTCGTCTTTCTCTACCAAGACGTAATTCAGCCTTTCTTTTTTCAACTCATTCAAGAAGACCTACCAATTCCTCTATATCCTGTTCAGCACCAATCCTTTTAGCCTTAATAGCACAATCATTATTCAGACCTCTTAGAAACTGATTAACTAAAACATCATTACCATAGCCTAATAACTCAGCACTTCGACTAACTTTATCATAGAAATCTCAAACAGGCATGTTTTCTTGAAAAAGATTGCCAAACCTTAACTGACGTCTGGCATTCTGTTGTGTAAGAAATTTATTGCGCATTTTAATAAAAACATGACAGGGAAAAGCTGGGATTACATATGCATAACCGACACCTGCTCCACCGGCAATTGCAATACCAGCTCCAGCTGCACCACCAACAACATTGTGGTTAAGAGGGTCATTAGTAAACTCCATACCAGTCTGATTTAGCCAAATATCTCTATTCACTTCTATGGCATAATCAGGCCAGACATTAATAACTAGAACATTAGCACCTACACCACCAGGTACCATAATATTTCTTGCACCAGAAGGGTTAACCCATGTATTTACTAGACAATTAGCAGCATTACCAGCCAAAGCCTTAAATGCCACCTCATCACCATGTGCAAGATGAAGAAGAATATTTCTAAGCTTAACTCTCTTTCCTAAAATATTACTATCATACCATCTGGCAGCTGGACCAGTTAAGCAAGCACGAAGTATACCCATAGCTTTCTCCCAACCCGCTGGATTACCAGCAACAGCCGATGGATCAATTCCAATACTATGAATATAGCCCTTATATAACTCAAAGAATTTCTCAAGATCATCATCATCATTTCCAGCAAAAACTGGCATTCCTATTGCAACAGTAGCCATATTACTTGTGGATTATCCGGATGAGGATTGTTAACTATAGGTCCTGCTTGTCTAATTCGAAACCACTGCGCTTGAATTCTAAGAGCAGCCAATTGTGCTTGCATTCTATCACGAATTCGTCCCAAGTTTCTAGATGTAAGTCATTCTATTGCAAGTTGGTGTGTTAATCTATTATTTCTTTGTTGCAAAGTATCCCTAATTCTTCTTTGCCGTACTTGCTGATCTTGTAATTGATTAGCTTGATCACGATTTGCATTTACCAGATGATTTCTCTCATTTTGCAATCCGTTTCTCTCATTTTGACATGCAATAAGACGTTGTCTAATACCATGAATCTCACGTTCTCTAGCATTAGTCACTTCTTGCAAATACTTTAATAAGCCAGTTGCAGTATCAAGCTCTTTCCTAGTTTGTCTTGTTCTTTCTTCAACCTGTATACCATGAGCTATAATCAATCCAATAATATGCTTAATCTCGTGATTAATATTTATAAGATTTGGTGTAACAGTCATTTGGCCATTTACCAGCAGGGCATCTGCATCATTCTTAAGTGCATTAATTATCTGATTAATATCCATTGCTACTAAATGTGCTGAAGGGGGCCCTGTAGGATCAGTGGGAACATATGCCATTTTGAATATACTATATACTATATACTACTAATTGCTTAAAATGGGCTTATATGTGTATAATTTGGATGAATATAGTAGTGATACTAGGCAAGGAAATGAATATGCTCCAATATGGCCCTTTCGTCTTGCTATAGCTGGTAGCTCAGATTCTGGAAAAACTACTATGCTTATTAATTTACTAATGGGAGACGCAAAAGCCAAAGAGGATGGAACTCGATATATTCTTTGTAATGAAATAGTCCTTATTGGTAGATATTTAGACGAATCTAAATGGCAAATAGTAAAGGATTTCTTTGATGATGATGAGAGTGTAACATTCGAAGCAATCTCATATCACCAAATGCCAGATGTAGAAGACTTTGATCCCAAAATTGCTACTGTAGTTATATTTGAGGATTTAATGGATGCCCCTAAAAATATCCAAGAAAAAATAACTGGCTATTTTACTCATGGACAATATAGAAATATTTCAGCTATTTATGTAGCCCAAAGATTCTATGCTATCCCAAAAGCAATTTGAGAAAATGTAAATTATATTTCTCTACATGGTGGACATGGCAGTTTAAGTAATACAAAGCGTATCATTAGACAATATACTAATGAATCAGATTTTCTTGCTCCAATAATTGACGAACTAACTTTAAGTAGAGAATTTATAGTATTTGACTTAAGACGTCCTAAAACTGATCTCCTATCAATTAGAGTTCGATGGGTTACTAGCCTTAGAACTATTATGGAATCATCCAATAATAATTCTAGAATGATCACGTGTTCATCTAAGATTGATCTAAGATCATCCAAGAATGATTCTAGAACGATCACAGATTCATCTAAGATCGATCTAAGATCATCCAAGAATGATTCTAGTCGATTTACTTCTTATGGACAGAAGGCAATAGCTGAAGCTAAAAAAAATAATTTGTTAGAAGAGTTTGCCCAGAACTTTCCTTCTCCTAAGGAACGTAAACTTTACTTGAAACAAGATGCCTTATCGAAGGCAAAAAATTCAGATATTTGGGCTAAATATGTTTTTAGAGAAGCTTATGGAATAAATGATCGTACTCTTGGAGATGAGTATAAGAAATTCCTATCTCAAGTTAAGAATGTATATGTTACTAGAGATAACTCCCCAGTATCAGTATTACCTTTTGATCGATATAGAGAACTTTTGAATGAACGTCCTCTAAGTGATAAAAAAATAATAGAAGGCATCGAAGTACTTCTAAAACTATTCAATGATGGCTTAATGAAGAAGCCTATCTTACAGGTAGGAATCAATAGTCTATTCCATTCTTTCTAAAAAGCTCAAGCAACTCTTCTCTAGTCACATTTATAGATATAATACTTTTTTCCCTGCCATCTACTAATATTCTTGACATTTTCGTTACTAGGCCAAGGGCCCTCAATGCACGGGAAACAAAGTTTTTGCTTAATGGATTACTTACTCTGTCACAATATATATCATAAAATACGGCAAAAGGTTCATTTATCCCTTCTTCTCCATATAAATCAAATAATAATCGATATAAAGCTTTTTCCCCTACATCTCTATCCGGCCCATTAATCTGTTTGAGTAACCAAATTTTAATCGATTCAAATTCTTCTGGTACAGAGAAATCATAAAATTCCAACTGATACTCATAGTCTCGAGTAAAGGTAAAAGTAAGTTCATCATCTTGTGAAACACATCTAAATATTTTGATTAGCTTATATATACTTTCATGTAAACTATCTATATCAGCACATCCATGCACTGTACGTTGAAATTTGATAGTAGATAAGCCTCTTCTTGGCTTGGCCAATGCAAGTCCACAAATTGGGCAGTATTTTCTAATTTGCTCAACCATCTTTTATTCGAAATTTTCTATATAAAAAATAAATTAATTTAATTACCTGCTTTTTATATTTCTTCTTTACTGCAATCTTCACAAAGACCGCTTTCAGGTAACGTATTAAGATTTACAGGCATTTGGCACTCTTTACATAAGGCAATGTTAAGTTCGGCAAGCCTTCTTAATTGTGCCTCTTGTTGTGTTTCTCTTTGTCTTCTTTCAACAAATTGGCGTGTTTCTTCAACCCTTTGCCTATAGTCTGGATTACGCCGATTCCATTCAGCATAAAAGTTAACTCTTCTAAGTGCAACATCAATATATTCAAGTCTTCTTTGAGTATCATGTAAATATAATAGAGAAGGATAGGATTGCACAATTTCTACAAATCTTGGAAGAACAAGATAGTAATCTTCTATTATTTCATACCTAGCCCTTTGAATTAAATAAAAATACGTTCTAGTTCCATATTGAACCATACGTCCAGTTTCTATATTGAGATAACTTTGCCTGCTTCTGTAAGTGGAGGTGCAGTTGCTCTTCGAACCAATCTGCTATCAACATAATCATATGCTTCTATAACTAGCTGATTGAATGTTGGACCACCAACACGAATTGTTCTACCAGTTAATGGATTAATAGTATATCTATTAGCACTCATCTTTTTTTATTAATACATTAGTATAGGCTATGTTCAATTATGATTTTTTCTAAAAATAAATAATACCTAGTGACAAAGTTACTTCGTCATCAGCCTTTGTACAAAAAAATGAAAATTGCCTAGTGACAAAGTTACTTCGTCATCAGTCTTTATGCAAATTTTTAATAATAAATTTATGGCTTATTGCTAAGAAGTTCAGCTAATATATCTTCAGCTTCATTTTCATTAAGTTTACGTCTAGGTGGTACTTCCTTAGGAATATGATTATATAAATCATAGACCTTTATAATTTTAAAAGCAAGATCTGGATTATGTGAATACTTTGCTCGAATCATGGCAACCTTCTCAGCATGCGATTCTTTATTTGGCAATAATTTCTTAGCTGTATAATGAATATAACCTTCTGGATTGTTGGCAGATTCTATTTTCTTAATATAGTTTACGTGATTCTTTATAAGATAACTTTCTTTATTATATCCATCTCGTAAACCTGCCAATATAACATTCTTTAAAGCTTATATAATATCAGCCAAATACGTTTCATGCTTGATAAAACTAGGATGTTTGTTTATGAATGGGAATGAGTCGTGTTCCATTTTTTTTTATTACTACATCTAAGGAAAAAAATATTTAATTATACAGTCCATACCACTTGGTCAGCATTTTTTACATGACACTCTCCTTCTTTTTCGAATTTTAGAGCTTTTAGAGTCTTAAAGGCATCTTTAGAGCAGGTATAAAAGGAGAGTTGTTAACATCTTCTTCTAGAATGAACCCATCAGTATGAATGTGTCTGACTTTATTTACATAGGGTTGTACTATTTCAGAAATAAACTTTCGACCATGTGCTAGAAGAAATGGGGCAATTCTTGGGTATTTACCTTTAAAAGGATTACCTGGATTTGTAAATTGGAATCTCCACTGCTCTTCTCCTATTGGTACAATCAAGTCTAATACCTCACCATCTGGAAAGTCAAAAGACTTACTCAATGTTATAAGAGTCTTGTATGTTTTCTTTCTTTGGCAAAGTGCACCCCATAGTGTATTAAGAATTCTTTTAGCTACTTGGCTAGCGATACCACCTTGATTCTTAATTTTTAAGAGAAAATCTACATACTCTCCAAAGATTACACTACCTCGAATTCGGGTTTCTTTTTCATAAATAAGGGCATTAAAGACTCCATCCTGAATTAATGTAACTTGGAGACCAAGAGCTTTGGCACGCATAAGATCAATATGAGTATATACATTATGATAATTATATCGAAATAGTGGAGTATCCCTCTTTTCAATACTTGCATGAAATATTCCAAAATGGCTATATCCTCGATGGTTAGTAAAGTCTTTTAATATTTGAAACTTACCTTTACTAATAAGAAAATTTACAGCTGATTGCTGAATACTAGGATAAAGACTTGTTTTATCGTAATTTCTTCCATATCCTTTCCAGTTATTTTGTGCCCAGATAATTCCTCCCATCATTGCTTTACTTATCCATTGTGCTTCAAGCGCATCAAGAGGTTCATTAGCAGGAATACCTACACTTAATTTTTCGAATAGCCAAAGAGCCATTTTCTTTATATTCCAATCAAGTAATGATATATTAATTGGAAGGCCTAGCTTTTTCGTCTCCTGTAAAAGGCATCTCGTTCAGCATTAATTCTGATATATGCCTTTTCCAATGATTCTTGACGTTTAGCTGGAACGAAGGAGTAGTTTTTGCTAAACTTAAGTTTTTGAAATTGCTGGACGGTAATAGACTTAATTGCCTTTCCATTATATATGTGAACTATATCATTTACTTCATTCTCCTGATAAGTTATAAACTTTTTTGGCTTTTTACATTCAAAGCTGGGATGTTTTCTATCTGGATTGGATACGAGAGAATAGTGTCCATTAGTGAGAGTAAGGGTTATTCTTCTTTGTGCTGGACTCTTAGAAATATAAGTATGATCACCTACTACATTGATAGCAATACTTCGAGCTAATCATTCTATTTTTTCAATACAGGCAATTGGAATAGGATTATCTCGTGCCAAATTTAGATAATCTTTAATGTACTCAGGTTTTTCAATAGTTTGAGGCATATTTGAATAAGTGCCATAAGCCATTTTTAAGCACTGATAAAGGCAGTCATTTGTATCGCCACATCCACCTGATACCACTGGCAAATCTCTCATATAAATGATAAAGTTATCAAACCACTCTGGATCACCTATATTATCAGGCATTTGGCTCTCATCATAGTGGTCAAGTAAGGAGAAAAGATTTGCGTCATCATTAGTAGTCCAGCAACCTGGCTTCCAATTTTCATAAGGAAGTAAGATTTGAAAACTGTTTGCCTGGTTATCGGGCTTTAAGTTTTTGATCAAGATTTGCAATTCTTTTCTCTAGAGAACTGTCGGCCACTAAACTTAACTTCTATGATATCTGGCCTATTTGGTAAATGACGAATTAGTCTTGAAAACATTTCTTTGAAATATATAGTATTTATTTAATTACTAATTTTCGTTACTATATTTGAAAAAATAAAATAACTAGCCCTTATAATTGATCAATTTCACCAAATAAGCCATTATCAGATAAGCCATCATTATAATCTGATTCGTATTCCTCACCATTAGCCTCCATACATTCACATTCATTTGTTTGACTATAGCATTCTATTATCTGTGGTTGTAATTTTTGCAACTTTATAGCAAGAAGGAGGTTCTACAAATACGGTTTTCTTATTCTCAATATATTTTCTTAGATAGTCAGCAAGTTCTATGGCATTTTATGTACCTATCCACCTCATCATTATATTTGATCCATTTCTTTTAGCTTATCTATGGCATCACCAAATTTGACGAGATAATAGGTTATCTCTTCTCATAATCTTATCAAATTCTTCCAATTCGGCTAAGAGGATATCCCAGTTATAGGGGTCATCTTCATCTATATAATTTAGTCCAACATTTTTTGGCTACAGAATATAGCTCATCTATCATTTCATCACGAGAATTCTTGTACCAAGACTTTATGTAGTCATATTTATGTCTATCTATCCATTCCCAATATTTGGTGGTATTCATTTTAGGTATGGGATCTGGATCAACTTTTTGAACTGGCTTTGATACTTCTTGTGATATAGACGGTTCAGCTGGTATATAGAAGGACCAGGTGTTCGTATGGTTCTGGCTCTATCTCTGGTTCTTGCTCTAGTTCTTGCTCTACCTCTAGTTCTTGCTTTGACTTAGCCGAAGGTGGTATAAGAGTATTTAGTTCTATTATGAAGTTATCTATTAGGTTTTCAACAAATTCTGAAGTAACAGGTTCAGATGGTATCAATGAAGAAGTCGCTTCTTCTTTCTGGTCTGATAACACTTTACCTTTAAATGTGCTGGCTTTGGAAGAACTGGAGGTGGACTTTTATTTTGCTTATTTGGTATATCTATTCCAATTTGTTACTAAGAACTGATTGAGAGCTTTAGGATCAGATACAGATTTTTTAGGAATATCAATTTCCTCGATATCAATCTCATCAGTTTCATGAATCCAGTTATTACTAAGATATTTCTCGTATTAAAGTTTTTCTAGATAAATTATAAACTCTAGTACATTTTTTTATCTATATAAATTAAGTTGCTAGTCCATATTTAGCTCATTGATAATGTTCTTGTAACTGACAACTTTAGATTAAGGGTGTAATTTCTATTTCCACAGTAGGCTTGTATAGGTGGCATATAATATATGAACTGGTAAGCATGTAGTTGTATATCAGCTTCTGCTATATATGTCTCCTTTAATAAATTGAAATAACGGTGGAAGAGTAGATACGATATGCTCTTGCTTAAATGGCAGTCATAGGAGGTGGGTTGCCATTAAAAATCTGGATATTTATCAGCAATAACTTTTAGTAAGCATAGAAGGCCTCACCCAACCCCTGGATATTTTATTGCATCAACCTAACTGTTTTAAAATATTGCAAATCTCCTTTCGAGCAGGTGAGATATCTAGGAAAACTGTTTTGTCTATCATCATTCTCAACTCTGAGAGCATTTTCATTAGTAAGAACGATAGTAGATATAAAGTTTTTATATTGGGTAGGTGTTTTATATTTTTCATGGATTTCAATAGTATTACTAGTAATTTATCTTTGAGAACACGATATAATGAATTCCATTGGCTTTTTTCTGTTGGCATTTCTTCAAGCAAAAGAAGTACTTTACCTAATAATTGCCCGTTAAAACTGCCCAAAATCGTTTGAGGATCACTTGTTTTATAGACTAGCTGAGTACCTAAAACATAACGCTGGATAAAATCAGTTATAATACCTTTACCCCAGCCTTGATAAGATAAAGAATCAATACATTTTTCTACCAGTAGCCATACCAGCAAACCATTTGATAATGTATTCAGTTACATTCCAATCTCCTGAACACAGACATCCCAATATGAGTAATATGATTTTAATTGCCTGATGGATGTTGCTGAAAAGTCTGCTAAAGGACGTAATTGGTGTAAGAACCCTGGGAAAATATTAAGATAGAGTTGACCTTGAATTTTTATAAATACGTTGCTTTGCAGGATCAAAAGTTGCTACACATGTTAAAGAATTATCATATATAAACCATTTGGCAATATTAAATTCTGTCTTTGTTAGAGGCTGTTCAGAATTAGATTGCTTTAAAGAAGGTTTTAGTTATAGGACGAATGAGCATACTAATTTTTTTCATGGGAATATGCTCAAAATTCTTAATATCAGGTACCACATAAATACACCATGTGGATTGGAACAGAGAATGAAGTAACTGCAAATATATCGCTTTGCTTTTGTAATATCATCTAAACTGTTTGCCTCTCTGATAAGCCGTTTTAGTATATTCAATACTGTATGCTTCTTTAGATTCACCAAATTTTGAGATTACTACTTGGTTACTCATTGTTAATTAGATACTTTAGTAGAAGCTTTGTTTAATTTATTTTTTGGATACTTATATTGACTATGTTTAATTACGATTTTTTTTTGGTATATTTGTATGCTATTGGGAGGTATCCACCTCTGAGATTAATACATCTAGAGTCGAGCAGTGACAATATGGAACTGGTATTGAGAACTAGTATGAGGAATATATATAGGAATTCATACTAGGTAATAGGGTATTTTCACATATCGTATTAGGCTTAGTGAGGCATTTGGGTATGTTCTTGTGAACGGAACAGATGGAACAATCAGATACCCAAATAAAAATATTTCTGGGAATAATCGGTCTGATTATTTTTTTTATTATCTGTTCCATCTGTTCCATCTGTTCCATGTCCTTATTTCTTCTTTATTCTTTTGTTTTATCTTGTTCTTAGTATGTTTGGTATAGAACAGATGTATAGAACAGATGGACAGATGGGTAGGTATGGTATGGATAGGTTTTATCTATGGTATTGTTAGAGACGTGCCGTAAAGGCG
>BLAL01000284.1:0-12912 GCA_015698045.1 Rhizophagus clarus
TTTAAAAGGGGCTGGTAAATTTCCATTTAGTATTATTTTTTGATTGCACATGACAGGTGTGACAGCACTCCTTTATGCATAAAAACAAAAATTCTGGATATTTATGTCCGTGAACTGTAGGAAAAATGCCTATAGACCCCAAGGGATACCATTATTTTCTCGTAGTAGTAGAAATATCCAGAAGACGAGTAGATGCTGAGCCTATCAAAAATAAGACAGCTAATAGCGTATTAAAAGCATTTATTAAAATATAGGACGTGGTCGTATCCAACCTCCTACTCATAGACTAGAAACTGATTCTGGTTCAGAATTTACTAACTCACAAATACGTGATTTTTTCCTTAATAGCATTGGAGTTATGATGAGATTTGGCAAACCTGGACGTCACAAACAGCAATCATTTGCAGAACGAGCAATTCAGGCTATACAAGAACCACTTCTTAAAAAGGATGACAGCACAGGAACTAAAAACTGGTGAAACATCAGTAGAATGGTCTGAAGATTTCCATGATATAGTAAGATTAGTAGATGAAAAGTGGCAAAGAGATCCACCTAAAATCCCAGAAGGTCCACCTAAAATAGACAAAAATACAGAATTACTATTAGAGGGAACACAAGTTCGAACTAAACTTCTTGAACTTATATCAGTACTTGGAAAAAAATTACATGGTAAGTTCAGAATAGGAGACATTAAATGGGATCCAAAAGTTCGTATAATTAAAAAGCTTATCCTTCTACATATTTACTTGATGGACCACATGGTAGGTTGGAGTATCTAGATGTGCATATACTAGAAAAGAACTGCAAGTCATTCCTATCAACGAAAAGCCTCCACCTGATTTGGTCATAAGGGGACAGCCAGAAAGATATGTACCTGAGAAAATTCTCAAGCACCGCACTAGAAAGGGTCAACTCCAATACTTAGTCAAATGGAGGGAGCGCTATCCTGAAGACGAATCTACATGGGAGTCAGCTGAGAGATTACAAGAAGACGTCCCAAATCTAGTACATATTTATAATGATACAAAATAGGTTATATTTTTTTTTTCAAAAATCCTAAAATTGTAATTAAAGATAAGGGTATAATAAAGTAAATCATATAATAAATATTCGAAATTAAACATATCCATTATTATACTAAAAATGTATACTGACATTGCTACATTCTTAGATGTATCCCCAAAATGGGTAGAAAATTGGCTAAATACTTCAACCAGCCACATTGTTAATACTTCATTCGAGAGAACAGATATATTTCAGATACATGAAATTGCTCGTAACATCATGTATTATCTTGATCAGCTTGCCGAAGAAGACTACTGGAAAGCTGTAGAAGATTATGAGAATAGTAAGGAAGAATTAAATCATGCTTATAATAAATATTCAGGTACGAATAAAGCTCTTAAAGATTCTCTATACAAAAAATTTATGGATTTAGCCGATAAAAAAGAAAAAGCCTTTGCGTATCAAGTAGAGATAGAAAAAATTTTATTACAAGGTGGATTTGCATATAAGAAAGATGGAAGAGAAAAGAATCGTATACTTGATAATATTCGAATGCTAGCTAATGGATTAGACCCTTATGAAATCCCAACATGGTTTGAAGAACCAATTTGGCAACCAGATTACTGGGGAGATGAAGATCCAGACGATCCTGCAAACTGGCAATCAGAGTACTCAGAGGATCCAAGTGATTGTGATGAAGATCCAGATTACCCTTAGAATATGTTAAATGGATCTAATTTTATATTTTTTATGTTCGATTTGCATCTGGAATTATGGGAATAAAATAGTCTTTATTATTGCAAGTAAGAGCGATATGCTTTCTAGATTCATGAATATCATAATTATACCTTTTAAGACATGTTCGGCTTAAACCAATTTCTCTATGCTTATATCCTTTCAGAACTACAAGATCTTCTTTAATAATACATCCTGGTAAAAGCTCTATCGATACATTTTTTACTATACCAAGTGTTTCACTTGGCCCTGACGCACCAGTAATGCTATGCTTTATAGATTTATCAGCTTTTAGTTTTAGTTCTGGAACTGCTTCTTCTTGGATCCAAGAGACATTAGCACAGGAATCTGCTAAACACTGAATATCTACCCCATTTACAATTCCATTTATAGCCAAAAGATCTTTAGTATTTTCTAATCGAGCAACATCAATATCCATAGCCATTGGACCTAAATATTTCTTTTGTACTTCTGGTTGTTCTTGAGAAGCGCTTTCATAATTTTCTAATATTTTATAGACGATCTCCTGAATAATCTTTCTGATATCAGCAAGCTTTAGGAGATTTATAAACTCCGTTTTAGTAAAGTTTGTTGGTAGAATTTTCACCATGCCAGTCAATTTAGATGTCAATTTAGATGTCGATTTAGATGTCGATTTAGATGCAGAACTAGGGTTTGACATCTTACCTTTATTTGAAACTATCTTTTTTTTGGACAAGCATAATCTCTCCATTCTCACCTTGAACAAGTTCTATAGGTACACCTCGAATAGCATTGGAAGTATCCATAGGATCATCATGATCATCCAAGGAAAGTTCACGCATTGCCTATTTAACTCTGCATCTTCACGTCTTTCTCTAGCTTTTGTGATTCTTTTAGCAATCTTACCAGCTAATCTTTGTGCTAATGTATTTCTAGGAGGAGATTCACCTGATGCATAATCAAATAGCTGTTGTAAATACCTATTATCAACCTCATCTTCATTAGGCGGATTAAAAGCTTCATCAGGAATATCATCCCAATCATCATGATATCGAGGTTCAGGCTTAGGTCTATAAACAGGCTTTACATCTCGAGCCTTAAGACTTTCCTGTAATTGACAAATTTGGGATTGAAAAGTTTCAGCCTGTTGTTGCAATAAACGACTCATCTCTCCTTGGTAACTGCATGATGTTGGACTGGTTTTAATATAACTGGCTCCTGACTAACTGGTGGCAATTGCTCTGGAATAATTTGTCTATCCCTCTGATACTGTATATTTTCTCGTCTTTCTCTACCAAGACGTAATTCAGCCTTTCTTTTTTCAACTCATTCAAGAAGACCTACCAATTCCTCTATATCCTGTTCAGCACCAATCCTTTCAGCCTCAATAGCACAATCATCATTCAGACCTCTTAGAAACTGATTAACTAAAACATCATTACCATAGCCTAATAACTCAGCACTTCTTCTAACTTTATCATAGAAATCTCGAACAGGCATGTTTTCTTGAAAAAGATTGCCAAACCTTAACTGACGTCTGGCATTCTGTTGTGTAAGAAATTCATTGCGCATTTTAATTAAAACATGACAGGGAAAAGCTGGGATTACATATGCATGACCGACACCTGCTCCACCAGCAATTGCAACACCAGCTCCAGCTGCACCACCAACAACATTGTGGTTAAGAGGGTCATTAGTAAACTCCATACCAGCCCGATTTAGCCAAATATCTCTATTCCCTTCTATGGCATAATCAGGCCAGACATTAGTAACTAGAACATTAGCACCTACACCACCAGGTGCCATAATATTTCTTGCACCAGAAGGGTTAACCCATGTATTTACTGGACAATTAGCAGCATTACCAGCCAAAGCCTTAAATGCCACCTCATCACCATGTGCAGATGAAGAAGAATATTTCTAAGCTTAACTCTCTTTCCTAAAATATTACTATCATACCATCTGGCAGCTGGACCAGTTAAGCAAGCACGAAGTATACCCATAGCTTTCTCCCAACCCGCTGGATTACCAGCAACAGCCGATGGATCAATTCCAATACTATGAATATAGCCCTTATATAACTCAAAGAATCTCTCAAGATCATCGTCATCATTTCCAGCAAAAACTGGCATTCCTATTGCAACAGTAGCCATATTACTTGTGGATTATCCGGATGAGGATTGTTAACTATAGGTCCTGCTTGTCTAATTCGAAACCACTGCGCTTGAATTCTAAGAGCAGCCAATTGTGCTTGCATTCTATCACGAATTCGTCCCAAGTTTCTAGATGTAAGTCATTCTATTGCAAGTTGGTGTGTTAATCTATTATTTCTTTGTTGCAAAGTATCCCTAATTCTTCTTTGCCGTACTTGCTGATCTTGTAATTGATTAGCTTGATCACGATTTGCATTTACCAGATGATTTCTCTCATTTTGCAATCCGTTTCTCTCATTTTGACATGCAATAAGACGTTGTCTAATACCATGAATCTCACGTTCTCTAGCATTAGTCACTTCTTGCAAATACTTTAATAAGCCAGTTGCAGTATCAAGCTCTTCCCTAGTTTGTCTTGCTCTTTCTTCAACCTGTATACCATGAGCTATAATCAATCCAATAATGTGCTTAATCTCGTGATTAATATTTATAAGATTTGGTGTAACAGTCATTTGACCATTTACCAGCAGGGCATCTGCATCATTCTTAAGTGCATTAATTAGCTGATTAATATCCATTGCTACTAAATGTGCTGAAGGGGCCCTGTAGGATCAGTGGGAACATATGCCATTTTGAATATACTATATACTATATACTACTAATTGCTTAAAATGGACTTATATGTGTATAATTTGGATGAATATAGTAGTGATACTAGGCAAGGAAATGAATATGCTCCAATATGGCCCTTTCGTCTTGCTGTAGCTGGTAGCTCAGATTCTGGAAAAACTACTATGCTTATTAATTTACTAATGGGAGACGCAAAAGCCAAAGAGGATGGACTCGATATATTCTTTGTGATGAAATAGTCCTTATTGGTAGATATTTAGACGAACCTAAATGGCAAATAGTAAAGGATTTCTTTGATGATGATGAGAGTGTAACATTCGAAGCAATCTCATATCACCAAATGCCAGATGTAGAAGACTTTGATCCCAAAATTGCTACTGTAGTTATATTTGAGGATTTAATGGATGCCCCTAAAAATATCCAAGAAAAAATAACTGGCTATTTTACTCATGGACACATAGAAATATTTCAGCTATTTATGTAGCCCAAAGATTCTATGCTATCCAAAAGCAATTCGAGAAAATGTAAATTATATTTCTCTACATGGTGGACATGGCAGTTTAAGTGATACAAAGCGTATCATTAGACAATATACTAATGAATCAGATTCTCTTGCTCCAATAATTGACGAACTAACTTTAAGTAGAGAATTCATAGTATTTGACTTGAGACGTCCTAAAACTGATCCCCTATCAATTAGAGTTCGATGGGATACTAGCCTTAGAACTATTATGGAATCATCCAATAATGATTCTAGAATGATCACGTGTTCATCTAAGATTGATCTAAGATCATCCAAGAATGATTCTAGAACGATCACAGATTCATCTAAGATCGATCTAAGATCATCCAAGAATGATTCTAGTCGATTTACTTCTTATGGACAGAAGGCAATAGCTGAAGCTAAAAAAAATAATTTGTTAGAAGAGTTTGCCCAGAACTTTCCTTCTCCTAAGGAACGTAAACTTTACTTGAAACAAGATGCCTTATCGAAGGCAAAAAATTCAGATATTTGGGCTAAATATGTTTTTAGAGAAGCTTATGGAATAAATGATCGTACTCTTGGAGATGAGTATAAGAAATTCCTATCTCAAGTTAAGAATGTATATGTTACTAGAGATAACTCCCAGTATCAGTATTACCTTTTGATCGATATAGAGAACTTTTGAATGAGCGTCCTCTAAGTGATAAAAAAATAATAGAAGGCATCGAAGTACTTCTAAAACTATTCAATGATGGCTTAATGAAGAAGCCTATCTTACAGGTAGGAATCAATAGTCTATTCCATTCTTTCTAAAAAGCTCAAGCAACTCTTCTCTAGTCGCATTTATAGATATAATACTTTTTTCCCTGCCATCTACTACTATTCTTGACATTTTCGTTACTAGGCCAAGGGCCCTCAATGCACGGGAAACAAAGTTTTTGCTTAATGGATTATTTACTCTGTCGCAATATATATCATAAAATACGGCAAAAGGTTCATTTATCCCTTCTTCTCCATATAAATCAAATAATAATCGATATAAAGCTTTTTCCCTACATCTCTATCCAGCCCATTAATCTGTTTGAGTAACCAAATTTTAATCGATTCAAATTCTTCTGGTACAGAGAAATCATAAAATTCCAACTGATACTCATAGTCTCGAGTAAAGGTAAAAGTAAGTTCATCATCTTGTGAAACACATCTAAATATTTTGATTAGCTTATATATACTTTCATGTAAACTATCTATATCAGCACATCCATGCACTGTACGTCGAAATTCGATAGTAGATAAGCCTCTTCTTGGCTTGGCCAATGCAAGTCCACAAACTGGGCAGTATTTTCTAATTTGCTCAACCATCTTTTATTCGAAATTTTCTATATAAAAAATAAATTAATTTAATTACCTGTTTTTATATTTCTTCTTTACTGCAGTCTTCACAAAGACCGCTTTCAGGTAACGTATTAAGATTTACAGGCATTTGGCACTCTTTACATAAGGCAATGTTAAGTTCGGCAAGCCTTCTTAATTGTGCCTCTTGTTGTGTTTCTCTTTGTCTTCTTTCAACAAATTGGCGTGTTTCTTCAACCCTTTGCCTATAGTCTGGATTAAGCCGATTCCATTCAGCATAAAAGTTAACTCTTCTAAGTGCAACATCAATATATTCAAGTCTTCTTTGAGTACCATGTAAATATAATAGAGAAGGATAGGATTGCACAATTTCTACAAATCTTGGAGGAACAAGATAGTAATCTTCTATTATTTCATAAGCCCTTTGAATTAAATAAAAATACGTTCTAGTTCCATATTGAACCATACGTCCAGTTTCTATATTGAGATAACTTTGCCTTGCTTCTGTAAGTGGAGGTGCAGTTGCTCTTCGAACCAATCCACTATCAAGATAATCATATGCTTCTATAACTAGCTGATTGAATGTTGAACCACCAACACGAATTGTTCTACCAGTTAATGGATTAATAGTATATCTATTAGCACTCATCTTTTTTATTAATACATTAGTATAGGCTATGTTCAATTATGATTTTTTCTAAAAATAAATAATACCTAGTGACAAAGTTACTTCGTCATCAGCCTTTGTACAAAAAAATGAAAATTGCCTAGTGACAAAGTTACTTCGTCATCAGTCTTTATGCAAATTTTTAATAATAAATTTATGGCTTATTGCTAAGAAGTTCAGCTAATATATCTTCAGCTTCATTTTCATTAAGTTTACGTCTAGGTGGTACTTCCTTAGGAATATGATTATATAAATCATAGACCTTTATAATTTTAAAAGCAAGATCTGGATTATGTGAATACTTTGCTCGAATCATGGCAACCTTCTCAGCATGCGATTCTTTATTTGGCAATAATTTCTTAGCTGTATAATGAATATAACCTTCTGGATTGTTGGCAGATTCTATTTTCTTAATATAGTTTACGTGATTCTTTATAAGATAACTTTCTTTATTGTATCCATCTCGTAAACCTGCCAATATAACATTCTTTAAAGCTTCTATAATATCAGCCAAATACGTTTCATGCTTGATAAAACTAGGATGTTTGTTTGTGAATGGGAATGAGTCGTGTTCCATTTTTTTTTATTACTACATCTAAGGAAAAAAATATTTAATTATACAGTCCATACCACTTGGTTAGCATTTTTTACATGACACTCTCCTTCTTTTTCGAATTTTAGAGCTTTTAGAGTCTTAAAGGCATCTTTAGAGCAGGTATAAAAGGAGAGTTGTTAACATCTTCTTCTAGAATGAACCCATCAGTATGAATGTGTCTGACTTTATTTACATAGGGTTGTACTATTTCAGAAATAAACTTTCGACCATGTGCTAGAAGAAATGGGGCAATTCTTGGGTATTTACCTTTAAAAGGATACCTGGATTTGTAAATTGGAATCTCCACTGCTCTTCTCCTATTGGTACAATCAAGTCTAATACCTCACCCATCTGGAAAGTCAAAAGACTTACTCAATGTTATAAGAGTCTTGTATGTTTTCTTTCTTTGGCAAAGTGCACCCCATAGTGTATTAAGAATTCTTTTAGCTACTTGGCTAGCGATACCACCTTGATTCTTAATTTTTAAGAGAAAATCTACATACTCTCCAAAGATTACACTACCTCGAATTCGGGTTTCTTTTTCATAAATAAGGGCATTAAAGACTCCATCCTGAATTAATGTAACTTGGAGACCAAGAGCTTTGGCACGTGTAAGATCAATATGAGTATATACATTATGATAATTATATCGAAATAGTGGGGTATCCCTCTTTTCAATACTTGCACGAAATATTCCAAAATGGCTATATCCTCGATGGTTAGTAAAGTCTTTTAATATTTGAAACTTACCTTTACCAATAGGAAAATTTACAGCTGATTGCTGAATACTAGGATAAAGACTTGTTTTATCGTAACTTCTTCCATATCCTTTCCAGTTATTTTGTGCCCAGATAATTCCTCCCATCATTGCTTTACTTATCCATTGTGCTTCAAGCGCATCAAGAGGTTCATTAGCAGGAATACCTACACTTAATTTTTCGAATAGCCAAAGAGCCGTTTTCTTTATGTTCCAATCAAGTAATGATATATCAATTGGAAGGCCTAGCTTTTTCGTCTCCTGTAAAAAGGCATCTCGTTCAGCATTAATTCTGATATATGCCTTTTCCAATGATTCTTGACGTTTAGCTGGAACGAAGGAGTAGTTTTTGCTAAACTTAAGTTTTTGAAATTGCTGGACGGTAATAGACTTAATTGCCTTTCCATTATATATGTGAACTATATCATTTACTTCATTCTCCTGATAAGTTATAAACTTTTTTGGCTTTTACATTCAAAGCTGGGATGTTTTCTATCTGGATTGAGTACGAGAGAATAGTGTCCATTAGTGAGAGTAAGGGTTATTCTTCTTTGTGCTGGACTCTTAGAAATATAAGTATGATCACCTACTACATTGATAGCAATACTTCGAGCTAATCATTCTATTTTTTCAATACAGGCAATTGGAATAGGATCATCTCGTGCCAAATTTAGATAATCTTTAATGTACTCAGGTTTTTCAATAGTTTGAGGCATATTCGAATAAGAGCCATAAGCCATTTTTAAGCACTGATAAAGGCAATCATTTGTATCGCCACATCCACCTGATACCACTGGCAAATCTCTCATATAAATGATAAAGTTATCAAACCACTCTGGATCACCTATATTATCAGGCATTTGGCTCTCATCGTAGTGGTCAAGTAAGGAGAAAAGATTTGCGTCATCATTAGTAGTCCAGCAACCTGGCTTCCAATTTTCATAAGGAAGTAAGATTTGAAACTGTTTGCCTGGATATCGGGCTTTAAGTTTTTGATCAAGATTTGCAATTCTTTCTCTAGAGAACTGTCGGCCACTAAACTTAACTTCTATGATATCTGGCCTATTTGGTAAATGACGAACTAGTCTTGAAAACATTTCTTTGAAATATATAGTATTTATTTAATTACTAATTTTTCGTTACTATATTTGAAAAAATAAAATAACTAGCCCTTATAATTGATCAATTTCACCAAATAAGCCATCATCAGATAAGCCATCATTATAATCTGATTCGTATTCCTCACCATTGGCCTCCATACATTCACGTTCATTTATTTGGCTATGGCATTCTATTATCTGTGGTTGTAATTTTGCAACTTTATAGCCAGAAGGAGGTTCTACAAATACAGTTTCCTTATTCTCAATATATTTTCTTAGATAGTCAGCAAGTTCTATGCATTTTATGTGCCTATCCACCTCATCATTATATTTGATCCATTCTTTTAGCTTATCTATGGCATCACCAAATTTGACGAGATATAGGTTATCTCTTCTTATAATCTTATCAAATTCTTCCAATTCGGCTAAGAGGATATCCCAGTTATAGGGGTCATCTTCGTCTATATATTTAGCCCAGCATTCTTTGGCTGTAGAATATAGCTCATCTATCATTTCATCACGAGAATTCTTGTACCAAGACTTTATGTAGTCATATTTATGTCTATCTATCCATTCCCAATATTTGGTGGTATTCCATTTTAGGTATGGGATCTGGATCAACTTTTTGAACTGGCTTTGATACTTCTTGTGATATAACGGTTCAGCTGTATAGAAGGACAGGTGTCCGTATGGTTCTGGCTCTATCTCTGGTTCTTGCTCTAGTTCTTTGCTCTACTCTAGTTCTTGCTTTGACTTAGCCGAAGGTGGTATAAGAGTATTTAGTTCTATTATGAAGTTATCTATTAGGTTTTCAACAAATTCTGAGTAACAGGTTCAGATGGTATCAATGAAGAAGTCGCTTCTTCTTTCTGGTCTGATAACACTTTTACCTTTAAATGTGCTGGCTTTGGAAGAACTGGAGGTGGACTTTTATTTTGCTTATTTTGGTATATCTATTCCAATTTGTACTAAGAACTGATTGAGAGCTTTAGGATCAGATACAGAATTGTTTTAGGAATATCAATTTCCTCGATATCAATCTCATCAGTTTCATGATCCAGTTATTACTAAGATATTTCTCGTATAAAGTTTTTCTAGATAATTATAAACTCTAGTACATTTTTTATCTATATAAATTAAGTTGCCTAGTCATATTTAAGCTCATTTGATAATTGTTCTTCGTACTACAACTTTAGATAAGGGTGTAATATTTTCTATTTCCACAGTAAGCTTGTATAGGTGGCATATATATGAACTGGTAAGCATGTAGTTGTATAATCAGCTTCTGCTATATATGTCTCCTTTATAAATTGAAATAACGGGTGGAAAGAGTAGATACGATATGCTCTTGCTTAAATGCAGTCATAGGAGGTGGGGTTGCCATTAAAATCTGGATATTTATCAGCAATACTTTTAAGTAAGCATAGAAGGCCTCACCCACCCTGGATATTTTTTGCATCACCTAACTGTTTAAAATATTGCAAATCTCCTTTTCGAGCAGGTGAGATATCTAGGAAAACTGTTTGTTATCATCATTCTCAACTCTGAGAGCATTTTCATTAGTAAGAATGATAGTAGACATAAAGTTTTTATATTGGGTAGGTGTTTTATATTTTTCATGGATTTCAATAGTATCGCTAGTAACTTTATCTTTGAGAGCACGATATAATGAATTCCATTGGCTTTTTTCTGTTGGCATTTCTTCAAGCAAAAGAAGTACTTTACCTAATAATTGCCCGTTAAAACTGCCCAAAATCGTTTGAGGATCACTTGTTTTATAGACTAGCTGAGTACCTAAAACATAACGCTGGATAAAATCAGTTATAATACCTTTACCCCAGCCTTGATTTAAGATAAAGAATCGAATACATTTTTCTACCAGTAGCCATACCAGCAAACCATTTAATAATGTATTCAGTTACATTCCAATCTCCTGAACACCAGACATCCGAATATGAGTAAATATGATTTTATTGCCTGATGGATGTTGGCTGAAAAGTCTGCTAAAGGACGTAATTGGTGTAAGAACCCTGGGAAAATATTAAGATAGAGTTGACCTTGAATTTTATAAATACGTTGCTTTGCAGGATCACAAGTTGCTACACATGTTAAAGAATTATCATATATAAACCATTTGGCAATATTAAATTCTGTCTTTGTTAGAGGCTGTTCAGAATTAGATTGCTTAAAGAAGGTTTTAGTTATAGGACGAATGAGCATACTAATATTTTTCATGGGAATATGCTCAAAATTCTTAATATCAGGTCGCCACATAAATACACCATGTGGATTGGAACAGAGAATGAAGTAACTGCAAATATATCGCTTTGCTTTTGTAATATCATCTAAACTGTTTGCCTCTCTGATAAGCCATTTTAGTATATCAATACTGTATGCTTCTTTAGATTCACCAAATTTTGAGATTACTACTTGGTTACTCATTGTTAGTTAGATACTTTAGTAGAAGCTTTGTTTAATTTATTTTTTGGATACCTATATATTGACTATGTTTAATTACGATTTTTTGGTATATTTGTATGCTATTGGGAGGTATAGCCACCTCTGAGATTAATACATCTAGATACGAGCAGTGACAATATGGCAACTGGTATGAGAACTAGTATGAGGAATATATATAGGAATTCATACTAGGTAATAGGGTATTTTTCACATATCGTATTAGGCTTAGTGAGGCATTTGGGTATGTTTTTGTGAACGGAACAGATGGACAGATCAGATACCCCAAAATAAAAAATATTTCTGGGAATAATCGGTCTGATTATTTTTTTTTATTATCTGTCCATCTGTTCCATCTGTCCATGTCCTTATTTCTTCTTTATTCTTTGTTTTATCTTGTTCTTAGTATGTTTGTATAGAACAGATGTATAGAACAGATGGAACAGATGGGTAGGTATGGTATGGATAGGGTTTTATCTATGGTATTGTTAGAGACGTGCCGTAAAGGCGCTGGAGGCTAACTGGATAGGAGATCTGGTATGAGATCCAAACGGAGTTGAGATGTATACTGGGGCTTGACCTAGGCGACCAGAGGTCAGCTCCGACAACGTATAAAGTAGAATTACTTTATTTTTAAAATAAAAAAGTATCATTTTAAGGATGAAAAATAGTAAAAAAGACACGAACTTTATCTTAATTTACGGAAGCTAGGTTTAAATTTTATTGCTCGTCAACTGACTGACCCAACTGACTGACCCTTGCTGATCTCTAAAAAAATATCATGCAAATCAGCCTACACAAGAAAATTTCTGAATTTGCATTATTACATAATGCGGGCCAAAAATGTATAGTGCTGGCCAGACTATTTTGACCAGAGATTCGGCTTCATAGAAACTGAAATCCTGAAATTGTGCCAAAATTATCAAGTTTCAGCCACATATAGTAAGGGATTTATTTATACAAAAATTTAGCATTGACAAAATGCCTCCTACAGTAA